>OU744339.1:56198415-56608050 GCA_916610165.2 Gymnosoma rotundatum
AATGCACATCTTCTAAATCAGGAGTATTATGTACTTCTACATTTGCATTAGTGCTCAAGATCAGTTCATTGCACATCAGTTTTAAGCATTATTTGATTGAACAATGCCTGTTAAGTAAATAGATTACATTCTTATCAAAAATTTTAAATTAAATTGTATGCCTTTTTGAAATGGCAAATGTAATCCTACCAATCACACGCATACCAGACATCATTTTTGACATATTATTTAATATTTCGTTTTGTATTTTTGGTGACAGACCGTATGCGTGTAATTGTTCCCTTGTATGTTGTCTTGGCGCTTTTGAATTTATGATATTAAACCTGTCATCTGTCTATTAAAGGAATGAAATAATAATTATTTTGTTATTTATGTTAAAAACGAAAAAAAACCTCACTAGTTTGAAAAACTGGCTGCTCGAGTAATAGATTGAGCAACTGTATGTGAAAAAAGTTTGGTAGCCAGTTTAACCTTCTGCCTTTCAGCTCCAGCAACATTTAAATTCTGTGTTGATATTTTGTGAGTTATCTTTAAGTCATTGCTTTGAAGTGATAAAAGATTTAAAATCATATCTTTTTTAACTCCTTTTTTGTTAATGATGAACCCACTGTCAACAAAATGGTTTCTTAACAGTTTGATCATGTATGGGATATCACTGAACAGGAATATTTTTGTATCGTCATACATAAACCTGTTTAAAAGAATAATAGTTACTATATAATACAGACTTACTTATATTAAACGCACTAAGCCTTGTTAAAATTAACTTAAAGTTCGTTATATAGTTTTCTGTTTCCACCACCTAAATCACAAACTATTGCCACAATCATGAAACCACACTGTTTTATTGTCTTCATTATATCAAATAATATTTTTTTTGCCATTTGACAATCATAGCCATAAAATATTGGTTGCTTCCATTTTGCCACTGAACCTATTAATGGAATAGAAAAACTTTTGTAAAAGTACTTTTAATTGTGGATGTATCTAAATCACCTCTCAACATAGCCACCTGGACATAATTAACTGGTCCTAACAAAGAGTCTGTTGGTTTGTCCTTCATTTCATCAAAATTTTGGCTTTTTTGCATTTTTAGCATCCCATTCTTCTGGCGCAATGTATCTCTAAAAACGGTTATAAGTCAATTTTTGTGAACTTTTTAAAAAATTTGCTTATTATGATGTATTCGACCTTTCAAATTGTCTTAAAATCTAATTACAAACAGTTTGTGACCTCTACTCAAAATTACACTCTTGTTCATCAAGTGCGATACGTACATTTAGACTTCTAAATTTTTTATGTAAAGTTCCTTCCTTATTTTGCGTCAGAGTTGGTTTCTTTCGTTTGCTCTTCATATGATAGTGTTTCCGTTTCAGTTGTGATACCAATGGCTTCTATAGTCGGGACTGCTCCCGGTTTTAATTTTAGAATTCCTCTATTACTAAATCCTCTGCGTTATTTTAAAATAAAGAACTCTACAAATTAAAATACTTCTTACTTACCCATTTCATACTTTAAATTTCTTTCAAAATCGTCCTATTTGAAATGTAATAAAAAAATTCTTTCCCTATGTACCTTAATGGTATCCGGCCGATTGCAAAATTTTATCCAAAGCTAAATTAAGATTTATTAAAAAAACGCACAACAAAAGTTTTAACACAATTTCTTTCTTGATTTTTTTCCATCGTTTTGCATGCATTTGCCCACTGCGCATTTCATGTTTACAATTTGCTTCAAATTTTCAAATCACTTTTTTTGCACTTATAGCTTTTAAATACACTTCACACTCGGTTTTTATAATAATAATTATTTTTTTACAGTATATTTTGTAAATTTAAACTCAAAATTCTTGATTTATAACGGAATAAATTAATTTTTTGAGAACTGTCAAAGTGATTTTTCTTGTAGGGTTACCAAAACACACATAACACATAAACTTTTAAAAATTAAATTAGGAATTAATCTAGAATATATTAATTTTTAAATGGTTTTTACCAAAGATACAGAAATACGTACAATTATAGATTACTATATTCCTAGAGATGGAATGCTCAACAGCTAATCACCCAAACAAACTTATAGGAGAGGTAGCAGGTAAAGGAAGAAACACACACACACATATACGAACAAGAAAAAGGGGGAGGGATAAAAACGAGAGATTAGGTCAGTGCATTTCTTTGTCTTCTAAATACATTATAAATTTCATGTCTGGTGAAAAAATCTGAAAGCTCAATATATTGTTGATTGATTCCAAATTTATTCTATCCTTTATATCTATAGTTCCTTCAAATTCAGCACACTACAGATTATTACATTCACATTCATCATTCAAATGTAAAATATTCTAATTATTAATTTGTTATTATTAATTTGTATTTTCAATACAAACACAGCCCTAAATCATTTGGAAATACATAGAATAGGCAACCCTTGTATGGGTTAAACTACGTCATCTAACGGGGAATCTTGCGCATGGCGTAATCTTGTATTCTATCATTCTTGGTTACAACAAACTCATCTTTCAATTATTTAAGATCTCCTTACTTTTTATACTTTCGCTCTCATAATTTTTCTTTTCTCTTCCATATTCAATGGCAATACGGGTTAATTATTATTTTTTATTTTAACTTCCAAATATTTATATTACACTTTAATTATTTTTCTCTTAAAAATTTCAAAGAATACAACCTGTTAACATATAGCTACATTCCCCTCTATCACTACTTGCATTCTACAACTTCTGTAAAACTGTTAAGATTTTCAAAAAACCAAATAAACCATTTTTATTTTATCTAATGTCTCTCAAAATAATACAATGGAATATGAATGGATATTTAAATAGTTACCATGAACTCCAACTGCTTATAAAAACTTATAAGCCAAAACTTAACTCCTTAATAAATATCCCAATACCTATCAACTATAACTTATACACTATCAATACCTCTACTACTCGATATGGTGGTGTTGCGATCCTTGCTCACAAGTCCTTGCAACAACGCCAAGTCAATACTAATAACGACTTTGACACAGTCTGCCTAGAAATAATTTTAAAAGTAAAGCTAAATATTTTTAGCTCATATATACCACCAGATAAAAATATTTCGATCGGAAACTTAGAAAATGTTTTTAACTGTAATTCCCCAACATTAATTACAGGAGATTTCAATAGTCCCCATAAAAACTGGGGCTCTCAGTATAACAGCCGCAAAGGAAACTTACTAGCTAATTTTCTTGAAAATTCCGACTTTGTTTTGTTAAATAACAAATCTCCTACACATCTTAATACACGCGGTTCATTCTCTCATATTGACTTATCCTTTTGTTTTGCGGACCTAGCACCCGAATCTGAGTGGAAGACAGAAACCAGTCTTTGTGGCAGTGATCACTTTCCAATTATTATTTCACTTTTTCCTCTCCCAATAGCCTGTGGTATAACCTGTAAACCTAGATTCAATTTAAAGAAAGCTAACTGGTCAAGATTTCAGAGCCTATGTTCTAAAATTACCGAACAAAAACCAATTTCTACAAATATTAATAAGGAAACGGCAAATATCTGCAAAATCATCTTACAATCGGCAAATTCATCTATACCTCAATCTCAAAATCAGCCTAAAAAATGTTACTGGTGGAATAAAGAATTAAATGATCTCAAAATAGGAAAAAACAGATTATGGCATATATTTAAGAGAAATATGACCCAGACAAATCTCTTAAATTACAAAAGAGCAAATGCCTTATTTAAAAAGACAGTTAAATTAACAAAAGTACGCTGCATTACTTCTTTTACTTCTGCTATCAACCCTAGTACCCCTCTGGATAAAATTTGGTCAAACATTAATAACTTTACAGGCTTTAAGATTAAGCAGAACATCCACACAGCCCAAACATAATGATAAACGAAAGTTCTGAAATAGGAAACGAATTTGGTAAATTTTGGTCAGAAAACTCTTCGGATTTAAAATTTTCCACAAACTTTCAGTCAAATAAGCAAACAGTAACATGCTTTCCCCAGTTATCGGATCCATGCGTTAACGCGCATAAAATGGAAAGTGATATATCTCTACTTGAACTTAATTCAACTCTGAGTAACCTTAAAGGAAAAACACCGGGCATGGACCGAATCTCTTACAAGATGTTAAAAATGTTACCACAAAATATAAAAACTAGAATCCTTAAACTCTATAATAATATCTTTAATAATTTTATTCCGCAACAATTTAAAAACAGTATAGTAATACCCATTCTCAAACCTGGAAATAGCAGAACACTAGTTAATTCTTATCGCCCAATCTCCCTCAACCCATGCTTATCTAAACTTTTAGATAAAATTATAGCCAATAGGTTATGGTGGTTTGTCACGGAGAACAAACTATTAGATAACCGACAGTTCGGATTTAGAAAGGGGAGCTCGACAATAGATAGTCTACTTTATGTAGACTATCAAGTTGCAAAGTGCCTCTCGTCACGAAAGCATGCAACTCTAATTTCATTGGATTTTGAGCAAGCATTTGACAGAATAGGCATTCACTCAGTAGTCGAACAATTAAAGGAGTGGAAAGTCGGGCAAAAAATTATTAATTATGTAATAAACTTTATGACCAAAAGGAAGATAACAGTTCAAATTCGATCCTGCTACTCAGCATTATATCCACTGCATAATGGTATCCCACAGGGATCCCCACTATCTGTAATCCTCTTCCTAACAGCTTACAACATATTAAATCTAGTAATATCCCGTCATAAAGAAATAGACTATTGGGCTTATGCTGACGATTACAATTTGATTATTCGTTCAGATAGAAATAAAAACCAAATTTTAAATATTGATCATATTTTTAATAACATAATCAACTGGTGCGATTTCTCAGGAGCTACCCTGTCAAGAACTAAATGTAAATACATTCACATATGCAGACTAAAAAATTGTAATTGTTCTATTCAGTCAACAAATATCGCCCTATCTAAAGTAGATGCAATAAGAATATTAGGCATTGTTATAAATAAGCGATACAGATGGAACGACCATATAGAATTTCTTTCCTCAGCCTTAGCTAACAGATTAAATATTATTAAATGTCTCTCTAGCACCAGATTAAACTGTAGTACCTCCACTCTTTTATCAGTAACCAAAGCCCTTATAACATCTAAAATAAATTACGGTTTACCCTTCTTTGGAAACGCACCAAAGTCCCAGCTTAGAAAGTTGGACTCTATATTAAACTCAGCCCTAAGATGTTCCTTAGGAGCTTTACGCTCAACCTCTATTAACAATATGCTCTTTGAGGCAAATGTAACGCCAATATATGCACAAAAACATATTAACAACCAAACTTTTTAAAAATATACTTCACAGTAAGAACTCTCTTCTTAGGCAAATATTCAAAAAGCAAACAAAAAGTAAAAGAATACCCAAAGTAACCTCAGTAATTTACAGAATAATAGAGAACTGCCAAGGAACAGAAATCCCTCTTGATACGCCTGATTTTAGTGGCAGATTAAAACAACTTCCACCATGGTATTTCCAAAATAGTTCAGTTAAGACATCACTTCATGAGCTTCAAAAATCTAATTCAGGTGTAGAAAAATTCAAAAAAATGTTTGCCATGACTATGGAAACCTTAAAGGATTACAATTTTATTTACACGGATGGCTCAAAAACTGATAACTGCACAACCTTCAGCATCACCACTGATGAACACGTGTTAAGAGTTGGAATCCTACCCACATACAGCTCTATATACTCTGCTGAACTTATTGCAATCCACGAGGCTTTATCCTTTATCAAAGGAAGAAATGATAAAACTGCTGTGTGTTCAGACTCCCTCTCATCATTGCAAGCAATTACTAACATCTCTAATAGTAATGTTTACATTTCTAATATTAGAAATATCCTAACCAGTAAATTTCCAAATATTATTTTGGTATAGGTACCCGGTCACTGTCAAATAAAAGGAAACGACCTCGCAGACTATGCCGCTAAAGAAGCCGCTAAACGACCCCTTCTTGTAACCAAAAACTACTCAAAACAAAAGCCACATATTTAGCCAAACCTCTTCTTGGTATAGAAAAATCAATATCTTTCGCAACTCGATTGATAAGTTAACCGTAAACCACCAAACAGCTGGTCGCAGACTTGACTTAGTCAAATTTATAAGACTCCGTTTAGGGCATACTAAAGCTTCAAACGGACCAATATCCCAACCAAATTTTAAACCTTTCTGCAATTGCAACATTTCCTACCCTTTCAAACCCAACCATTTACTTTGTGAATGTCCTAAAACACAGGTTTCTAGAATCACATTATTCCAAAACTCAGATCCCTTACAACTTTTGTCCAACCCTTCATCTTCTAATATGTATAAAATAATTAAGTTTCTAAAAACGACTAATCTTTATAACGAAATTTAATAAATATACTGTATTCATTTAAAAATTATTAATTAAGTATAAATTATGATAAATGAAAATATGTAAATTTCGAGCTGAAGGCCTATGATGCCATTGCCAAAAAAATTAGATTATAATTTTAATTATATGCCTAATAAGTGAATAAATAAATAAATAATATAATATAATATAATATAATATAATATAAAATAATATAATATAATATAATATAATATAATATAATATAATATAATATAATATAATATAATATTAATAAATAAATAAATAATATAATATAATATAATATAATATAATATAATATAATATAATATAATATAATATAATATAATATAATATAATATAATATAATATAATATAATATAATAAAATATAATATAATATAATAAAATATAATATAATATAATATAATATAATATAATATAATATAATATAATAAAATATAATATAATATAATATAATATAATATAATATAATATAATATAATATAATAAAATATAATATAATATAATATAATATAATATAATATAATATAATATAATATAATATAATATAATATAATATAAAATAATATAATATAATATAATATAATATAATATAATATAATATAATATAATATAATAATATAATATAATATAATATAATATAATATAATAAAATATAATATAATATAATATAATATAATATGAAAAAAAATAATATAATATAATATAATATAATATAATATAATATAATATAATAAAATATAATATAATATAATATGAAAAAAAATAATATAATATAATATAATATAATATAATATAATATAATATAAAATAATATAATATAATATAATATAATATAATATAATATAATATAATATAATATAATATAATATAATATAATGTAATGTAATATAATATAATATATTTTAAATTTTACAGAAGTGCCATTTACAGTTCATAATACACGTAAAGAATATGTATATTGTAGGGGGAGACCCTTTAATTTTTGAGAACTGTTTTTAAAAACGGGACCAATCGGTAAGTATAATCTATCATATTACCAAAAATTTTCAAAATCGGTTTAGAAATGACTAAGTTCTGTAGGCCCAAGTATAAAAAAGCAACATTCAATCAAATTGAATACATATCCTTTTTCTTTTCGGTTTAAAATGGACCATATTGTTGCCTGTATAAAAGCTGTATATATGATTGTGCCTGTTTTGCACTAGTATACTGGATATTAAGACCTGTCAGGTAAGTTTTATGAGAAAGTGTAAAGCATATATTATGTAATAAAATCATAATACATCATTTTTAAAATATATGTATTTAAACACAGATTTTTAATTTCATCATGGTTGTTTTTAACCGACTTCTAAAAAATTCGGCTGAATGTTGCTTTTTTTATATTTGTGCCTCAGAACTCAGTCATTTCTGATCCAATTTTAAAAATTTTTAGTAATATGATAGATTATGCTTACAGATTGGTACCATTTTAAAAACAGCTCATAATCTCAAAAATTAAAAGATGTCCCCCATACAACATACATATTTTTTACGTGTTTTATGAATTTCAAAGGGCACTTCTGTAAAATTTAAAATGACTGCGTATTACTATAGCTCGCAAAAATGATACAAAAATAAATCTAAAAATTAAAGGGTGTCCCGTAATTGATCTAAATTTACTTATATGGGCCTATCTTTTGAAACGTTATAGACAAACGCTTGCAAATGCGACAGAATGTCGATTGCTATGGCTGTTAAGTAACAATTAATATTACAAATTAAAAAATAAAGGGTGCGCCAATAGTTCATTAAATTTGATGTATATGGCCATACTTTTGAACAGTTGTAGACAGACGCTTGAAATTTACAAAGAACCTGTTTTACTTACTTCTCTATAATAACAAGTATAAAATTTGGATTTGGAAATAAACGGGTGTTCCAATAGTTGATAGAATATGGTGTAGGTGGCCGGACTTTTGAACCGTTATAGACAGACAGCTGAAATTTACAAGGGACGTGCTTTGCTAAGTCCGCTATAACAAGAAGCTTATAATTTGAATGTAGAAATTAAAGGGTGTTGCCAAAATTAATGTAATTTGTATGCCGTATTTTTTGAACCGTTGTATATAAACACCTTAATTTAAGACAAAATGTCCACTACTTTATTTGGTATAATAAGAAGTATAAAAATGTTGTATTATAAATTAAATAGTTGATATAATCTGATGTATATGGGCATACTGTTGAACCAATGCAGACAGACGGTCGAAATTTACACAGAACCTGATTGCTAAATCTACTACAACAGGAAGTATCTAATTTGAATTTGGAAATTAAAGAGTGACCCTTTAGTTGCTGAAATTTGATGTATATTGCCAAACTATTGAACAGTTGAAAAAGTATAAAGTTTGGATATAAGTGTGTCCCAAATTTAATGTAACCTAATTTATGTGGCCATAAATCTGTGGCAGACAGATGAAATCTGTTTTGAAGTCGCTTTTTTTCGCAAAAATTATTTGACTCATAATGTTCATCTTACATGAGAGTGATGGTGTAAATACAAAATATATTGGTAGGTTTTAAGGCAAGCAAAACAATTCCTATTTTATTATTTCTTAAAAATTCCATTGCAAATTTTAAGGCTTGTATTATAGTGTAAATTATTGTAGAAAACTTACACTCTAAGTACTTTTGGTTATTTTCGTTAAGAAATAAAATCGCAGGATTTTCGACATAATTTATTTATGTATATATGTATCTCTATATATTTCATTGATTACTTCGTTTTGTTTACATTATTGGCCACACTTTTCTTTTCGAATTGACACTATGTTTTTCACACAAAGTTCTTTTAAATTTATATCTTATCGAATTTTATGTTTTTCACTTTTAGTAAAGGTTTGAACATATTACAAATATCTATAAACAACCGTTTCTCGCACAATTAAAATTTGTAAATACCGCTAGTAACCTCGCTCGCACGCGTTTAACATATATATGCTTGATTTTTGTAACAGCCAATTTAGTCAGGATAACTTAGAGTAGCTCATCTCACATGACAGTATTTTAAGTAAAGAGTAAATTAACGCACAAAATTTATAGAAGAGAATTAAGATTTGTTATTGTATCATGCGAGAATAATTTTTTGGTAGAACAAAAATCAGAGGATTGGGCGCAAACAGTGTTGTCAGCGAGAGATAAGATTCTTGGCTAAATTTAAAATACTTTGCAAAATTTTTGGCATTTTGTATGGTTTTCTTTACGATAAGATTGTGTTAAAAAAAATTAAGTTTTTGGCGGCTTTATGTTATAATTTTAAGGTTGATTAAAAATGCACGTATATTGGCTTACGAGTATTAACCAAATTCACGTTGACTCCTATACTTGTATGTACGTTTTTGTATATATGTACATAAAATGAAACTGTAACGGGGTCATATCTGTGCATGAAATATTTTTTTAAAATTTTGATGTTGGTGTAGAAAGTAATCGATACGGAATACAAAACACCTATTTTTGGAATTTTTGTCTATCTGTCTGTCTGTAAAAACTGCTAGATGAATTTGAATAAAATTTTGGGAGGAGGTCCCTTAAAAACTTTGTTCAAATATGGATTACATTATTTCGTACAAATATGATATTTCGTAGAGAAGCTAGAGTTAAAAATATAAAAACACCCAATTTTACCAGAGTAATGATACATTTTTTTTTAAAAGGAAAATTTTTAACATTGTCTGCAGGAGTTTGGAATTAATACTTGAAAACACATTTCTCTAAATTTAAATTTTAAGTAATTGAAAAAGGAAATACATTTACAAATTCGTTTTTGAATATGTACCGCTTTTATTTTTGCACAAAATTTTAAACAGAATTGAACAAAACTATTTTAAATGTAGGTGATATGCTAATTTTACAAAAAAGTTATTTTCTATATTTAAAAAAGTTAGTAAAAGAAATTCTTGATCGGCTTTAAAAACACAAGCATTTTTGAAGTTTATTGTCAATTTTCTGCAGTTTAAGAAGTTTTTAAAATATTAAGAGATATTAATTTCGCACTCGGCTTAATGAAACAGTTTTTGTAAAAAATATTACCTATTTTGGCGACATTCGACAAGCTATTTGGCGAAAAGGTTTTGTATTCGAAATTATTAGTTTTAAATGTGTTATAACAACGCTCGTTTTTACTAAAAATGTATACCATTTTTAAAGTTCATCACATACAAATTGTAGGGAGAATGCATGAATCTACTTAGGAACAAATTGCTGTATTAAGAGTCATAGAGATTTACGGCAAATTTGTTTCTCTTTCCTGAAAATATAAAGAAATTTTTTTAAGTTTTGCTTTGCGGCATACAATGTGTAAATAAAAATCTGCTGGCGTCTTATTTTCTTTGTTTTCTTTGCAAAACGTCTGCATATAATTTACATATTTCTTTCTCAATATTTTAGAAATTAAAATAAAAAACGCAAATCAAATTTAAATAAATTATGATGTTAACAGTTCAACTGCAGATTTTATTACAAAAATTGTTAATATACTAAACTTATGTTCCATGCGGTTAGTTCGGAATGTTCAATGTTCAAGTTTAACATTTGGTAGAAATAAGTTTAGTTTAAGCCAATTGTGAAGTAAAGTCTTTTTTCACGTTTGTTGTAAAGAAAGGACGATAGCTCATAGTTCTTTAAATAAAACATTAACCTCTATTATAAATTTATTTTCCCTATGCATATCCTTTTCCCCAAACTGCAATCGTGAAAACAATTTTTCACGTAAACAAAAATTCCCCTTATAGTGATGAATTTTTCCCATCAAAACATTTTTACTTTTCCCTTGGATTCGTTCACTTAAATTTTGCTAGGAATCTGCATACATTATGAAGTTTCGATTTGCCTAAACTAGAAAATTTACATTAATAACACATTTTATACGGTACACATCAATAAGTGGAAAAAGGGTATAACTAAGTCTGTCATTCCGTATGTAATTTCTACAATATCCTTTTCCAATCCCATAAAGTATATACATATATACTGAGTTCTTATACGTAGCCAAGTCGATTGAGCGATGTTCGTCTATTTACCTTCGCAAATTTTTTTTTTTCAAATTTTATACTTAACGATAGTATCGAAAAAGGTGCTGTTAAAAATCACCACGCCTACCTCAAATTTTTCTATATTTGGAACAATGAAGTAAATCCAATAAAAAACAAATATACATATATAGTGGGATTGAAAATTAAAAAAATGAGAAAAATATATCAAGTGAAAAAATTTGCGCTGCCCACATTTTTCGAGTTACGGGCCTCTGAAATTTTCAAATTTTTTTAATATCAATATGGTTATCATTTTTAAGCTTTTGAAGATATTTTTAAGGAATTACTAAATTTTTTTTTAAAAATGCTTAACCCATTAAGAGCCGATGGCATTTTATGTTGCTTGTGCAAATAAACATAATATATACCCAGCAAAATATTAGACATTACCTTAAAAAGTACTTGCCATATAATGACTTACTTTTGTTATTGCCATATTTTGTTACTCGCTTACAAAACACATTACATTAGTTTCCAAAAATTAAGTAGTAATGGAACTAGTTCTTTATGTTAAAAGAGAATGGTACTTATTATTTCCTACAATAATAAATGTAATCGATTCTCAGTAATTGAATTTAAAAGTCTTACGCCTTGTTAAAGTCATTAAGTTGACAAACTAGTTGGGAAGTACTTCTGCCAAAAATGCTTTATTCCACACTCGATTATCTTTTTAAAAATTTTTTGCTACGCTTGCGCATGTAATTTAGTAAAAAAAAATGAATACTCGTTCTTAAAAAACCCTTGTTCTTAAATAACCAATCATCCATTTTTGCACATAAGCAATGTCTTTTTTACTAAAGTATATAAAATAAATATATAAATAAAATAAATAGTTTTTTAAAAACATTTATTTTGAAGAAGTCAACAAATTTTTTTAAAATAAATGTTTGTAGGGACTTAGGAGACTTTTGCTACAATTTCGCGAATAACATTTTAAACAAACTTAAGTTTTATTTTATAATTATGAAACTACAATATATGGAATATAAACATACCTGCACTTTCAACGGTCACAAACATTTAATCTCGCAAAAAAGCAACAAAATTTATTAGATTCATAAAATTTAGATTTTTGGCTTTTTTTATTTTCAGATCTATTTTTCTTTTGCAAAAAATAATAGTAAATTTGATCAGTAGCTCAAAAATTAAATTTAAAATTTTAAAATTTTTCCCCAGAAATCCCCAGAAAGTAACCAAGTTTATAAGTTAATTTCACAAATATTATAAAATATAATATGCTGGTGTAAGCACGCTATGCAATTTTGTCCTATAGTCCATTTACATTATACATTATACCGCCACTAGTGTGTTAAAAAATACCACACTGTACAAGAAAAAATGACAGTTTTTTAAAACAATAAAAGAAAATTATAAAATATGTTAATAAAATTATGATATAAACAAAAGAAAAAAGTAACGATGTGTAAATTTTAAATTTAATGGAAAAAATTTTTTAAATACCATGTTTTTCGATTTTTTATTAATGTGAAATCTTGTGAGTGTCAAAAAAAAATACAGTGTAAACGAATTAGATTTTAAAACAGATTTCAATTCAAATCTAGTAGATATCGGTGTAATGTAATTGCACTAAATATATAAAATAAAAATTTCCGATGCTAGTGTGAACACACGAACAAATTTATATTTTTAAACTATTTATTGATGCTAGTGTGAATGCACCACACTGTTAATAGCTAAGAGTAAATAAAAATACAGGTGGTATAGAAACACACGGAATGAAACACTGATCTTAATAAATTTACTTACAACGAATAAATGAACATAAGAAAATGCAAAATAAATTTTAATTAATTTGCTTAAAATAAACAACATTAATACTCGCGAATAATTTCGAGTAATTTTAAAATTGAGAGTTGACCTTGTGGTCAAAGTTAGACAAGTTTCTTATTGAACACTTCTTAAATACTAAACCGATCCAAATGAAAAAAAGACGCTGCAGTAAAGCTAATATATAATACTATCTCGAAAATTAGACAAAATTTTCAATATTTTGTCTGGTAAATTAGAAGTAACATATTTAAAATTGTAATTGTAATTCGATGTATTTTTTAAAATTTATTTTTCTAAATTTGGAAAAAAAATTCATTTAAAAAATTTATTTTACATTTGTATCTCTATTTGCGTTACGAATTGACATATTTTTGTGAAAATTTAAAAATAAAAATAAAATATTTAAATAATTTTTTCATCGTTAGGCTGCGTTAAATATGTCTCTAAAATAATTCTAGAAACAGTCGAATTTCAAGCATATGCTTTCAATACTTTTTGTTTTTTAAACAAGCCGTTTTTTGTGCGTTTGCCGGAATTATATTCGAGTCTCTTATAAATAAATTGTTTGTTTTAGACAAAGTGTATTCATAAACAAACGGACTACGCTGATAATATTTTAATTCATATTTCCCTGAAGATGACCAACAAAGTTGGTCGAAATATTGGAATATTGAAAAAATAAATAAAGACAAAAAAGTTATTTTGTTTTAGTTTATTAACAAAGAGGACCTCAAGCCGAACCTTACAATTCGAGTCTCTTTTTAAACGCGCAACTGATTAATCAGTTTTAAGTCATCTTGGGTAGTCTTAAAAGAATCACTTTGGTGATTTTTGTAAAAACAATCTTCAAAATGCTAACTGGGATTTAACAAATAAATAAATTGGTTCACAATTATTAAAGTGTAAAAAATATATTTTGTGTTCGACTTGCAAGCCAAAATAATAAAAAATTGTTTTTTATTTACATGGATCAATTTAGGCCTTATTAGCTTAAAATGTAAGATTATACATACAGAAATCAAAATTTGGTGTCCAAAAATAATACTAAATATGTCGATAGATTTCGGCATCTCTAGGCTTCTAATCCACTTCCATCTAATTCCGGATTCAACTAAATTCTTTTTCTGATATGATTTAAATTTTGTATAACTTATTTATCAACATCAATTCAACAATAAAATTTTTTTTTTGTAGATTTTGGCTTTAGCAACGATTAAATCAAAAATGTTTTAAGTTGTTTTTCTGCACACGAAATGTTTATAAATTTTTTATTTTGCATAAAATTTTACAAATTATAAAGCACTTTTTTCAGTTATCAATAAATATATATGTATATATAGGCAAACAAAAAACTTCGGAATTCTTTTTATTTTTTATTTAACAACCATTTGGATGATTCTTTCACATATTTTAGATATTTTTGAGCATTATTGGATCATATAATTCATTCATCTCATATATTTACGAAATTAATGACCCCTTAAATTGCTACCACTAACATGCAAAAGATACATGTATATTCAAAACATTAGTTTATATATAAAATAATAAAGCAAAAAGTGTTCAATAATCAACTTGGTCAAATTTGACCACAAGGCGCACTCTAGTTATTAAAATTGTATATTAAATACATTACTGATAAACATACGTTACTGTTAGATAAATTATAAGAAAACAAAATTAAATCAAAAACCATTGACCGACAAAATATTATGATATGCAATTTTAAGTGATTAGTTTTAATTGAAATGGATAACATACCATTAAATAGAAACAATAATATATGAATATACTTGATCACAAATAAAATATAAGCAAAATATAAATAGGGGAAAAGAATATGATAATTAACATAGAAATTATTGGAATATGTAAGGGAAATAGAATAAAGGTATTATGGAAAACAGAATAACAAATAGTATATACGCTGAAGAAAAATAACAACAGAAATAATTCTGACTTCAAATTTAGAGTTCGTTTTATTTCTATTCAAAACTTTGGCAATTAACTTTGCCAAAAGAGAGAGCCGTCTGCCACTCTAAGGCTTTTAACCCTCCGATGACTGACAAGGTCCATATTTTCGAAGCCACCATGTTTTAAGATGGCTTGGTGGAATTCTTCAGATCCCATGACATCTACATTTGTACTGTTTTTAAGGATTTAAAATAGGTTTTAAATTATAAGTTTATATATTGAAATATTTATGGAGGATTAAAGATGGTTACTACGCGCATAACCAACAAGGTCCGAAGGTGCCTCGTAGTAATAAAGTATTTTTTCCTATCGGATTTTTCAAACATAAGTCACGTGAAGTTTTTACAACCTTATTTGGATTTTATCTAAGAGAGAATAAAGCTGTTTTAGTGCTATCAGCTATGAATTTCACAAACGGAATAAATGTGAGCAATACCACAAATAAACCCTTAGCTATTAATGATTATAATTCAAACAAATGTAGTGTTAATACTATGGACCAAATGTTGAGAACTTTAGCCTGCAACCTTATAACAACAAATAGCCTTTGGCATTGGTCGCTTAGATGTAATCTAAGATGAAGTAAATCCTAATACATTACCAGATAAACTACGTTCATCATGAAATTAAAAAATAGTTAGTTATGTCTAATATATAGGAACGGTGATAAGTTGTTATGGGAAAAAACAAATCAATTAGGCGTATTAAATTTTCTCTTTGTTACTTTGAAGACTAAACAACCAACAACTGAAGTTGCCATGCCACCAATAGCACTGCGCGGTAATCGACACTCTTATGGATTGTACCGTGTAGAATCTAACCTGCAAAGGACGACTTCAACATTACGATACCTTAAAAAATTGCAATACTTGTAATACGCCAGCAGAAGTATAAACCATAGGTCATAGGCTTTTACAATCAATATTTACTTTTGCCTTTTAACTATAATTCATGGATTATATTAATTTAGTTAAATGAAGTATTGTTTGTGTTTTACTAGGTATTAGATAAAATATTTCCTCGCAATCTCAAAGGCTTAAACAAACATAAAAATAAGAAAAAATATCAGATCCGCTAAAAAAATATATAAGGTCCACAGGGACCTTGTTGGTTATTGACCTTTGAAAAAATTGCTGGTTATCGAAGGGTTTAATATATAAGAAAACTATAGGGTTAAAAAACGTATTTACAAAAACGCAAGTATATTATATTGCAATCCTGCCAAGAGGAGGCAAATTAGCTTCCTTACGTTTTACCCTTTCCTGCAAAACAGAAGTCCTGCCAATCCTGATGAAAATATAAGAGTTTGAGGCAACCAAACTCAAAATCGAGCAACTTTTTTTTAGAAATGGGAGCGGTTGCTAGAGAATGAGTCTGAACCGCAGCCTGTAGTTTCTATTTCAGAGGCCAGCAAAAAGAAAATACCCATCCAGGACTATCTTAAACCCCTGCAGAAGTCCAAGACGTTAATACCAAGATCCGAAAGTCCGAAGAAGGAGGAAAAGCAAAAGAAAAGAGGCGGTAAAGCGGTTAAGAGGCGCAAACTCATTGCAGAGTCTTACCGAAAGTTCCATCTTACCGGCAGCAAAGCCGAGAAATCCAAACTCTAAATGAAATCCGAACTATAAGAAAAATAATAAGATCAAAAAAATTCTTGTTTACAATAATAATTACAGTTTAAAATAGGTAGATGGTTTTCACATAATGGTAAATAAAAACAATAAGGAAGTACTGACAGTAACTCGGGATCATACGCAGCAGATAACTCTGATCCTTTTAGTCGTATTAGTATTAGGAAAATTAAAGGAATATTATAAACAATACATGAGTAAAAAGGCAGACAAATTTACTAACAAAATGGAAAATGTTTAATGAATCATAGTGTTATAGGTATTTATAAGAACTTGAAGAAGCGTCCTAATAGAAATTATACGAAAAAGTATATAGTAAATACTTTGAAAACAGTTGAAGACTTAATATACAGTATTGGGCAAAACCTAAGAAACGTTGTCCAATATTAGCTTCTGAGTCAAATTATGTTTAAACGAACATATTTCAATTCAATGTTTTAATGCAGTTTTATTAGTTTCTGTGTCATACAATATTACAAAAAAAAAATTTGTAATTATCTCTCACCTAACGGTTCTTTTAGTACAACAACAAAAATGACTCAAAAATTCATTGGGCAAAACCTAAGAAACTTTTTGCTTTTGTACAATAAATTTGTTTTTTTTTTTAAGATAACGGTAACTTCTTATTTTTTTTCGATGATTTCTTATGAAAAAGTGATCTAGTATGCATTTAAAAGCGTGTAACGAATAAATTTCGCATTTAAAATTAAAATAAAATGCAACGTAAAAAATATTGTGAAGCATTTAAATTGAGTGCTATAACGCATTATAATGCAGGCAAATCACAGGCTGAAATTGCAAATTTGTTAAAAGTAAGCAAATCAATGGTTTCCAAATGAATAAACCTTTATAAAGATAAAGGAACTGTACTCAATATTAATCCTGGAGGAAGACCTCGTAAAACATCAGTTCGTGATGATAGAAATATCAAGAAAATAATAAAAAAAACCCCTTCATCTCGTCAAAAAAAATTGTGTCAGAATTAGGCTTAAGTGTTGATGCCAGCACAGTCCGCAGACGGGCGAGAGAGGCTGGATTGAAAAGTTATAAAGCTTCCAAAAAACCTCTTCTTACAAAACGTCACGCAAAAAAACGGTAAGTATTTTTAAGCTTACAAGTCAACCATTAATTAGGCTCGAATTTGCAAAAAAATATCTTGATTGGCCAGTTAAAAAGTGGAAAAGTGTGCTCTTTAGCGACGAAAGCAAATTTAATTTGTTCAACTCGGATGGCATATGTCGTGTGAGACGCAATACTGGTGAAAGGCTTAAACCCCGATATTGTAAAAAAACTGTCAAGCATGGGGGTGGCAATGTGATGGTGTGGACGTGTTTTTCAGGTCATGGTCTAGGGCCGTTCCACAGAATTTCTACCAAAATGGACAGATTTGTGTATAGGGACATTTTAGAAAATAAGATGTTGCCATATGCCGAGTGGTATATGCCACTTCGATGGGTGTTTCAACATGATAACGATCCGAAACACTCATCGAAGTTGGTAAAGGACTGGATACAATCGAAAGGGATTCAATTGCTTGATTGGCCGGCCCAATCGCCCGATTTGAACCCAATCGAAAATTTATTTTCCATATTGAAGAGGAATGTTGGATCGAAACGATTCTCCAACAGAGACGATTTATTTTCGTGTCTGGAAGATGAATGGATACGCATAGATCCAAAAATAATTGAAAATTTAACCAAAACTATGCCGCGTCGGTGCGCCGCAGTAATAAAAAATAAGGGTTATTATACAAAATATAATACTAAAAGAACCGTTAGGTGAGAGATAATTACAAATATTTTTTTTGTAATATTGTATGACACAGAAACTAATAAAACTGCATTAAAACATTGAATTGAAATATGTTCGTTTAAACATAATTTGACTCAGAAGCTAATATTGGACAACGTTTCTTAGGTTTTGCCCAATACTGTATTTCCTTATTATTACTGCTGTTTTTTGTTGTTTTTGCTTAAACTTTGATTCTTGTCTTTGCTTTATTGTTTGGACAAAAATCTTTAGTTTATTTAAAATGTTTGTCAGAAGTTTCCTGAAGAGTTAAGTAAGCGGTAACGAAATGGCTTTGACCCTCAATAATTAATATCGGTAATTAATTTAATCGGGATAATTAAAAAAAAATCGCACGAAGTTTTTATGAATATTATTTTTTTTTTATTGTTCCAAATAAAATGAAAAAATTAGACGTAGGCGTGGTGTTTTGCTCGCTGCCTCGAAGAACATGACCGATCATGCTGATTTCCAAAAGCACCCCTTTCGACAATATATCTGATCGATTGACATATTTTTTGCGTGAAATTAAGTTTGCCTCGCTAAAGTTTATTTAAACACTTTTTGTGGTGAAGGGTATCAGAAAAGAAATCGAGGACATGGCATCGTTTGGTATTCTCGACTCGTCTAATATAATACCAGAGTTCAATGGTGACCTTGGGCAAATGGGTAATAGAGTTCTATGCTGAAACGCTTAAAGATAAAACAGACATTGGTAAGTTGATCAAGTTCGTTCTAGCTACTAAATTGACAGACAGAGTAAGGACCAAGCTAATTTCAGAAGAGACACCAAGTTCTCTAGACACATTTAAAAATACCCTTATGAAAGTATTTTCTCCCAAGAAATCGCTTTCTTTAGTGCACACTGAGTTATCGAAACTGACACAGGCAAATGGTTCAGTAACACAATTCACCAACAAGGTTGAAACACTAATAGGTTGTCTTAATGAATTACAAATCACAGACTGAGTTTCCAGAACAGGGAAACGATTATCAAAATGAACAATCAAGTTGCACTTAGTATTTTTTAATGACCGTTTTGGCGTTAATCAAAATAGCTTCAAAAGTAGCTTCACAACTCTATAATGCATTTTGGAACGAACAGGAGAACTTTCAATAATAGAAAATTTCGTGATTATAATAACGGAAGAAATAATAATAATAACGCTTCTGCTTACAATAGAAATGGTAATAACAGTCCTTGTAATTATTTTAGGAATATTAATACTTTACGAAGGGATAATTTTCGTATTGGTAACCCCAGATAAATAATAATAACTACCACAATAACAACCAGAAAAACTATAATGTTGGGAATAGAAACCAAAAAGGGTATACGTATGTAACTCAGGAGCAGGGAGACGAGACAAACCCTTGAGATCCTCAGGAGTAAATTTGAAGTTGAAACAGATAAAAAAATATGCATTAAAAACTTAAAATTCCCACACAGATGCAACTCATTTTGTAACATTTAAAACGGATGAAGCAGTTTTTGTAAGATTTTTAGTAGACACAGGTGCAGACATCTTTATATGTAAAGAAAATTGTAAAAGGAAATAAAACAAAACAATTCTTGAAAGATGTCGGGGCTTGAAAACAATTCGATTAATAGTTAAATTAGTACTTCCGCATGATATAATAAACCATGAATATCAATACTGTATACTAAATTTCCAATAGCAATACCCGATTCTCAGTAATTGATTATAAAAGTCTCATGCCTTGTTAAAATCATTTAGTTGGCAATCTAGTTGGGAAGTACTTCTGCCAAAAATTTTTACTTCCACACTCGATTAGCTTTTCAAAAATTTTTTGCTGGGTACAAGCAGTAATCTTACACATTGAAGAAGACAGAGTAGTACATATGCGCAAAACAAATCGGTAGCAATATTTCTATTGGTTTCAATCTTTAGTCACCAAAAACATTTTTCTGTAATCATTTGACTATTATATTGTTACTGTGCACAAATATAAAATGGTTGGTTATACTTAAAAAAATATGACCCACAACCAAAGTTCAATAACTTATTAAAAATAATATAATATATTTAACCACTTTTATTAATAAGAGTATGCTTAAACGCAAACAATTTATAGTTTACGTTTAAAAATATTTTGTTCTAGGTCTTGACAGAATGCTTTTCTATCAGATTAACGTGTTAGAAGTTTTGGATAAATGTGAAGTCAGTTCCGATCTACCATTACGTATCATGTGATAAGTTTAATACCATGATATAACGTTTACTCCATAATTGATTCCTGTAGAAATGTATGAATATAAGATATCTTTTATTTATAAAATATTAAATTTATATATATATATATGTATGTGTATATATGTACATATATTTGTATCAACGTATATTTTATTAATAATGAAAATTTCTAATATACAAAAATATTTTACAATTTGAAACAGAGGCAAACTTGATTTTTATTATTTTAAAGTTCCGTATCAACCAAAGTATATCTATATTAAGTACACGCAAGTCTAAAACAGATACAACATTAGAACAACAACAGGCATTTTGTTTGAGTAAAATCATGTATTATGTCAAAAAACAGTTCAGAGATGGCAAAGTGGGTGACATTTTATGATTTTTTTAACTAAAAAATTAATATGAATTTACTTAATTATTATTAAAAAAGTAAGAGGATGACCTTTTAACGACTATATCAATGTATATTTAAACAAGAATTCAATAAAAGGATGTTAAGTGCAACTTGAGCTGATAAAGTGTATTTGTAGATTTCGTTTACCATCCCTGATAAAACAATAAAAATTAAAAGAAAAACGTGAACAAACAAGAGCAAAATAAAAATTAAAATTTAAACAAATTTTAATACACAAAAACTGAGAAACACGCATACAAATAAAACTATCAGCTGAACTCCTGCATGTACTTGTTATAGATATACTTTGGTATCAGCATTTTACCCAAAATAACGTAATTCCTCATTATGAATAAAACGACAAAGTTGATGAATACTTCTTTTTATGTCTCCTTAAGATGTTTCAACTAAACAGGATCATGCTATTTCATCTTATCCATAATACAATGTAATAACCAAACCAATTGACCAGTGATATCTTGGAACGTTTTCTTTTAAAATTACAGCGACATCACCTTCCTTAAGAGGTTTTGTACATTGGGTCCATTTTGTTCGTAATGCTATTGTGGGTAGGTATTCAGTCAGCCACCTTTTCCAAAATCTATCGATGTGACTTTGAGTAGCTTGCTACATACGATAAAATCCAGATCTTTTTACGTCAATCGAAATTTTAACATTGTGAACAAGAAGTATATCAATTGGTGAGATTGCTCGTTTTTCCGATTTAGCCCCAACATATGTTAACGGCTTGCTATTGACAATATATTCTGTTTCAACAAAAATTGTTTGTAGTGTTTCCTCTTTAACTAAAGAACCTCTAAGAATGTTTTCAATACATCTTTTAAAACATCCAATTAAACGCTCCCAAGATCCACCCATATGAGGACTGTAGGAAGGAATAAAAATCCAGTTGATTCCATGTTTAGTGAGAGATTCTTTTATGTCTTTAAAATTTATATCATCTTTAGCTTGTTATAACTCTCTGCTGGTAGATAGAAAGTATCTTCCATTGAACAATTTCAACATGAATAGCTCTAGTTATTAAACAAGTAAATAAGCACCCATATCTTTTTTCAACTCTTCTTCCAATTTTTACTAAAAAAGGACCAAAATAATCAACTCCTACAGCAGTAAAGGGTTTAAAATTAATAAGTAAACGATCAGAGGGCAAATAGCGTTACACAGATTTTATATTTGTTCGAATATTTGGAATAAAATATAACTTTCGAATTTCTAATCACTGCATCTGTTAATTGATGATTGAATTTTTTATGGCAATGTAATATAAGTCGTTGAACAAATAGATGTTTTTCGTCTAAACATATAGGATCGACAAATGAATTATCTATTAAACGATTTTTAATGCGAAGTATCCCTTTAGCATCAATATATACTGGATGTTTATAAAGGCGGCCAGTAGTATTACCACTTTTTAGAACAGATATATTGTAGATATCGTTTGGAAACATATTTACTTGTACAAGTTTTATCCAAACTACCAGACTGTCTTCTAAATCTGTTACAGAAATAGAAGTGTCGTTCATATTGCCTTCTTAACACGCTTTTATAAATTCAAAAATCCAGGCAGTCATTCGAAGTATTTTAATAAAGGAGTAATACCATTTTATTTCCATGAGTGGAGGTAAACTTTTAAGATCATGCAAATATTGTTTTCGAAATATTGTGGTTCTTTTGGTATATCAATATCAAGCTTTTGTATAAATTCAGGACCATTAAACCAGATTTTATTTTGTGAAAGAGGAATTTTTAATTGACTCCTTGTACATAAATCTGCTACATTAGAAGTTGTTGGAAGCCAATACCAATCACCTTTATTTGAAAGGTGAAATAAAGCTTGGTAATTTTTTTGCTACTTTTAATCCAACCAATTACTGCAGAAGAATCAGTCCAAAAATAACACTTGCTTATGTGAAGCTTTATATATTTATTAACTTCTCTAAACAAACGAACACCTAAAACAGCAGCCATTTAAGTATGGACAATAATTCGCAGTAAAAATAATGTATGTCATTCTTAGTGAACGGCATCTTATTTACATCCAAAAATGCTAATACACCTCTTCTAGATTTTATAAGTTATTTTTAAAATAGTTTTTCGAATAACATGTTAAACTACTTCTTACATTTACATTTTTCCTTGCATGACTACAAGAAAACTAAAGTTTAGATCTTGTATAGCAAAACAAAATGAACAAAAATTCAACATGAGGTTGGCTTAAATTCATTTATTGTAATTTCTAAAATACTTTTTTTAAGAAAGAAAAATTATTTTACTATTGCGGACGTTTTCTAAATTAGACGCCAACAGAATGTAATGCTGCATTTTCTGGATCGCTACATTCTTCATGAGTATAAGTATGTAAAATGTTTATATTATCAGACTTAATCTTATTATTTTATTTGAGGAATTGCTAAGCTTATTTAGAATGCTGCACTTAGCTGCAGACACTTTTTAATTCACTCCTGCACTGTTTAAGGTGCTGGATTAGAATATAGAGAAAACACCTTACTATTAAGAATAACAAATGTTTTTCTGATTTTATTGACAATTTACATCCAGTATTTATACAAAAATCTTTAGTCATAATTCTACATTACAATTGCTTAAATGATTGATAATATTACAGTTTGGTTATTGATAATTTCTATTTCAGTTGCTTAAGTGGTTCAATGTGTTTTTGTGTCAAGTATTTTGTTACTTTTGTGTGGTCTGTTTCTTTTAACTGTTTGTCTGCTTTTTGTTGTGTGAATTATGTTTCGTCATATTTGTGTGGTCTGTTTCTTCTAGCTGTTTGACCGTTCAGGGTTTTAAATATCAAAGAAGTAAAGTTATTAATTGCTGCGACAAGTATAGTGTGTTCCCTTATAATAAGTACACTACACCATCGCCCTCAAGATTAAATTTATGAATGTAATGAAATAAATTGAATCTTAAAATATGTACTAATATTAATTAATTATTCTAGAGTAAATATAGGTATTTAATATTATGTGGTAATACGTATAGTTATGTGTATATTTGTAAATTATTCGCAATTCTTATTATAGAATATTCATATTATTCATTAGGTTTATATAATTTAAGTATATTATTATGATACATTTTTTCTAGATTATCTACTTTTAATACAGAATTTACTCCTAGTCTTTTTATTATTTTATAAGGTCCCTTATATGGGCTTTGATTCTTTTTTCTGGATTCTCCTTTTATTAATACTAGATCTCCTATCTTAAAATTACTAGTATTTGTATTTCTGTCATAAACTTGTTTTGATTTCTGTTTAGCTAAATCTACTAATTTCTTAGCGTTTTCTAATGATCTCTGAAGTCTTATTTTAATTTCATTAGCGTAATTTTCTATATCATAACATATATTTGTGTTTTGTATATTGTGTGTTGGTAATGTTGCTAATTTCCCATATATAAGTTCGTAGGGTGAGTAGTCAGTGTCAACATTTGGTACTGTATTGTATGCAAATGCGTAATATGGAATCCGTTTGTCCCATTCATAATCATCCACAAAATTTAACAAATATTCGTTTAAAACGCGATGATTACGTTCAACAGAACCTATTGACTGATGGTGATAGGGTGCTGAAAATGTCTGTTCTATATTAAGTAAATTGCAAACTTCTTTTATTAATTCATTGTTAAATTCAGTGCCTCTATCTGATTTTAATGTTTTAAAGAATCCGTATTTTAAAATAAATTGTTCAACTAATGTCTTAGCGATACTTTTAGCATCTTTTGTTTCGATTGGATGTGCTACAACATACTTAGTTAGTTCGCATTGCATCGTTAGAATATATCTGTAACCATTTGACATTCGCAAAGGCCCTACTGTATCTATTTCTATTGTCTCAAAACTACTTTTAGGAGTTTCAGTTATAACCATTCTTTCCTTAATATGTTTCGTTATTTTGTTCCTCATACATTTGTCGCATTTGTTAATATAATCTCTAACCATTTTTCGCATGTTCTTCCATACATACCGTTGTTTCAATTTAAGTACTGTCTTTCTAATACCAAAGTGTCCTGAAATTGGAGAATTGTGGAACTCTTTTATAATGTTCATTTGCAGTTTTCTATCTCTAATATGTTGTAATGGTTTATACAATATAATATTCAATTCGTAATTCTTATATTTATTTGTTTTCAATATTTTCCGGTGAACGTCATTGTAAGTTTTATTCAAATATTCAATTGATATGAGCTCAAAAATTTTATCTTCGCATGATAGAGCGAGATTCTTTATATTCTGCTTTTGCATATAAATTATTAATTTCTCTAGAGACAAAACGTATTTTGCTAGATCTTCATCAACATTTATTACAAAGCTATTATCTGTATTTTCTATGGAACCACATTTATATCCATTTTTTCTATTCATACCGGTTTTAATAATATTAAATTTTAATTCGTAAATATTTTTTATATCTCTTAAAGATGTACATTCCCGCATATGAGTATCTATATGTTGGCCTTGGGATATGTCACTTTCGTTATTTTCCATTACTTTATTGCTTATTTTATTTGCCGTCATTCCACGTGTTGTTACTAAGATTTTAGATGGTTCCGTATTGTCATCTTCTATTTGTATCATATTTTTCAAAGTGTCAGAATCTAGTTTTATCCTCGATAAAGCGTCAGCGTTAGTGTTTATCTTCCCTTTTTTATAAATAATTTCAAAGTCATAGTCTGATAAGTCTATTCGTATTCTAGTTAATTTTGACGAAGGATTTCTGTGAGTAAAAAGTGAAACGAGTGGTCTATGATCAGTTACAACAATAAATTTTCTACCGAACAAATAAGGTCTAAAAAATTCTATTCCCCAGTGTATCGCTAGTAGCTCTTTTTCTATTACTGGCTTGTTCAAATCATGTTTTCCTAAAGTTTTGCTTGCATAAGAAATTGGTAAATCCTGTCCTATCTCTCCTTGTGATAGCACAGCTCCCAATGCATAATTTGATGCATCTGTGGTTAATATGAATGGTTTTCCAAAATCTGGGTATTTTAATATTGGTGCGGTAATTAGTTTTCTCTTTAGCGTATCAAAAGCTTGTTGACATTCATGCGTCCACTGGAATTCCTTTCCTTTTTTCGTTTGGTCGTTTAGACATTTTGTGATTTCCGCAAAGTTTTTTATAAAACGTCTGTAGTAATTGCAGAATGCAACGAATCTCTTAACTTCATTTTTGTCCTTTGGAATCGGATATTGTTCGATGGTCTTATTTTTTGAAGGGTCCGTACGTATTCCGTCTTTTGTTATCTGGTGCCCTAAGTAAATTACTTCCAATTTAAGAAATACACATTTTGAAGCATTTAGTTTCAAATTATATTTTGACAAACGTTCAAATACTCTTATCAGATTATCATTATGGTGTTTCAAGCTACATCCAAACACAATAATATCATCTACATACAAGAAAGCTTTAGAGTCTAGTCCACTTAGTGCTATTGTTAACATTCTTTGGAAACTATTTGATGAAATCTTTAAACCAAATGGCAATCTTTTAAACTGATAATGTCCATTACTAGTTGAAAAAGCTGTTAAATGTCTTGAATTTTTCTCTAAGTTAATTTGATGGAATGAGCTAGTCATATCTAAGGTTGAAAAATACTTAGCTCTTCCAAGACGATCTAAAACATCTTCCAGTCTTGTCAACGGGAATTTGTCGTTTACTATCTTCTTGTTTAACTGTCGAAAGTCTACTACTAATCTCCATTTTTCTTTTCCCTTTTCACTCTTTTTTGGAACCACTAATAATGGTGAATTATATGCACTGTCTGATGGTTCTATTATGTCATCATATAGTAATTGTTTTACTTGACTGTTTATTTCATCATACTGTGTATGAGGTAGTCTATAATTTTTTATATATACTGGTGTATTATCAGAAACTTTTAATGTCTGTGTATAAAAATTATTTGTAGTCAACGTCTCTCCTTCTAAATGAAAAATTTCTTGATAATTTTTAAAAATTTCTGTCAATTCCTTTCTACCTCTAATATCTTCAGTGTCAATTCTAAGGATGTCAAGAAGTCTTCTTAATCTGTCCGGATCATGTTTTTTTATAGGTTTATATGACTGTTTTATCAATGTGTAATTCTTCAATGGTTCTATTTCAAAGTTTATATTTTTCAATGTTACGTCATCATCTGTTGTGTTCAATATTTTGACGTGACAGTTACCATTTCCTGGTACTATTGTGTTGCTAATAAATACGCCCGGTTGAATCTCCTTATTAAGAACGATACTATCTTCGCAAATATCCAGATTTATATGATGAATAGTCTCTGATCGTTTTTCTACTTTTATACAATAGTCTTTGTTTATACATGATTTCATAGGTATGATTATATCCTCATCTTTCAAGGTAAGTGCTAGTGTGAATGTTTCATAATCAATTTTGCATAGAAATTTCGAAAAGAAATCTCGTCCTAAAATTCCGTCTGTTGGTATGGGAAATTTCTTGTTAACTATATGAAATTTATGTTTTTCTTTTATATTATTAATGTTAAAACCTAATTCTGATGTTCCCAGAGAGTTAATCTTTTCTGTAGTTATGCCTGTAAAACTAAGTGATCCTTCCTTGTCAATATGTATAGCACTCTCGTTTAATTTATCTACTTTGCATAAAGAGATATCAGCTCCTGTGTCTATTAAAAATGTAAGTGTTAAATCCTTCTCCAAAATTAAATCTATGAAATTTGATTTGTTATTTAAAATCTGAAAAATATTATCTAGTCTTACTGTTGTTTCTCCGGAAAATGAGTTTATATATTTCCTTGACCCATATCCGGATTTTGGCAGTTTTCCTGAACGCAGTGTATATTCCGTTGGTCTTGAAAATATCTATTCCGATCATTTCCGTTATGATTGCGGTTGTTATGACTATTACCATATCTATTATTAGTCGTATAGTTCCTTCGATTGTTGTTATAATTATTGCCTTGATTACCTAAATAGTTGTTGGTATGACGTGGTGGTCTGCTATTATTATTATTGTTGATATTACTATTGCCACTCCTCTTTTTATTATGACTATTACTATTATTTGACCAATTGTTGCTACCGAAGTTTTTATTATTATTTGGGTAATAATTATTTTGTCTATTATAATTGTTGCCAAAGTTCCCTGACTTGTTTTTTCTGTAGTTATTGTTCGAGAAATATAAAATTCTTTCTGAGCTACTAGAAAATTCTTTCTCTAATTCCAAAGCTAACTGAAGTGCTTCGTTAAGTTCTTTCGGTCTGGAAGCAAAAACTGTCGGTTTGAGTTCTCCTTTCAAACCATTCTTAAATACGTTTAAAGCATAGCTATTGTTCAATTGTTTTATGGTGTCAGCTTGTGTTGTACTACAATTCTGTATTTCCTTAATTTGTAGCTCATTTAATTCTGTTACTAGATCTAGAATTTTTTCATGGTAAGTGTTTATACTCATGCTTTTCTGTGAAATAGTACTAAGAGTAGCCTGAATTTGTGAAGCTGTTTTTGTTGATTTATACCTATTAGATAAAATATTTTTTAATTCTGTAAATGTCTTGGGTACTGATATTCCTACCGATGCTCTTACTAAAGTACTTAATTTTGCGTTGTATACAAAAGATATTAAAATCTTCTTCTGTTCTGTTTCCAACGTATTGTTGACTAGTTCAACGATAGTAAGAAAAGAATTCAATTCTTTGTAGTTTCCTGTGAATTCAGGGATAACTTTTATGGCTGTTTCTAAATTGAAGTTTGCCATATTTACTAGGTGTTGTTTTTTAGATACTAGTGCTTGCTCAAACAATGATTTTGCTGTATCGTAATATTTATTAAATTTTTCTACGGCTTTCTGATTGTCCTCTGTCTCTAGTTTTGTGTTATATTCTGAAAATTCTTGTTTTAGTAATTGTATATCTCTTAATTTAGATATCAATGTCTCTTCTGTGTATCCCCTAATTCCTGTTTTCTTAAAATTTTTGATTAAAGTTTCTATTTTACTTATAATTGTGTCCATTTAGATACATATGTACATTTTATATATTTATTTATTTTTTGTTTGTTTTTAAACCTGTACTACAGCTTTTTTCTGAATATAGTTTTTAAAGTGCTTATTAACTTTAATTATTATAAATACAATTACAATCATACAAAAAATAAAAAATGCGTCTAGTTTAATTGTTGTGCCAAAGTCCATATTGTTTTCTTCTTTGTTATTGTTGTTGATTGTTATGGTTTCTTGTTGTTTTGATTTTGATTTTTGGTTCCCCATTTAACTGTTGTAGTTTTATATACAGGTGTCTTTTCTCTTGCCCGTATGTTAATCCAATTAGACGTAGAAGTTCCTTCCTTTGCTTCTTAATTTGGAGTTTCTTACCACCCCTTCTGGACTTCTTCTTCACCACCGGTTGTTTTACTTCTTTTTGTTTTTGTTGCCTTTCTTTGTACTCTTGAATTGTTATCGGCTTTGGTCCACAGTTTTTTGGTGCGGGTATATATCTAGGACAGTTTATGACTTTTCCCTCTGGCTCATATTCTTCTAGAGACTGCTCGTATTTGGAAAAAATTTTGTCAATATCTTCCCTTGTGGGAGGATTGTCTTGCAAGGACATTAAATCAAAGATTAAAAAATAAAATTGTTGGCTCGAAATTGCAGGATCGCCATATTAAGTATGTAAAATGTTTATATTATCAGACTTAATCTTATTATTTTATTTGAGGAATTGCTAAGCTTATTTAGAATGCTGCACTTAGCTGCAGACACTTTTTAATTCACTCCTGCACTGTTTAAGGTGCTGGATTAGAATATAGAGAAAACACCTTACTATTAAGAATAACAAATGTTTTTCTGATTTTATTGACAATTTACATCCAGTATTTATACAAAAATCTTTAGTCATAATTCTACATTACAATTGCTTAAATAATTGATAATATTACAGTTTGGTTATTGATAATTTCTATTTCAGTTGCTTAAGTGGTTCAATGTGGTTTTGTGTCAAGTATTTTGTTACTTTTGTGTGGTCTGTTTCTTTTAACTGTTTGTCTGCTTTTTGTTGTGTGAATTATGTTTCGTCATATTTGTGTGGTCTGTTTCTTCTAGCTGTTTGACCGTTCAGGGTTTTAAATATCAAAGAAGTAAAGTTATTAATTGCTGCGACAAGTATAGTGTGTTCCCTTATAATAAGTATACTACAGCATCTATTAAGTTTAGGTTGTGTACATTGTAAACATCATCAGTTTATCCAACAAACTTTGTAAATAAGAATACGAGTAGTATTCTTATCAATATTAATTTCTATTTCGTCTTGTACATTTGTTTTTGTTCTAACCATCGATATCTAAAAAATCAAAAGTCAAAATTTTTTGGTGCTAAACTTTTCCAGTGAAAATAAGTAACAATCCAAAATTTTTTTTAAAGGCAAAAATCCGAAAGAAATAAAAACATTCCCTATAAACGAATTAGAGGACGAATTTTAGGATTTGTTTTGTTTTACAATTTTATTTTAGAGTTCTTCTATAAGAACTATTGGAGGAAGTCGCGGATTTAAATAAGGCCTTTATGACAATGTTCAAAGGTTTTAGTAGACTATAATACAATTTTAATGGTAGTCATAACAAACAACTTGTCTTAAACTACCCCAATTTTCTTAACATATTATTTCGTGTGTATTACAAAAAGTACCAATTTATTTTAAAAATAATTTAATTTTGTAACGTGCTTATCAAAAAATTCAAATTTTTAATACGAAAGCACGTTTTCTAAAGAAATTTTTTTTTCTTATTTTGTTTTTAATGCTACAATTTTAATTTATTTGTTAGATATAACGTATGGTAAGAACTTGAATTAAAAATCGTTTAAGTCTAATTTAAACGATTCCAATAATTTGGGCCACATAGCTTTACCGGCACCATTTTCAGAAGAATTATTTTTTTTGCGATTCTGTGTTGTAAATTATTTTTAGAAACTGTAGTATTCGCCTGATTTCCTGTAAACTTTCTGTTTGGCGGTATGCCTTGATCTATAGCTTTATGAAGCATACGATGATGATATCGTGAACAATTGTTTATACCACATTGTTTGCGCTCTCTTCACTGACTTGAATGATTCTTTAACACGTTGACTGCCACGCGTGTTTACAACAAAATCCCCGTCAGGCCACCCGTGCCACCGTAAGATGCGTGCTCTGCTACCGCATGTCTGTTTACATTTCTTTCGGTACTCTCACCCCGATATCTATTACGATCCTCATTTATCACGTTATTACTCTGCACGAGCAGTTGTAATCTTTGCCGTGTACTGAGTAGTACAACTAATATCTCTGCCCAACTAATATCTCAACCGCAACTTTGCAGTGAATGCTTCAATATTTTGCACTGTAAATAATTTTTGTTAATAAACGATTTTTAAAAAAATTCAACAGTATTATTATCTCCTGTCATATATTTATCTAAATATGTTCGGAAATCCTTTGGAAGGAGTCACCCGACGTGGCCTGATGAGAACTTTTGCTGTCACCCGAATACGGGTGACACGGCAGTTAACGTGTTAAACAGCAATAGTATATTTTATACTCTTTAGCTTGGTTCCAGCGTTGTGATACTGAGCTAGAAGTAAATATTGGACACGAAATTAAGATATCTGTTTTTGAATTGCAAATTTGACATAATCAATTTTGGGAATACTTAACACATTCATACACTTTTTGTTGTACTTGAATTTCATTTTCATCCATTTTTTGTTGTACTCCAATTTCCGAAAAAATATTAAAAAGGTTCCTTACCCATTCTTTGAATATTAATAAATTGTTGCGATTTGGAGATTACAAGTTCTGAGTAATTTCAAGTAATTTTAAAAAGAAATTGTTAATTGACAAAATCGTCGGTGACCCATATTTTTAAAGTTATGTATCGCTTAAGTGTATATAAATATTTTGTGATATCTTAAACACTTTTTTGAGGAATGGGATACTATGGATATCATATAGGATCTTATCAAAATTCCTTTCAGGTGCCATACACATCGCAACTTTTTATTTTATTTGCAGCTACTGGGCTAAACAAGATTTGTTGCATACAATAAAAATAAATTAAAACAAATTTATTTGAATAGTGAAGTATATAAAATGTAAACAGTTCGTTGTAGAACTCGTTTTTCGAGTACTTTTCATTTTACCTGAGACGAAAATAAACAAAAAACATATTTATTTATAAATTTAATTATTACGTTTCTTGTTCGTATATTTTGTAGTAACCAGAACATAACTTTATACTAAAAAGGTTCCTTTTTGATGTAAAATAAATATAAAGAGAAAACCATATTCTGTTTTCGGGTTAATTGAGAATTGGTTTTTAAAAGCGTTAAGTATAAAATATTAATAGGAGTTGCCAAGTAAAAACGTTAGATTGCTTAAAGTGTAGATTAGTTAAAAAACTATTTTTGGGTATTTCTTAATACAAATGGTTTATTAAACGAAAAGTGTTCAATAACTATTGTAAACTTTTAACCCAAAATAGGAACTTTTTATGAATTCGACCGTTAATGTTTATATTTGAACATAACTGTTTTTAAATTCAACGATGTTATTTTTAAGCTATACAACAATAGGTTAGCATCAATACCGACTGAGCCCATGTCGAACGATAAATAGAAATAGGTGATAAGTTATCTTAATGAAAAGAAACCGCAAAGAAAAGTGAAAATCAATATCAATCAATAATCAATCAATTTGAAGTAATAAACACACAAGATGTAAATTTCACAATTTTTAAAGATAATAAACTTATGACTATACATAAAAGTAGTATTTTAAATACTACTTTTTTAATTTAATATTTTAAGACGATAAGGGTGTGCAGTATAAACATGCATACACAAACATACATATCACCAACAAAAATGTAAGTAATCAAATAAATTATAAGAACACAGAATAAAATAAGAGAGGAATGACCGAAAAAATATTACGATATGCAATTTCAAGTGACTGGTGTTAATTAAAATGGGTCACTAGAATTGCATTGAATAGAAACAATGAAATTTGAATATACTTGATCACAAATAAAATATAAGAAAAATATAAGTAGGGGAAAAGATATGATAATTAACAAAGAAATTATTGGAATATCTAGGGGAAATATAATAAGATTATCATAGAAAACATAGAACAAGAAATAGTATATAAGCTGTTTTGCCTAATATTAAATTGCAGAATGCTTTTTTTTTAATTTTAGCAATTATATTTTAATTTATCGCGAATACTTTATTTAATTTTATAAAATAGAATTTTTGCGTTGAGCGGCAGTAAAACACAGTACGCGATAGATTTTTAATAGTATGTAGTGATACCCTCTAAATACATATATAAACATTCACAATCATAATAGAACGACCCTAATATACATATTATTACTTGCGGTTAACATAAAAAGAAGTTTTAAATAACCCAAACAATTCAAGTTTGAAATGCATGCGACGGTCAGTGGCCTTCACAAGAGTGCACCACCAAACTATGCCGACTGACGGTGTTGTTGTTTTTAACACACATAGCGTCAATACAGTTTCAAATTTAAAAATAAATCAAACAAGATCATTTTACACTTTTCGTTTCCATAATAATAATAGTATAAAATATTGCAGATTAATAAGTATTAGTATAATTGTATCTAAATATAACAAATACATTTACTATTAATGAAAACCACTCAATCACACAAAATTTTATGATTCCATCTAAAATCTATGATTATTGGGTTAAGAATAGAAATTAAGAACAAGTGAGTTTCAAATCCACTCAACTCTAGACGAGCTACGGCCTTCTCATTCGCCCTTTATAAACGGCCAAGATTTGGCGGTTAAAAGTCAGATGATTGTTAGCTCCAAGTGGAACCTATTCTAATTATAACAAGCTGAGCTAAATCAAATCTTTATAATAAACAATAACACAAATAACAAAATTCGATGTCGAAAATGTGAATTCATAAGAATGTCAATTTATGCTATTTAGTTAACAAAAGCTGATCCTTTTTCCTTACCAAGGTTGTGTGTAAATAGGCACTCTTTCGTAAACGTCACGCTGCGGACGAACCTGGTCAAATTAAAACTCTCAACATTTTTACGTATTAGCTGTTTTAGATTTTGTGTCTCTTTATAAGCAGTGCTGTCAACATATTTTAAAATGGTGCGTTTAAAGCGTATTTTGCTTGATGTTAATTTATGATTTAATTAATAAATTTGATAAATGTATGTTAAAACTATAAGAAAACTCGTACAATTATATTGTTTTTTATAGGTATTACTGCGATTATAATTATTACTGCTGTAATATTATAATTATTAGTCTTTTTATTTCTTTACTATTATTAAAATGTATTATTATTAGTATTGTGGTAATAAATATCTTATAAATATCTTTGGTATAATTGGCACTATTAGATTAGTACTATATTGGTATCCCTATCTCAATAATAGTTATTCATTAATAATAGTGATATTAAAGGTGTTGCAATCGTTGATGTAATTTGTTGTATATGGCCAGTGTTGAATATATATATAAATGTTTGTTTTCGATTGGAGACTTATGGAAAAATTAGAGGCAGGCGTGGTGTTTTATTCGCTGCCTCGAGGAACGTGGACCGATCTTGCTGATTTTCAATAGCAAAATTTTCAAATCTATGTCTGATTGATTGTCTTATTTAAATTTTCTTTAGCTAGATGACTAGATGACCTATATATATAATATATAAATATAAATAGAATATATATACTTTATGGTGTCGGAAATGGATATTGTAGAAATTACACACAGGATGACAAACTTTCTCCACTTTTTGTGGAATATTGAAGAGAAGCGAAATACTATGTAATGAGAGTATAACAAAAATTAAACCCACCATGATATTAACAATAGCCGATGGCAAAGTCTGCATACTGCAACGGACACAAAAGCACACGTACGCCATTTAGATTCGATGGTTCATCTTTCACAAATTCAACAAGTAAGAGTACTATATTCGGCTATGCCGAATCTTATTTTTCCTCAACGTATATGTACATCTAGTTAAGTGAAATAACTCTAATCAAAAAAAAAAAAAAAAACAAATATTGGGGTGACAGAATTTAAAACAAAAAAAATATGTATTATATATAATTTTACAGAAAAATGTCGTCGGACCTTAATGGGTTAAGTATTTTTTTTAATTTTTAGTATTTCCTGAAAGATCTCTTTAAAAGCTTCTTAATGATACCCATATAGGTGTTTTAAAAAATTTTACATAAAACGTCATCGGCTCTCAATGGGTTCAGCATTTTAAAAAATTGTTTAGCATTGTCTGAAAGATTTCTTTAAAAGCTTCTAAATGATATTTTAAAAAATTTGAGAAGTTCAAAGGCTTATAACGCAAAAAATATGGGCAAGCGCCAATTTTTTCACTAGATATTTTTTTTCTTTTTTCTTAATTCTCTGTCACCCTAATATTTGTTTTTTTTTTTTTTTTTTGATAATGATATGGAAAAATTAGAGCCAGGCATGGTGTTTTACCTCGAAGGACATAGACCGATCTTGCTTTTCGACAGATAATTTTTGAATTTATGTCTGATCGATTGCAGTATTTAGATTTTCCTAAGCTCATCTAGCCCGTGTTCGGGATGGACAAACGGACTTCGCTCAATCGACTTCACTATGCATAAGAGCTCAGAATAAACATACCTTATGGGGTTAGAAAATAGATATTGTTAAAATAACAAACGGAATGACAACCTCAAATATACCCTTTTTCCACTTTTTGTGGTGAAGGGTATACAATGAGAAAGTAAGGAGCAATGAGTATGATTCGTTAAAAAATGCTAATGAAAGGTGATCTTTCAAAAAAAACAAAAGAAGTCGCAACTTACTGCCATAAAGATTCCTTTAAAGTAGAAACAATGTCTAGCGGATACTAAATAAGTTTTGTGAAATATGAGGAACATGCACATAAAAATGCCAAAATGCTTATACAACTTTATATTTGGCACGCCATAAGTCTAACGATGCACGAGATTGTTATTCATGACAGTACTGGAATAAAGCAAAATATCTTGCCAATTGGACAATTATCAGAAAAAGCTGTCGAGGCCAGAAATAAGAACTTAGATTAAACCACACGAATTACTCGAGGAAATTTAGCGTAATCGATACAAATATAGGTATCTTGAATAAGTTATTTTTTAGAGGTTACCATGTTTGAAACTGCAGTTCACAAAAATACGATAAAACAAATTGGCTTTTTTATCATATACTATTAATCTTCATCTTATTATAAAAAACTATGGCGTAAAAGTTAGTGCTGTTCAGCCGTCCGCTGTGTAGGTACATCCCACACTTTAAAAACTAGATTACAGCAAATTACGTAAAATGTATAACACAATAACTTTCATCTAACTGTTTCTCGGCAAGACAATTATTATCAATAACTGTACATATTAAAATTTTTATACAGAAGCTTAAAGAAGCATACAGTTGTTGCCAGTTGTTTCGACAGTAAGTTCATTTAAATTTTAACTGAAAACACGTTGGATTAAGTTCTGCCATAAACTTGTGCAGTTTTTTAACAAAAGCTTTTAAAATGATTTAATAACGAACTGTGTTGAATATTTCGATAAGTTTTATTTTGCAATGTCAAAAAGCTTTTTGTAGGAAACGTTATGTAATGAGTAAAGACCACCAAACTGTTAAGCAAAGAAACACAAATTTCGGGAAAAAAATTTTTTTTGGTATATTTATTTAAAATCCAAAATATTAAGATTTTGGACACTTAGTCCTCTTTAACACACATCAAGTTTACTTGATCAGTTTTTAATTAATTTTCTTTTGAACCTGCATTCGTGTTCACACACGCCGTCAAGTTTTTTCATCAAGTTTGCTTTCAACTTCAGCAACTTCTATTCTGCAGACAACTTTAACAACAACAATTTTCTTAAACTTGATGGTACGGTCAGGTTTGTACCTCTTTCTATTCTCTTCTCCTCTTTCTCCCAAAAGCTCAAGACTTGACGAGTCAAACTTGATGTGTGTAAAAGGGGACTTAGTGGCGTACTTTTAACGAAATAAAAATATTGATTTTAATATGACGGATAATGCGAAATTTAAAATAAAATAAATAAACTTAACTAAATGATTATGAATAATCAATAAAACAAAGAAAACGTTGCATATTACGGTAGTTTAAATGAACCGAAATATTGGCCAAAAATAATATTTTGTATAATAATGTTTCTGTATTTGAAAAACAAATACTAACTGATTTATGGCCACTCAAAGTTGACATTTGCAGTGCAACATAAAATGTGTAAATTTGACATTAATTTAAACGTTTACTAACCGTTTTAAAACAAAAAGAAGGAAATCGTGCATAGCATGGCGAAGATATTGGGTAGTAACTATTAAAAAACCTAAATAAGTATGTATTTTGGTGCACATTATTGCTTTGTCGTTAAGAAAATGTCTGTTTCTAATTTAACTAAACAAATAAATTTGTCGAAAAATATAATATAATAGTAGACTTTTTATGATTGGATTTGTGAAACGAATAACAATAAAATAATTCTTGCAAAAAGAAACCGACTTCAAAAAAATTTCATCTCTTTGCCTATAACAAGAGCATATTCAAGAGTATGGCCTCATAAAATAGATTACATTAACTATTGGGACAATAGGGGAAAAATCAACTGAATTATAACTTACAGTTTGTAAATCCGTTAGTCGACCCTAATTAATCTACCTCAGCCGACGACAAAATCCACGTTATATGCTTCCACGAGTTTTTTATTGTTATTCGTTTCACAAATCCAAACATTAAAAAGTTTTCTATTAGCGGAACTCACTCTTCGTAGCATATCTGTAAGTCTAGCATATTTACAACGATTTTTGATACGAAGCGTGATTGCCTTTTTTAAAACGATTAGCAAATTTATTGTAACAGCTGATTTTTGGAAACATTAACAAATTATTTAAAAGTTAGATTTGTAACTCGTAAGATACATTGAAATACAATGCCTAACGAAGCAGAAAAAATACTCGAAAATAAATGTAAAATTTGCCCTTGAAAATATGCAATCGTTTTTAGCGTTGTAAATGTCCTACGGTGTAGCAAATTTCAGTTCTATACATTTTGTTGTTGTGGTATTGCAAAACATAGCATATATATGATATGTTTGCTAGACCTGCAGCTTTTGCAATAGTAGTTTGCTACGAAGTGTGATTTCCCCTATTATATTTCATTTTTTTGCAAAATCGATTTCTTTGAAGTTAAATTAGAAATAAACATTTTCTTAACGAAAAAGTAACAATGTGCACAAAAATATTAGGGTTTTTTTATAACTTACTGTACAATATCTTCGCCATATTATGCATAATTTCCATCTTTTTGTTTTAAAACAGGTAATAAACGTTTTAATTTGTCAGATTTATACATTTTATGTTGCACTGCAAATGCCAACTTTGATTGGCCAAAAATCAGTTAGTATTTGTTTTTCACAGAAACATTATTACGCAAAAAATTATTTTTGGCCCATATTTCGGGTCAAATTAACAACCGTAATATGCAACGTTTTTCTTTATATAGATATATAATTTACTCATAATCATTTAGTTAGGCTTATGTCAGAGTGCGTGCTATAAGCAAAGCGATGCTAGAAGCTATAATATTCATCCTGTACTTATACTACAGGATGTCAGAGTGGATACTATATTAAACAAAGCGACTTTTTGTGTTTTTAAAATACTTTTTTTATTCCGCCAATCTTTTTTGTTAAAAATGGGTTCAAATTATGAATTTTTTATTTCGAATTATACATATAATTTGTTTTTTAGTAAAGAGAGAGGAATCTACGATATAAATAGAAGTCGCAAGGAAGAAGGTGAATTTCATAATTTGTACCAAGAACTCAGAAAAGATCCAGACAAATTTTTTTAACTACTCGAGGATGTCAAAGCACAGGGCGTGTGAACACTTCTGTTATAAATTTTTCAATATCAATATCCATTATTTTATAAATATCTTATAAAATCAATGGAAACTTTAATAACGCACAAATAAAATAAACAAACAAACGAAAAATGTTAAACTGTAATGTAAACAAACAGCAAAAAGAATAACGAAGCGATCCCATGCTATAAATCATTTCACATCGTGCTTTGTCGCTTTGGCTCTCTTGTATTTTCGCTGTGACTTTGACATCTTTTGAGCATTGACGTAAGAAAACACAAGCGCATTGTAGTGCGATATTATAGTATCGCTTATAGCGCGCACTCTGACATCGGCCTTAAGTGTTTTATTTTGGAGTTCGCATAATCCGTAATTTAAAAATCGAATTCTTATTTACTTAAAAGTACGTCATAACTTGTGTTGTGGAGACCATTAATGGTCAGTTTTTGACTTCATATTTAAATACGCATTTAGTTAATTTGCATTTAAATTTAAGTAATATTTAAATACAGTTTCAGTTTAACTATGATAAAAATATATCAGCATTACGAAATATCAACATAAATCTCCATTGTTTATGAAAAACAGCTGCTAACAAACACAATAAATTGCAAAATTTGTGAAAAATATTTTAATTATATTAAAAAATGTCAGCGATACTCATGTATTCACCACCTAAGCTTATTTTATTTATTAATTTAACATTTTCATTAACAAATGTGTGCAAAACATAAAATATTGTTCTATCAAAGACCAAAATGTTTATTTACTTTTGCGAAACAACAACAAAAAATGCCATAACCATATGGAAAACTGTATTATTTAAATGGACTTTAAATGCGCAAGATTTTGATTTAATTGTGCATTGAAAAACTGAATTTTGTACTTAAATAGAACTTAAATATAAATGACATTTAAATACGAAGTCAAAAACTGACCCTAAGTGTCAAAAATCTTAAATTTGGATTTTAAATACATAAATATATCAAAAAATGGTTTTTTACTCGAAGTTTGTATTTCTTTCCTTAACAGTTTGGTGGTCTTTACTTTTTACATAACGTTTTCTACAAAAAGGTTTTTGACATTGCAAAAATAAAACTTATCGAAATATATATTCAACGCAGTTCGTTATTAAATCATATTAAAAGCTTTAAAAAACTGCACTAGTTTATGGCAGAATGTAATGCAACGTGTTTTCTGTCAAAGTTTAAAATGAACTTACTGTTGAAACTTTAAAAGGTTTTTGCTTATATTATAATATAATAGAAAAGGCAACAACTGTTTGAATTTTTAAGCTTCTGTATAAAAATTTTAACACAGATGTTGATAATATTTGTCCTGTTGAGACACAGTTAGATGAAAGTTATTTTGTTATACATATTACGCAATTTACTGTTATCTAGTTTTTAAAATGTTGGATGTTCCTACCACAGATTAATATTCAGATAACTCACGTTTAAAAAGTGTGTTATCATATTTTCTTCCAGCTTTCGTTAAAGGGAATAAAAAAATATTTAAAAACGTTGAAAGTAATGAGTTGGAAGAAACCGGCTCATATACCTATTGTAAACATATGTTTTAATTTAGTCAACCAAAAAATGTATAACAAAATTTGGGTAAAACTTTAGTTTTTTAAGATAAATTAAAAAAAGTATAAATATTCATAAAAGAAATAAAAAAAATAAATATAATATATTTTTGTAATATCATAGTGTACAAGAAAAACTGAAAAAATATTGTTTTGTCTTATAATTTCAGATCGTACAACTACATTGGTGGCTCCGCAAACAAAAAGCAAAACAGCTTACGTGGGTTTATTGGTGAGTAAAAATAGATTGGGCATTAAACATGTTTACGCCAAATTTAGTGTATTGAAGGGCCCGGTCAATATAATGATAATACAACTGGGCTAGCCGTTACAGCGTAATGCGTATACAATAAAATATAATCTCGTCTTATCATACAAAATGCCATTTTGACAGAAGAGAAACAACATCGAAATAGAGTAAATGCGATGTAATTAGATCCAAATAACAGTCAACTTTATTCGGCCGGCAGGGATGCGATTATACTTTTATAGAATTCACGTTCCGAATCAAATGAAAAGTATCATATGGGACTATAAAACTATGGAATCTAGGGCAACAGTGATGTGTGCAAACTATTCACGTCCATAAAGAAACCGTAGGCAACTTTTTTTCTTTTGGAGCGTTGCCCGTAAACTGGACTTGTTCCGAAATGTGTTGTTTTAAATTACAAACAACACATTGTTACTACTGAAGATAATGTAGCTATATATGATGTTCTGAGAGTAGTTAAGAAAGAAGAATTGGGCTAAGTATATTTCGAGGAAGAAATTAAAAAACAAAATAAGTAAGTGTATATTCCCACTGGGATCCCTTATGTAGAAAAATTAAAGACATAATAAAAATAGTTACTGAGTGTTTGCTGTGTTTTTGTATAGAACATTTTAGAGTTGTTATTGTCTTTTGTCTTATTGATTCAATGGAGTTCTCATTTAATCAATTTGGCTTTTGCTATAAGACTTTCTAGTTTTCAATACATAATTTGGGTAAAAACCACTGATGAGCTATTTGAGCAGTAGTGAAATGGCCATATGGATATGCTTTCCCCGCAGTTATACATTTCATTTTTTTTGTTTAGTTTAAAATAATAAATATTTTATAAGAATATCATCAAATATTTATATTTGAAGGAATCAAGCACGAATAAAGTAAATTAAATTAAAAATAATAATAACGAATAACAGGAATATTGACAAACCGCTGCAATTAATAAAGCTGATCCTTTTTCCTTACCAAGGTTGTGTGTAAATAGGTACTCTTTCGTAAACGTCACGCTGCGGACGAACCTGGTCAAATTAAAACTCTCAACATTTTTACGTATTAGCTGTTTTAGATTTTGTGTCTCTTTATAAGCAGTGCTGTCAACATATTTTAAAATGGTGCGTTTAAAGCGTATTTTGCTTGATGTTAATTTATGATTTAATTAATAAATTTGATAAATGTATGTTAAAACTATAAGAAAACTCGTACAATTATATTGTTTTTTATAGGTATTACTGCGATTATAATTATTACTGCTGTAATATTATAATTATTAGTCTTTTTATTTCTTTACTATTATTAAAATGTATTATTATTAGTATTGTGGTAATAAATATCTTATAAATATCTTTGGTATAATTGGCACTATTAGATTAGTACTATATTGGTATCCCTATCTCAATAATAGTTATTCATTAATAATAGTGATATTAAAGGTGTTGCAATCGTTGATGTAATTTGTTGTATATGGCCAGTGTTGAATATATATAAAAATGTTTGTTTTCGATTGGAGACTTATGGAAAAATTAGAGGCAGGCGTGGTGTTTTATTCGCTGCCTCGAGGAACGTGGACCGATCTTCCTGATTTTCAATAGCAAAATTTTCAAATCTATGTCTGATTGATTGTCTTATTTAAATTTTCTTTAGCTAGATGACTAGATGACCTATATATATAATATATAAATATAAATAGAATATATATACTTTATGGTGTCGGAAATGGATATTGTAGAAATTACACACAGGATGACAAACTTTCTCCACTTTTTGTGGAATATTGAAGAGAAGCGAAATACTATGTAATGAGAGTATAACAAAAATTAAACCCACCATGATATTAACAATAGCCGATGGCAAAGTCTGCATACTGCAACGGACACAAAAGCACACGAACGCCATTTAGATTCGATGGTTCATCTTTCACAAATTCAACAAGTAAGAGTACTATATTCGGCTATGCCGAATCTTATTTTTCCTCAACGTATATGTACATCTAGTTAAGTGAAATAACTCTAATCAAAAAAAAAAAAAAAAACAAATATTGGGGTGACAGAATTTAAAACAAAAAAAATATGTATTATATATAATTTTACAGAAAAATGTCGTCGGACCTTAATGGGTTAAGTATTTTTTTTAATTTTTAGTATTTCCTGAAAGATCTCTTTAAAAGCTTCTTAATGATACCCATATAGGTGTTTTAAAAAATTTTACATAAAACGTCATCGGCTCTCAATGGGTTCAGCATTTTAAAAAATTGTTTAGCATTGTCTGAAAGATTTCTTTAAAAGCTTCTAAATGATATTTTAAAAAATTTGAGAAGTTCAAAGGCTTATAACGCAAAAAATATGGGCAAGCGCCAATTTTTTCACTAGATATTTTTTTTCTTTTTTCTTAATTCTCTGTCACCCTAATATTTGTTTTTTTTTTTTTTGATAACGATATGGAAAAATTAGAGCCAGGCATGGTGTTTTACCTCGAAGGACATAGACCGATCTTGCTTTTCGACAGATAATTTTTGAATTTATGTCTGATCGATTGCAGTATTTAGATTTTCCTAAGCTCATCTAGCCCGTGTTCGGGATGGACAAACGGACTTCGCTCAATCGACTTCACTATGCAGAAGAGCTCAGAATAAACATACCTTATGGGGTTAGAAAATAGATATTGTTAAAATAACAAACGGAATGACAACCTCAAATATACCCTTTTTCCACTTTTTGTGGTGAAGGGTATACAATGAGAAACTAAGGAGCAATGAGTATGATTCGTTAAAAAATGCTAATGAAAGGTGATCTTTCAAAAAAACAAAAGAAGTCGCAACTTACTGCCATAAAGATTCCTTTAAAGTAGAAACAATGTCTAGCGGATACTAAATAAGTTTTGTGAAATATGAGGAACATGCACATAAAAATGCCAAAATGCTTATACAACTTTATATTTGGCACGCCATAAGTCTAACGATGCACGAGATTGTTATTCATGACAGTACTGGAATAAAGCAAAATATCTTGCCAATTGGACAATTATCAGAAAAAGCTGTCGAGGCCAGAAATAAGAACTTAGATTAAACCACACGAATTACTCGAGGAAATTTAGCGTAATCGATACAAATATAGGTATCTTGAATAAATTATTTTTTAGAGGTTACCATGTTTGAAACTGCAGTTCACAAAAATACGATAAAACAAATTGGCTTTTTTATCATATACTATTAATCTTCATCTTATTATAAAAAACTATGGCGTAAAAGTTAGTGCTGTTCAGCCGTCCGCTGTGTAGGTACATCCCACACTTTAAAAACTAGATTACAGCAAATTACGTAAAATGTATAACACAATAACTTTCATCTAACTGTGTCTCGGCAAGACAATTATTATCAATAACTGTACATATTAAAATTTTTATACAGAAGCTTAAAGAAGCATACAGTTGTTGCCAGTTGTTTCGACAGTAAGTTCATTTAAATTTTAACTGAAAACACGTTGGATTAAGTTCTGCCATAAACTTGTGCAGTTTTTTAACAAAAGCTTTTAAAATGATTTAATAACGAACTGTGTTGAATATTTCGATAAGTTTTATTTTGCAATGTCAAAAAGCTTTTTGTAGGAAACGTTATGTAATGAGTAAAGACCACCAAACTGTTAAGCAAAGAAACACAAATTTCGGGAAAAAAAATTTTTTTTGGTATATTTATTTAAAATCCAAAATATTAAGATTTTTGACACTTAGTCCTCTTTAACACACATCAAGTTTACTTGATCAGTTTTTAATTAATTTTCTTTTGAACCTGCATTCGTGTTCACACACGCCGTCAAGTTTTTTCATCAAGTTTGCTTTCAACTTCAGCAACTTCTATTCTGCAGACAACTTTAACAACAACAATTTTCTTAAACTTGATGGTACGGTCAGGTTTGTACCTCTTTCTATTCTCTTCTCCTCTTTCTCCCAAAAGCTCAAGACTTGACGAGTCAAACTTGATGTGTGTAAAAGGGGACTTAGTGGCGTACTTTTAACGAAATAAAAATATTGATTTTAATATGACGGATAATGCGAAATTTAAAATAAAATAAATAAACTTAACTAAATGATTATGAATAATCAATAAAACAAAGAAAACGTTGCATATTACGGTAGTTTAAATGAACCGAAATATTGGCCAAAAATAATATTTTGTATAATAATGTTTCTGTATTTGAAAAACAAATACTAACTGATTTATGGCCACTCAAAGTTGACATTTGCAGTGCAACATAAAATGTGTAAATTTGACATTAATTTAAACGTTTACTAACCGTTTTAAAACAAAAAGAAGGAAATCGTGCATAGCATGGCGAAGATATTGGGTAGTAACTATTAAAAAACCTAAATAAGTATGTATTTTGGTGCACATTATTGCTTTGTCGTTAAGAAAATGTCTGTTTCTAATTTAACTAAACAAATAAATTTGTCGAAAAATATAATATAATAGCAGACTTTTTATGATTGGATTTGTGAAACGAATAACAATAAAATAATTCTTGCAAAAAGAAACCGACTTCAAAAAAATTTCATCTCTTTGCCTATAACAAGAGCATATTCAAGAGTATGGCCTCATAAAATAGATTACATTAACTATTGGGACAATAGGGGAAAAATCAACTGAATTATAACTTACAGTTTGTAAATCCGTTAGTCGACCCTAATTAATCTACCTCAGCCGACGACAAAATCCACGTTATATGCTTCCACGAGTTTTTTATTGTTATTCGTTTCACAAATCCAAACATTAAAAAGTTTTCTATTAGCGGAACTCACTCTTCGTAGCATATCTGTAAGTCTAGCATATTTACAACGATTTTTGATACGAAGCGTGATTGCCTTTTTTAAAACGATTAGCAAATTTATTGTAACAGCTGATTTTTGGAAACATTAACAAATTATTTAAAAGTTAGATTTGTAACTCGTAAGATACATTGAAATACAATGCCTAACGAAGCAGAAAAAATACTTGAAAATAAATGTAAAATTTGCCCTTGAAAATATGCAATCGTTTTTAGCGTTGTAAATGTCCTACGGTGTAGCAAATTTCAGTTCTATACATTTTGTTGTTGTGGTATTGCAAAACATAGCATATATATGATATGTTTGCTAGACCTGCAGCTTTTGCAATAGTAGTTTGCTACGAAGTGTGATTTCCCCTATTATATTTCATTTTTTTGCAAAATTGATTTCTTTGAAGTTAAATTAGAAATAAACATTTTCTTAACGAAAAAGTAACAATGTGCACAAAAATATTAGGGTTTTTTTATAACTTACTGTACAATATCTTCACCATATTATGCATAATTTCCATCTTTTTGTTTTAAAACAGGTAATAAACGTTTTAATTTGTCAGATTTATACATTTTATGTTGCACTGCAAATGCCAACTTTGATTGGCCAAAAATCAGTTAGTATTTGTTTTTCACAGAAACATTATTACGCAAAAAATTATTTTTGGCCCATATTTCGAGTCAAATTAACAACCGTAATATGCAACGTTTTTCGTTATATAGATATATAATTTACTCATAATCATTTAGTTAGGCTTATGTCAGAGTGCGTGCTATAAGCAAAGCGATGCTAGAAGCTATAATATTCATCCTGTACTTATACTACAGGATGTCAGAGTGGATACTATATTAAACAAAGCGACTTTTTGTGTTTTTAAAATACTTTTTTTATTCCGCCAATCTTTTTTGTTAAAAATGGGTTCAAATTATGAATTTTTTATTTCGAATTATACATATAATTTGTTTTTTAGTAAAGAGAGAGGAATCTACGATATAAATAGAAGTCGCAAGGAAGAAGGTGAATTTCATAATTTGTACCAAGAACTCAGAAAAGATCCAGACAAATTTTTTTAACTACTCGAGGATGTCAAAGCACAGGGCGTGTGAACACTTCTGTTATAAATTTTTCAATATCAATATCCATTATTTTATAAATATCTTATAAAATCAATGGAAACTTTAATAACGCACATATAAAATAAACAAACGAAAAATGTTAAACTGTAATGTAAACAAACAGCAAAAAGAATAACGAAGCGATCCCATGCTATTAATCATTTCACATCGTGCTTTGTCGCTTTGGCTCTCTTGTATTTTCGCTGTGACTTTGACATCTTTTGAGCATTGACGTAAGAAAACACAAGCGCATTGTAGTGCGATATTATAGTATCGCTTATAGCGCGCACTCTGACATCGGCCTTAAGTGTTTTATTTTGGAGTTCGCATAATCCGTAATTTAAAAATCGAATTCTTATTTACTTAAAAGTACGTCATAACTTGTGTTGTGGAGACCATTAATGGTCAGTTTTTGACTTCATATTTAAATACGCATTTAGTTAATTTGCATTTAAATTTAAGTAATATTTAAATACAATTTCAGTTTAACTATGATAAAAATATATCAGCATTACGAAATATCAACATAAATCTCCATTGTTTATGAAAAACAGCTGCTAACAAACACAATAAATTGCAAAATTTGTGAAAAATATTTTAATTATATTAAAAAATGTCAGCGATACTCATGTATTCACCACCTAAGCTTATTTTATTTATTAATTTAACTTTTTAATTAACATTTTCATTAACAAATGTGTGCAAAACATAAAATATTGTTCTATCAATGACCAAAATGTTTATTTACTTTTGCGAAACAACAACAAAAAATGCCATAACCATATGGAAAACTGTATTATTTAAATGGACTTTAAATGCGCAAGATTTTGATTTAATTGTGCATTGAAAAACTGAATTTTGTACTTAAATAGAACTTAAATATAAATGACATTTAAATACGAAGTCAAAAACTGACCCTAAGTGTCAAAAATCTTAAATTTGGATTTTAAATACATAAATATATCAAAAAATGGTTTTTTACTCGAAGTTTGTATTTCTTTCCTTAACAGTTTGGTGGTCTTTACTTTTTACATAACGTTTTCTACAAAAAGGTTTTTGACATTGCAAAAATAAAACTTATCGAAATATATATTCAACGCAGTTCGTTATTAAATCATATTAAAAGCTTTAAAAAACTGCACTAGTTTATGGCAGAATGTAATGCAACGTGTTTTCTGTCAAAGTTTAAAATGAACTTACTGTTGAAACTTTAAAAGGTTTTTGCTTATATTATAATATAATAGAAAAGGCAACAACTGTTTGAATTTTTAAGCTTCTGTATAAAAATTTTAACACAGATGTTGATAATATTTGTCCTGTTGAGACACAGTTAGATGAAAGTTATTTTGTTATACATATTACGCAATTTACTGTTATCTAGTTTTTAAAATGTTGGATGTTCCTACCACAGATTAATATTCAGATAACTCACGTTTAAAAAGTGTGTTATCATATTTTCTTCCAGCTTTCGTTAAAGGGAATAAAAAAATATTTAAAAACGTTGAAAGTAATGAGTTGGAAGAAACCGGCTCATATACCTATTGTAAACATATGTTTTAATTTAGTCAACCAAAAAATGTATAACAAAATTTGGGTAAAACTTTAGTTTTTTAAGATAAATTAAAAAAAGTATAAATATTCATAAAAGAAATAAAAAAAATAAATATAATATATTTTTGTAATATCATAGTGTACAAGAAAAACTGAAAAAATATTGTTTTGTCTTATAATTTCAGATCGTACAACTACACTGGTGGCTCCGCAAACAAAAAGCAAAACAGCTTACGTGGGTTTATTGGTGAGTAAAAATAGATTGGGCATTAAACATGTTTACGCCAAATTTAGTGTATTTAAGGGCCCGGTCAATATAATGATAATACAACTGGGCTAGCCGTTACAGCGTAATGCGTATACAATAAAATATAATCTCGTCTTATCATACAAAATGCCATTTTGACAGAAGAGAAACAACATCGAAATAGAGTAAATGCGATGTAATTAGATCCAAATAACAGTCAACTTTATTCGGCCGGCAGGGATGCGATTATACTTTTATAGAATTCACGTTCCGAATCAAATGAAAAGTATCATATGGGACTATAAAACTATGGAATCTAGGGCAACAGTGATGTGTGCAAACTATTCACGTCCATAAAGAAACCGTAGGCAACTTTTTTTCTTTTGGAGCGTTGCCCGTAAACTGGACTTGTTCCGAAATGTGTTGTTTTAAATTACAAACAACACATTGTTACTACCGAAGATAATGTAGCTATATATGATGTTCTGAGAGTAGTTAAGAAAGAAGAATTGGGCTAAGTAGATTTCGAGGAAGAAATTAAAAAACAAAATAAGTAAGTGTATATTCCCACTGGGATCCCTTATGTAGAAAAATTAAAGACATAATAAAAATAGTTACTGAGTGTTTGCTGTGTTTTTGTATAGAACATTTTAGAGTTGTTATTGTCTTTTGTCTTATTGATTCAATGGAGTTCTCATTTAATCAATTTGGCTTTTGCTATAAGACTTTCTAGTTTTCAATACATAATTTGGGTAAAAACCACTGATGAGCTATTTGAGCAGTAGTGAAATGGCCATATGGATATGCTTTCCCCGCAGTTATACATTTCATTTTTTTTGTTTAGTTTAAAATAATAAATATTTTATAAGAATATCATCAAATATTTATATTTGAAGGAATCAAGCACGAATAAAGTAAATTAAATTAAAAATAATAATAACGAATAACAGGAATATTGACAAACCGCTGCAATTAATATTTTGCTTAACAATTTATAAAAAGCAAAAGCAAGAGAATAAAAGTGAAAATTTTTATCAATAATAATACTTACTTTTATATTTAAAAAATCTTATATAAATAAAAAAACATACAATTTAATGTTATGAAATTTTTAACTTTAATGATAATTATTGTAAAACTTTGACGGTTTTTATTTATGTAATAAAAAATGAAACAATTTATAATAAGCAAAATTTTATGTTTTATTTCAGCAGTTTTTAAACAATTCCAGCAATTATAGATTTCATAGTCAGGGCAATTGGCAATGTATGGCTGAAAAAGTGCATATAAATACAGATATTTATTAATAATAAAGGAAAAACACATACAAAAGTGGCTTTTTATATTACATTTAATTGAATAAATAAATAAAATATAGAAAAATTCAAAAATGCATATGAAACATAGAGATGTTTAAAAATAATAAATGAAAATAAAAAAGTTTTTGAATCTATTCTATCTACTAAAACCAATACCAACTTTAACTAAAACAAATTTCTTGTTTAAATCAATCCAAAATATATTGCAATTAAAATAAACAAGTTACACTATAAATAAACTACAACATAAATTACTCGTTTAAAAAAATAACAAACATTTTAAAAATAATCTTTATCCACTGTTGCAGCTGGTATTGTAGAATTCATATGATTGATGGCACTATTTCTGCTTGTTAAATTATATTGGAGCTTTCATATTCTTGGTCAACAATTAATATTCTTTCTGTATTTCCAATTAAATTTATACGTTCACTTTTTTAATAAAACTTTGCACTTTTTTTTAATCTGTTTGAAACACTTAACACACGTACTTTTGTTATTTTAAAATCCCTTAAATCTTTCTGATTGGGAGAAACACCCCCATATACTTCTTAAAAAACTTGTATATGTTTGCTAAAATTAACTCTTATCAAACGTACATAATAACATAATTCTAATTGTCTATAAATCGAACAAAATTAAATAACATTTTGTACATTGAAAAAGATCATACATAGTTCCTCTAATGTACAAAACCTTCCGTCGGCATGTCACTAATTAATAAAACTTATATACAAATACAAACTTACTTGGCCGGATTTTCAGCTTCTCTTCGTCGGAACAATCCATTATACAGCGGCGAATCCTAAAATAAACCAAATAAATTTATCAGGGTTCAGATTGGTTCGCATTGCGCTTGCTCCTTCTTTTCATGGTCTGCTAAACTGAATAATAAAGTGAGTACCCGTGTTTATTTGGCAGCAGTAGTAATAAATTAATAAAGTAATTTTACATTGTTTTTTGCTTCTTATTTTTTTTTTTTTTTATTAAACCCTTAAATTCCTTTTGAAAATGAAAAATTTAAAATACAACTCATTAAAAAAAACAACGTATAAAATTACTTTGTTGCGTATATTTTTTTAATATATTTAACCCTTTATTTTATCGAACAAAACCCATTTTTAAATTTCTTAGAACTCATTTTTGAACCTTTGCTTTGAGATTTTGATCGATTTTGAAGTTAGTGTTCATTTGAAATTAAAAATTTGTTTAATTTGTGAGTTTAGCCCTTATTACGTGATAGTTTCAGTCATTTTTTAAATAATTCGTGGTAGATTCATTTACTTTACATTTGCTTAAGGATTTCTCGTTATCACCTTAGATCAAGAATGGACATGGCTACTTTAATCCGAAATGCCGATAGTTTGGCTGAATTTAAGGCGCATATTGCCAGTATACCTATAGCGAACCACCAAATTGGTTCGTTAAGTAGCCATGAGAAGGAAATAAATCGTTTATAGGAAGCTGTTCGGTCAACTTACGATTCATTATAAGTTGAGGCAGATAAAGTGAAAGGAATTCAGATTGTATAGTACCTATACCCGTTGGTATTTCGCTGATAACGGCTCAGCTAGACCGTTTAAAAACGGCTGCTCAAGCAGTAAGATCAATGGATCTGGCGATCCATTCAATGCCAATGGTTAATTTACCCCCTTGTGATACCCTAGTTTTCTACGGTGACTATAAGAGTTGGCCATCCTTTCGCGATATGTTCTCTGCTTTGTATGGCGATAACCCCCGTCTGACCCCAGTACAAAAATTGTACTATTTGTTGCAAAAAACCGCAAAGATGCCCACGATGTCATATAAACTGTACCTCTTACCAATGATGGCTATGCAATTGCATGGAAAAAATTGGTGGTGGACACTTACGAGAACAAAAGTGCCCTTATAAGTGAACAGCACCGAACCCTTTTGAGTATTAATATTGAACCCATTGCTCAGGAATCAAGTTTAAATATAAAGAATTTACAACGAACAATAAACGATTGTATAACAAATCTGTTTTTGCTAGAAGTAACTCCAGAATTATTTTATCACGTAATGTTAGTGTATATTTGTGCTACAAAACTACCCGAGAATACTTTGAGTCTTTGGGAGCAGTCTAAAATATCATGGCAAAAAACCCCTGAATGGAAGGACATGGATGCATTCTTAACAGCCCATTTTAAAACATTTGAATCAATTTCTCACATAAGACAGTCGCACTCCCGGACAAGCACTGTCAATGCGCGAAAAACTTCCAATTTTCATGCTCAGAAAAAATCTTCCTTTGACCTTAGGAAAATTAAAAGTTTTGGGACAAAAAGTGGCACAACCCCAACAGTTTGTCGCTGTTTCTTGATAAGGCTCTCACCCCCTGAGAATTTGCCCGAGTTTTCTTAGTTAGAGCGTTGAAGAAAGAATGTCGACCGTCAAAAAACTAAGATGTTGTTCAAACTGTCTGGCAACCTCTTATGAATTTCGGAAATGTAAGAGAATAATGTTTGCACACGAAAGAGCACCTCTTTCGCTCGTGCTCCTTTTGATAGTAACAGTGGTTCGTTTGAAAAATTAAAATAACTTCGTGGTTGGAAAAAAAGTACATGAAAAAATGAAAATAATTGCGTGTACGGACGGCAAAATAGTACATGTTACGATAGACCAAATATAATAAAATTTTTTATTGTTATTATTATTGGGTTTTTAGTTAAAATTTAAGTCTACCATTGTAGTTTGTTTTTGATTATTGGTAAGTAGTGGAATTCCCTGTAAATTTAAACAAGGGTTATATGAATGGCTCATTAATAAAAATGTCCAATAATTGGTGTTATAAAAAGTGAGGATTTAGGGTAATAATTTGCTTAGCTTTAACATTATTGCAATTTTACCTTCAGAAGGAATTTTTGATGTTTACTTGTACGAGTAGGTATCATAAAATAATTATTTTCATTTGGGTTTTTTGTTTCTCCAATTGTTTTCTTGCTTTAAATTTGCATGTGTTATTTGTTGTTGTGATTTTTCAATACGTAGATGTGCTTTGTTTATTATTTAGGTATGGGATGTTTAGTAGTACATGTGTTATTGTTTTATTACTATCTTCATTATAAATTGCTTATTTTTTTTTTATTTCATTTATGTTAACAAGAAAATTTAATTTTACCAACAATAATATGAAGTTTTGTTATTAGCACCAATAATTTGGTGTTTTACCATCAATTCAATTAAAAAGTAATAAAACAAGAACAAATGCGGCAGTAAACATCACCTACCTAAAACATGAGCAAAGCAAATCTACCGTTTAACATCAAAAATAACACAAGCTGTAATAAAGATAACAATAACAAATTCCCAAGTAAACATCCCATACCTAAAACATAAGCAAAACAAATTTACCGTTTACAACAAAAAATAAGGCAAGCTATAAAGATAGTAATGAAACAATAACAAATGCACTACTAAACATCCCATACCTAAATTAAAAACAAATCACATCTACTGTTTTGAAAAACCACAACATCAAATAACACATGCAAATTTAAAGCAGATAAACAATTGGACAAAAAATAAACCCAAATGAAAATAATTATTTTATGATACCAGTAATCATCAAAAATTCTTTCTGTAGGTATAATTGCAATAGTGTTAAAGATAAGCAAATTATTACCCTTAATCCTTACTTTTTATAAAACCACTTATTGGACATTTTTATTAATGAACCATTTATATGACTCTCGCTTGAATTTACAAGGAACTCCACTACTTACCAATAATCAAAAAAAAACTACAATCGTAGACCACAAAAATACAGTGTTATGTTTCATATGTTTACATACACACATCCATATGTACATATATATGTACATACATTTCTGTTTGCGTACAAACATATCTATCAAATATAAACACATAAATAAACAATAGTATAAATAAAATAAATATACATATGTTCCTATTCGTACAACCTTCATTTGAATATTAGCTATAATAATATAGTTTTTTATTTGACCTTTTTAATTATTTATTTTTTAATTTATTATTCAAGCACAAGGTCTTTTATTTTTTTTTTCAATATTTGGCTACTCCCTTGTGTAGCATCATCAGGACAAAGAAATATTTATTTGAACACAAAAAAGCAACAACAGAAAAGTTATAAAAATTTTTTTCAAACTAACATAAAAAAAAATTATTTTGTCATATAAAAAATTTTTGTAACAAAAAATAAAGTACAATATTATTTCTTATTTATCAAGGTGTAGAATGTTCAACCACATTTTGATTAAAACTGAAAATGATTAAAAGATGCATTAAAAAGGTTAAAAAAAATTACCTAGAAAATCTAAACTAGTTTTTTTTTTATTAGGATGAAACGATTGAATTTAAATATTAATATATTTTCCGTCATTACTATCTGTTTTTTTCTTTTAACTTTACTAAAAATTTCTTAATTCTCGTTAAAAAAAAATACGTTTAAACAATATAAATTCTAAGAAATAATTATTGAATAATTAAATAGTTGAAACTTTCTATAAGTACGAAAAGTACATTCGTACATCTGATGTTTTATTTTTTGGCTTTTACTTAAGATATTAACAGGAAATATTAAAAATTTATTAATCCTTTTTTATTTTACAAACATTGTAATACTTTAAAAGTTGTAAATGAAAAAATTCTAGGCATATTATACCTAAATATTAATAAACAGTTAGTTTTTTTTTTCTTCTTTTCTTAGAATGTGCCAATCATATTTCCAAAATAATTGACGAATCTTTTATTACTGCGCTTAGCTTTACCTGAGTTTGGCATGGCAAACCAGTACAAATAAAGTATAATTTAAAAATTTAAATTAAAAAAAAATATTTAAGAAATATTATATTTTAGAAGAAACCATAAAGTATTTTTTTAACAATTTAACCGTTTAACATTTATACAGTTATTTAAATCTACAGTATTGAGAATAACGACGAAATTTTAAGAAAAATTAATTGTGGAGAATACCAGTTATTGAAAAAAACAAGAAGAAGCATTATCTGGTTTATCTTGCTTATCTGGAATCCAAAAAGGCGATGGTATACTGCCGAAAATATTACAAGCGTTTTAAGCATACAAAGAGACAGACGTCAAATTGTGTCCACTCTAAGCCCCAAAAGAGTACATCGATACAATAAATACGGAAGATAAAGACACTTGCTTTGAAGCATTTATGTGATTCGCAATAGAAGACTGTCGTCTTTTTAGTGTTGTTGAAGTTTTGAAGTTTCGCAAATTAATTGAAAATGTGTAAAAATGGGTGAAATACGCATATATCAGAAATTGACAGTTTCTTGACAGTAAAATTTTTTAAATATAACTTTCTTTGATACTATTTGGGAAAAATCGTACGCTTTAAAAAATCGACAAATTTTTATTCTTTAAAAATCAAAGTATAAGGAAAATAACGGTCAAGTTTTCTGTATGGATTAGAGGTTTAGCCAGGCACCCTGGGATATGTGATGAGAGGAATAAAATAAGGATTGGGAATGGAGTTAATAGGTAGCTATACTCGCTCAGATTATCAGTTCATGTTTCTCCATAGAATTTTCTTTTACCTAATTTATAATGTTTAGAAACTTATTTATAATTTCAAATTCATTCAAATGCCTCATTACTAAGTTTCCTTTAATTTAGTAGATCCAATAGAAATAACCGACGGCCATTACTAAGGTTGACTAAAATATTTGAACGATCTTTTTGTGTTACCCTGGAGTTAATGTCGTCGTCGTTAACGGCGTTTCAACGCCGAAAAAGTTGAAACAGATTGAACTTTTACGGCGTTGCAACGCGTTGAGATTAACTGCTCTCATACAATTTCATTCAATTTTTTTTTGACATTTGACGCCGTCAACGACGTCGACATTAACTCCAGGGTTAGAGTATCTCGTACATACAATAATTTGCATAAAGGTACGGTCACATTAGTCAAACATTTGACTGAAATTGGCAAATATTTGCTTGCCGTAGTCTGACCACAAAACACTTATTAGGAGCAAACAACACCACAGCTGATTTTGAGCAAATAAAATTATTTGCCAGCAAACAATGCTTCTAATGAAAACATAGTGTGACCACCCGACGGCAAATATTTGACTCATTTTTAGGCAAATAAATATTAGTTCTTACAAAGTTTTTGAGAGAACAAACAGACGCAAATAACAGCTGTATAATCAATGTTGCCCAGTATTTAAACTAAATTATTAAGTTTCGGAAAAACTCGCTTAACACTTCAAATTTATCATATATATGAATTTAATAAAAACAAAATACAGTAGCAATTAAAATAAAATTATGGATAACAGTGAATAAAATATAATTTTTGTAAGAGAAGGTAAATTAAAAAAGTTGTCAAGACACATATTCTTCGCGTTATATATCTGAAGTATTTTAAATATAGAATTTGCATATTGCGATATTTTCGCTTCAGAATGGAGCAAAGTTTAAAAAATTTATGTAAAATAGTTGTTGCTTTCGCGATTATTAAGTTTTCTTTTATAAATTTTTAGTTAAGTATTGGTTATTTATTTACACAACAATTTTTTCTTGAAATAGTCAATCCTACAATGTAAGTTAGTTTTGTTTTTATTTTGGAATTCTATGCTAAACTACACTGAAGCAAACCTATCTTTACTTCTACTGAGGGCAAGTAATTCTGCCAGAAGCCATTTGTTCGGGAGTTTTAGAGGTTTTAATTTGTAAATTACATAAATTATAAATAAATAAATTAAATTATATATCTGCACATAAACCTATGATCAGGTTTAGACGCATTTTGGGTTAAAATGCTTATAAATAACTTTTAAATGAAGTAATATATGACAACAAGCATCCCGATTTAACTTTAAGAATCAATATTGATTAAGTTCAACCAACATAAATTAAATTTTAATTAAGATTTGCAAAGAGCTCGCGCATTTAACCTGCTGAAAGAGTCGGCCGTAGGCAGAAAATAAAGCAAAGTTGTTCTTTCCACTCCCCATTCGATATTACATTTTAAGCATCTATTTTATTCCTGCATAACTTTCGACTTGCAATTTAAAGAGATATGTTCTATAAGTCCTATGCTAAAAGCTTACTTTTGCAATTTATGTAAACTGACTTTTTTATCTTTCATTATATATTCGTTATATGTTCGTTATATATTCATTATATATTCGTTTTTAAAACCATTTTCTTTATTTTCTGAAATCTGAAACATTTAAGTTTCTTAAAAATTGCAGGACTCTTGGTCGCAATTAAAATTTTGCGTAGTTTGATTCTTTGTGAAATTGGCTTTTTAATTTAAACGATTTTTTATTTAAATATATTACTTGTTTACACTTATATAAATTAAACAAACAAACAAACAAACAGCTCTAGTACGAAAGTTATATTAAATAAATTAGAAATTTTACCAAAAAAAATATATATACTCGTATATAATCAATGAATATTAAAAACTTTTGTTAAGAAGTCAAATCTTATCTTATTAAGAACACCTTTTGAAGCTTCTTTATAGCATAGAATATGAAGAATTGTATATTCTTAAGGTACGGTCACATTAGTCAAACATTTGACTGAAATCGGCAAATATTTATTTGCTGTAGTCTGACCACAAAATATTTATTAGAAGCAAATAACATCACAGCTGATTTTGGGCAAATAAAATTATTTGCCAGTAAACAAAAATGTTTCTAATGGGAACATAGTATGACCACTCGACGGCAAATATTTGACTCATTTTTAGGCAAATAAATATTTGTTCTTACAAAGTTTTTGTAAGAACAAACAGAGACAAATAACTGCTGCATCAACAATGTTGCCCAGTATTTAAACTAAATTATTAGGTTTCGGAAAAACTCGCTGATAATTTTAAACTTATATGTGTATTAAATAAAAACAAAATACTGTAAGCAATTAAAAATAAAATTATAGATAAAAAATAATAAAGTGCAATTTTCGGAAGAAATAGTAAATTAAAAAAGTTGTCGGGCCACATATTTTTCGAGTTAAATATCATCAAAATATTTTATATATAATTTGGTATATTTCGACATTTTCGCCTCAGAATGGTGAAAAGTTTCAAAGTTGTATGTAAAAAAGATGTGGCATTGGGGATTATTAAATATTCTTTTATAAATTTTTAGTTAAGTATTAAGGTACGGTCACATATGACAAACATTTGCCTAAAATTTGTTTGCTCTTGTTTGGCCTAAATTTTTTCAAAACAATATAAAATTTGTTTTGTGGTCACACTACGCACATTTATTTGCCTATTTTTATTTGTTGAAACAGCTATGAAGCAATGTCAAATAAAATACAGGCAAACATGTTTTATGTGCGGTCACATTTAAAATAATATTTGCCTTAAAAATATATTTGATGAAACCGAAAAAAAACATAAATTTATTTGCTCACAAACTGCTGCGCATGGGATGTCTTCACTGCCATTCAATTTCTTCTGCATTATTTCAAAGTTATTGCAAAGAAAACGTATAAAATATTATTAAACGCTTATTACAAATGATGAAAAATAGTTGCTGGTCTTAATAATAATTAATTAATATTTAATTGCAGTACAATATACATACATAAGTTCAAAACAAACAAACAATAACCATTTGTAGTCGGAGCAAAAATATACAACAAAATTTTCCATCTAGGCAGACCCTGGGCGCATCTTTTTAAAAGTCTCAAATGAAGTTTTTATTCTCTTCCTATAATATACTTTTCCTATACCTTGTACGAGAAATGAAATCCCAGTTTTTAATATAAAAATCAAATATCCACCGCTGATAGCCATAAACTATAAAAGTTGGTCAAGTAATGGTGGCTAATATTATATTTATGCACCCGCATGTATTATTTATAGAGATTTCATTAAAATAACTATTACTCATAACGGCAATGCGAGAAGAAAGTTTATAATGAATAACTCCCATGTATGAAAGTTCCAAATAAATAAAGCCAAGCAACAATATCAAATTTTTCATATTCTATGCTATAAAGAAGCTCCAAAAGGTGTTCTAAGAAAGGAGCACAATAAGAGGATGAAGCTAAATAGGAATTAAATTCTACTTCTTAACAATAAATTTTAATATTCATTGATTACATTTTTTTGATTAAAATTTCTAAAAAGTTTTAATTTATTTCATATATTTTTCAAACTACAGCTGTTTATTTGTTTACTTGATATAAATGTAGACAAATAACATGTTGAAATAAAAAGTCGCTTAAATTAAAAAGCCAATTTCACAAAGAATTAAACTACAAATATGCAAAATTTTTATTGGGATACAAAGTTCTACAATTTTTAAGAAATTTTAATGTTTCAGATTTCGGGAAATAGCGGAAAAACTCTTGAACATATAGTTTTTAAAAATTGTTGTTTTTATGTTATAAACATACCGTCAAACGAATATATTTATATTAAAAAAATCTGTTTAAATTAATTGCAAAAATAATCTTTCAGCTTAGTACTTATAGAATATATATCTTTTGATTGCAAATCGAAACTAATGCAGGAACAGTTTAAGTGATTGAAATGGATATTCACTAATGACTCTCAGCTCTATTCCTACGCTTCGAGTAGGGCGGAAAAATTATTTTGGTTTTGTTCTGCACATAGCCGACTTTTTACGTCTCTTTAAGCAGTTAAAATGCGTGGGCACTGTGCAAATCTTAATTAAAGTTTAATTTATGTTGGTTAAATTAAAGCGTGCTTAATTCTTGTTTAATATAAATTAATCGATATTGATTCTTAAAGTGAAAGCATGTTGCTTGTTGTTATATAAAACTTCATTTAAAAGTTATATATAAGCATTTTAAAACAAAATATATATCAACCTTATCATAGGTTTATGTGCAGATATATAACAGTATATAATTTACAACTTTAAACTTTAACTTGACTTTAATTTAGCGGCAACGCAAATTTTCAAGTATATAATTTATTGCGACTTTACTTTAAACTAATACTTTACTAAGAATTTATAAACGAACATTTAATAATCCCCAATGCCACATCTTTTTTTACATACAACTTTTTCACCACTCTAAGGCGAAAATGTCGAAATATACCAAATTATATATAAAATACTTTGATGATATATAACTCCAAAAATATTTGGCCCGACAACTTTTTTAATATACTATTTCTTCCGAAAATTTCACTTTATTATTTTTTATCTATAATTTTATTTTTAATTGCTTACAGTATTTTGTTTTTATTTAATACACATATAAGTTTAAAATTATCAGCGAGTTTTTCCGAAACCTAATAATTTAGTTTAAATACTGGGCAACATTGTTGATGCAGCTGTTATTTGTCTCTGTTTGTTCTTACAAAAACTTTGTAAGAACAAATATTTATTTGCCTAAAAATGAGTCAAATATTTGCCGTCGAGTGGTCGCACTATGTTCACATTAGAAACATTTTTGTTTACTGGCAAATAATTTTATTTGCCCAAAATCAGCTGTGATGTTATTTGCTTCTAATAAATATTTTATGGTCAGACTACGGCAAATAAATATTTGCCGATTTCAGTCAAATGTTTGACTAATGTGACCGTACCTTTAGTTTAAAGTAAAGTCGCAAGAAATTATATACTTGAAAATTTGCGTTGCCGCTTAATGAAAGTTAAGTTAAATTTGTATTATATACTGTTATATATCTGCACATAAACCTATGATAAGATTGAGATGCATTTTGTTTTAAAAAGCTTATAAATAACTTTTAAATTAAACAAGAATTAAACACGCTTAAATTTAACCAACATATATTAAACTTTAATTAAGATTTGCACAGTGCCCACGCATTTTAACTGCTTAAAGAGACGAAATAAGTCGGCTATGTACAGAACAAAACCAAAATAATTCTTCCGCCCTACTCGAAGCGTAGGAATAGAGCTAAGAGCCATTAGTGAATATCCATTTCAAGCACTTAAACTGTTCCTGCATAAGTTTCAATTTGCAATCAAGAGATATATGTTCTATAAGTACTAAGCTGAAAGATTATTTTTGCTGAAAGATTATTTTTGTAAACAGATTTTTTGTTTAATATAAATATATTCGTTTGACGGTATGTTATAATGTAAAAATTTTTAAAAACTACATGTACAAGAGTTTTTCCCCTATTTCCCGAAATCTGAAACATTAAAATTTCTTAAAAATTCTAGAATTTTGTATCCCAATAAAAATTTTGCACATTTGTAGTTTAATTCTTTGTGAAATTGGCTTTTTAATTTAAGCGACTTTTTATTTCAACATATTATTTGTCTACACTTATATCAAGTAAACAAATAAACAGCTGTAGTTTCAAAAATATATGAAATAAATTAAAATTTTTAGAAATTTTAATAAAAAAAATGTAATGAATTAATATTAAAATTTATTGTTAAGAAGTGGAATCTAATTCCTATTTAGCTTCATCCTCCTATTGTGCTTCTTCCTTAGAACACCTTTTGGAGCTTCTTTATAGCATAGAAAATGAAAAATTTGATATTGTTGCTTGGCTTTATTTATTTGGAACTTTCATACATGGGAGTTATTCATTATAAACTTTCTTCTCACATTGCCATTATGAGTAATAGTTATTTTAATGGAATCTCTATAAATAATACATGCGGGTGCATAAATATAATATTAGCCACCATTATTTGACCAACTTTTATAGTTTATGGCTATCAGCGGTGAATATTTTATTTTTATATTAAAAACTGGGATTTCATTTCTCGTACAAGGTATAGGAAAAGTATATTATAGGAAGAGAATAAAAACTTCATTTGGGACTTTTAAAAAGATGCGCCCAGAGTCTGCCTAGATGGAAAAAAGTTTTCGACAGTTGTATATTTTTGCTCCGACTACAAATGGTTATTGTTTGTTTGTTTTGAACTTATGTATATTGTACTGAAATTAAATATTTAAGAATAGCAACTATTTTTCATCATTTGTAATTAACATTTAATAACATTTTACACGTTTTCTTTGGAATAACTTTGAAATAATGCCGAAGAAATTGAATGGCAATGAAGACATCCCATGCGCAGCAGTTTGTGAGCAAATAAATTTATGTTTTTGTTCGGTTTGATCGAATATATTTTTAAGGCAAATATTATTTTAAATGTGACCGCACATAAAACATGTTTGCCTGTATTTTATTTGACATTGCTTCATATCTGTTTCAACAAATAAAAATAGGCAAATAAATGTGCGTAGTGTGACCACAAAACAAACTTTGTATTGTTTTGAAAAAATTTAGGCCACACAAGAGCAAACAAATTTTAGGCAAATGTTTGTCATACACTCAAAATAAAAGCACTGTGTTATTGATAAATTCCTATGCGTTATTGATAAATTCGCAATCAATATACGTCCAACAAAAGGTTTTGTCAATATTATCAAAACGTTGTTGAAATAACAAAACCACTTTGTTATTTTGACAATGCAATTATCAATATGCAATTTGTAAAAATGATAATTAATTTTGTTGATTTGATAGAATTTTAACAGTATTTTTTGTTGAATTGATAAAATTTTTTATCAATATGAATGAAAAGATTATCAACATTGATAATCTTTCTGTTGATATGACAAATATTTGTCAAATTAATAAAAATTTTTTGTTGTTTTGATAGAAAATTTTATTATATTGATAACTTTTTTTGTTAAATATGTTGCTTTGTTCAGCTTTTTTAAAAAAAATTGTTAAATTTTTTTGTTGTTTTGATTGAAATATTTTGTTATTCTGATAAATATTTTTGTCAATATACCTATATATATATTCACCATACATACCTATATATGTAAAGAATCTCTCCATTATTTGAAACTTATTTTTTTGATAATTTTCGTTTTTAATTTTATCATTTATTTTAACATTTCAGGAAGAAAAGAATTAAAGAGTTATAAAAATTCATGTTCTATTTTTAAGTTAACTAAAGCATACAAATTAAGTTTACAAAATAGAAATAAAAATAAAGAAATAACTAGTTAAAAAAATTGTATATGCAAATAAAGTATTTATGTGTGATTTATATTTATTGTTCAAGTTGTGAGCAAAGGAAGCTTACATTTGGGCGAATAATTACGCTTTTTATGCTTAAATTATAGCAAAATTTTTGTTTAAAACTCCAAATTAATTTTTATTCTATTGAATACTTTAAGTTGAATACTAAATAAATTTCGAAGAAAATATCGACAGCTGATAAAATGGAAAAAAATTTAAATTTAACTCCATCAAAGTATAGCACAATGTTTTCTGGGTTCAACACGCTACCAGTTATCATAATTAGAGGTTGAAGAGTACCTTCTTTTCTAATTTCTGTAGGAGCTCGGCTTCTGCTTCTTCCAATATTCTGCAGACTATCTGAGAGTCTTTGATAGAGTACTTAATGTGCACTTTTTTTCCTTTTTCAACTTTGACAGTTTTGGATGTTGGAACAAGGACAGCATGTAATAAGTATAAAATCGTTGCATATCGCCCATCTGATACATACATAAAAAAATAATGAAAAAATTATGAAATTAAGATGCAAACTAATAAAAAAAATAGTTTTTCTTACTTTCTGTTGGATTTTGTTTTTGTTTCCAATTATTTGAAATAAGTTTTCCGAGACATTTGCAAAACATTGAACAAGGTTGGGCGAATTGGGGTGCAATACTTTAAAGTAGCAATCAATCTATTATAAAAAGTACAAAATCAACAAAGAAAAAATATTTTTATAGTAACATCATATTTTTACCAGCTTAAATCCAAGCGGACATTTATAATGTTTCCTCCTATTAAAAATGTCCAAAATTGATGATGATTCCGCAATCTTCGCTAGTCGAAACTTAGCTGTTGCTGCATAGTGGGTCTCTATTTCCGGCCAGCTGCTGTTGTCCTTTTTTATTGCGTCCAAGTATTCTTCTATATTATCTTCTTCTAATAAAAAACAAAATTTAAATGGCATGTCTTTTATAACCTATATCTAGGTACCAGGTAAATTTAAGTCAGGACGTAAACATCTATCAAACGTTTCTTCTTTTGTGTCAGTATAAGTCCTCTTTCCCAAAAGACCGCAGCTTTTTAAGGAACGCAGCTGGTTAAAATATTTTGAGTATATTCTTCCTTTTGGAACTTTGCCGCTTTCTCAAGATAATTTTATTAAATAACTTACCCACTAAGTATTTCAGAAGCTTCGTCGTTTTTACTTTTTCTAAGTCCAGTCGCAGCTCCACTATGAATTTTTCCAAATCCTTCATTTCTTTTGTTTCGTGGAATATAAAAAAATAATCTCTTATCCACTCACTTAATTCTCACACATTATCACTTAATTTTGTGTTACAAACGTATTTATTTACCTTTTTTAAGGAAAAGAACCGAAAGCCATGAAAAACTGTTATTTACAAAGTTTTTGTATTATTGATAAAATTTTATCAAATCAAGCAAAAAATATTGTTAAAATGATAAAACTTTTAAATCAAGAGAAAAAATAATAAAATTTTGTCAATCAGAAGAAAAAATGATAAAACTTTATCAAAGCAACGCATAATTCTGTAAGTTTGAAATAAAAACTATCTATAAAATTGATAAAAAAATTTGTTGAAATGATAAAAAAATTAACAAAAAATTTTTACAGATTTGATAAAAGGTTTTGCGCTATTGACAAATATTTGTTAAATTGCTAAAATAATTTATCAAAATGATAAAAATTTTGTCAGTTCTTTAAAAATTGACAAAAAATTTTTCATTTTAACAAAATCTTTTATTAAATTGCACCTTGAAAAAATTTTTTTTATCAATATGAACAAAACATTGTCAAATTTAATAAATATTTTTGTTAAATTAACAAAATTTTTTCATATTGACAAAAAAGCTTTTGTTAGAGATTAACATAGCATTTTTGTTAATAATACAGTCGATATTATTTTGAGTGTATGTGACCGTACCTTTAGATGGCTTCGTTTATTTCGATTTTTCATACATGGGAGTTATTTATTATAAATTTTCTTCTCACATTGCCTCAATGTGTGAAAGTTATTTTAATTGTAATCTGTATACATAATACATGCGTGTACATAAATATAATATTAAATCATTACTTGACCAATTTTGATTTATTTTATTACCATCAGGGGTGGATATTTTCTTCTTTTATATACAAAGTATAGGGAATGTATATTATAGGAAGAGAAAAAAAACTTAATTTGAGACTTGTTACGCGCACTGACCTTTTCACCGAAAATTTAAATTGAAAATAAACAGAAACAGAATGAAAGGTCTTCCCGGTAGCTCTGCGTAAGGCGATGATGATTCTTAACCCGTTGATGGCGCGTAAGCATATAACATACTCTTCATGCCTATAGAGTATGCAAAGGAATTTTAATTAAGACATGAACGATAAATAAAATTGCTTCGGCTAGATGGAAAGCCTCGCGGGGTACAATTTTCCCACCCGATAACACTTGTAACACCTATGACAGGCCTGTTACCCTATAATTTGCTGCCTGTCCCTTAAAAATCAAAATATTTCTTCACTTGATACTTATCTTTCTCATGGTTATCTTCCCCAAGCAAGCAAACGATTATTATTTCATCTTTTTAAATCCAAATAAAAAAAAAAGTTATTTTATTACATTTAGATATACATATATTCAAATTTTAATAGATTACTTCATAATCAATAAAATGGTAATTACTGTAATTTTTCTCTCGTCTTTTTTTTTTGCTCTTAATTCAGACAGGGGAACAAATGGGAATTAAACCAAATAATGAAACATGTACATATTTAATAACTATACTAACATATTATTAAAGAATGATCGTCACTTACAAGAACAATTGATGAATGAGAAAAAAATCCACGTCGATTGATTTGTTGGGCCCAGCATTCAATGCGTGTGTAGTAATTGTTTCGTTCCAACTAATTCCTGCTCTTTGTAAATGAAAATCATGAATGAATAATAAAAAAAAATTAACATTTTTTCAAAAGATAATCACCCCTATCGTGAATATATTTTCCCTCGAAATTTTTTCCCTTTTCCCCAAATTGCAATCGTGAATAGTTCACGTGAACAATTTTTCACGTAAACAAAAATTCCCCTTATCATGATTGATTTTTTCCCTCGAAATTTTTTCACTTTTCCCTTAGATTTGTTCACTTAAATTTTGCTGGGGAACTGCATACATTATGCCAGTTTTTATATGTTTTAATTAGAAAATTTACATCAATAACACATTTTTTTGATTCGGTATCAGTTACTGCAGTGTAGACTGACATTATGCTCATCAAGATGCAAAACAAAGAGATCTATTGGTTATAAATTTATAAAGATTTTTTATTAAAACCATTTTTAAATGAAAAAAATGGAGATAGAAAAACTCAGATATAAAAATTTATTTTATTGAAATGGGTCAGTAGCAAGGTCTAGGGTAGGTTAGACAGGCAGCCGTATTGACACAGCCCACTTTGGTCCATTGTTTGGTCCTTTTGCATCTAGGGTAACTATAAGGACTTTTACGCGTGTTGCACGTCACGTTCTTGAAATAAAATTGTTCTCTGTTGTAGTATCTTCTCCTCTTGCAACAATACAATAGCACAAATCACTTAACTTTAAAAAATTTGGAATGTTTTATTCCCTATTTATATTTTCTTCTTTCTAATTTGCATTCAGTACGAATTGATAGCGGGAACAAATGTTCGCATGAAATTCACGATAGCAATTTTCCCTTCATGGGGAATGAAAATTTCATGGGAACAAAAATTTCACATTTTGTTCACGATAGGGGTGAATATTAGAAAGAAGCAAGTAATATAAAAAAAGATACAAGAAAAAAAATTTATAAACGACTTGACTTACACTCATAATTAATAAGATAAGAGGAAAAAATGGTTACATATAGCTAAGGCATTATATTTATAAAGCATAAGTAAAAAAAAAGTTTTACCAGATAATCTTCTTCTTTATATATAATTAATTCAATGAAATTTATTAATTGTTTGGAAAAAGTGTTAATATATAGACATATAAATATATATTTTTGGTTACCTAAGCAAGGCTGTAATATTATAAAATGTCTTTATTATTATTATTTTTTATTTTTTTTTTTTGTTTGCTTGTATTATTAGAAAAGGGTTAGACTATAGGAAAATTCACTTTATTATTTTTATGGTGTTGTGTTATGGAATTTCTATTTTTATTAATATTACCAAAGCTTGGGTTATTGCCAAGTATTTTATTTAATTCTAAGTGGGCTGAATCTCCAAATTTTTGTTACAATCAAATGGCCTTGAGCACCAGCATGTGGCAAGTATTGTAACTGGATGATGCACGAGTTATCGAACAGTCTTTACCCACGTGTAATTATGGCTTCCTATGAAAATTCATACAATCTGAATGTGTCCGTATATTAAAGAAAATGTGCTGGAAACTTGTAGTCTGGTTTAAAGATGCCATGTGACCAAGAAAATTCTAAGCCTGTTAAGAATGTCCAGTTACTGGGTTAGAAACGGGATCAAAAAAGCCAAAATTTATCGTTTGTTGTTACCTTAATTAGATGTTTTCTAATTTTTTGTTTTTTGGTTTTAAATCATTAATGGCGAATCGCTCTTTTATTTAAATTATATTTTTTTTTTATTGCAGACTTTTTTTCCTACTATCACTCCTTTTTTTATTTATTTTCCTTCACAGAAAGATCACTTCTTTACTCTACAGCGTTTATTATACAAATGACTGAAGGTGAAATAATTTGTTCAAAAAGGTGTGATGGGGAAAGAATTAGGCAGCAGTTTTTTTTTTTCAATGATATTTCAATGACATTGGAAATATTAATTTTTTCTCAATGCAAAAGGAGAACATTTGATAACAAATATTCTATGAGTATTTAGTTTAAACTGTTGTTTTCGGAAGGCGATTTTTTTTACTCTCTGAAATAACTTAAAACACCTTAATTAGCTATGTAAGTGTGTTGTGTGTATACAGTATGTGATGACGTTTATTCTTGCATAGTAGAAAACAAGGGAAAGATACCAAGTTAAAACACCCAATTTGCAATCGTTTTTGTTTTAGTTATTGATTTAAGAAATGAAATAAATGGATAAGGCTAATTATCAATAACGACTTAGCTCATTTAAATCAAAATCGTAACAGACTTTTAAAAATATGCGCTTAGAGTTTGCCTAGATAGGAAAAATTTCCCCATATTTGTATATTTTTGTTCCGGCTTCAAATAGCTACTGTTTGTTTTGCACTTATGTATATTTTGTTCCAATTAAAGATTTAGCAGGAGCAACTATTTTTCATCATTTGTAGTTAGCATTTAATAATATTTTAAACGTTTTCTTTGCAATTAATTCGAAAAAATGCCGAAGAAATGAATGGCAATGAAGACATCCAATAAGCAGCAGATTCTGAGCAAATAAATTAATGTTTTTTTCAGTTTGATCAAATATATTTTTATGGTAAATATCATTTTAAGTATGACCGCACATAAAACATGTTTGACGGAATTTTTTGTCATTATTTCATATCTGTTTGAACAAATAAACATAGGCAAATAAATGTTCGTAGTGTGACTACAAAACAAATTTTGTATTACTTTTAAACAATTTAGGGCAAACAAGAGCAAAGAAATTTTAGGCAAATATTTGCCAATCGTGACCGCACCTTTAGAAAAGAGTGTGAACACAATGACTGACAATATGCAAATGAAAAACTTGTAGCATACAACTAACTATTAAAAATAGTTTACACATTAAGTTAAGCTCTGGCATGCAGAAAAGTCCGGCTCTGGCTCGTCGGCAAAAGGGCGGGTACTTGAAATTAACGCTGATAGTATTAAAGGCTACAAAAAGTTAATTATTCTAAGTGCATGCAGTGAAATTGTGGAAAAACTAGTTAAGAATATACTGCTGTTAACTTAAATAATTTGTAAAAGTAACGTTATATAAATTGCAAAAAAAAAGGCCAGAATCTAAAAATTGATATGAAGGTATTGCGTCGGCCGCCTTGAAAAATCTCCAGGTGTTGACGGAGAAATATTTGCCCTACCCAACCTTCGATTACCATAATACGCAATTTCCATCTAAAATTTGTTTGGTAATCCCTATTATGCAAAACTTTACCTTACACGAACTTCTCAAAAGAAATCACAATACCGAAAATTTTAACAATTCATTATAAAAGTTGCTTTTATTCAATAAAAATTAAAGTTAACATGGGTTGTGTATACTTTAATTCTCTTAATGGAATAAAATATATTCATAATTTTACATATAAAAAAATCTTATAATTATTTGCCCCGAATAAACAACCTAAACAAAATTTCATCACCCTGTATATCTATATATATAAAAATGAATGTCTGTCTGTATGTTTGTGCTTTATAGGAGGCCAAACCCTTGAACCGATCTTCCTGAAATTTTCACAGCATATTACTGTGACTCTGGAAGGAATAATAGGCTATATGAAGTTTTAATTGGACAACGGGGCGTGGCACCGCCCATATAACCCAAAAATTTAAATCGCCATATTTTGGCCATTTTTTGACCTACGTCGACGATATTTGGTACATATGGTATTGGCATAATTAGGAATACGTACCAGGAGAAAAGTGGGTGGAACCCCGCCCCTTTTTAGAAAAATTAAAAATCGTAATATAGTATTAACTACTGGACCAATCGTCATTAAATTTTCGCAATAGGATATTCTTGACTATATAACGTTGGGAGTGGACAAGGGGGGGTAGCGAAGCACACCGGGTTCTTCTAGTATTATATATATATATATATATATATATATATATTAGTTAAAAGTAACTAGGTCACGTAATTAGGTCATGGTCTCTTTGTTAATGATCATTACCTAAAGAAAGAAAACAAAGAACATATATTTGGGCTTGATCTGCCTAGTTACCTTCTAATCGTTCTTCACTAAAAATCTTGGTTTACTTTCTATAGGGTGATACATTTTTATTAATTAAGAAAGGGCTTAAATTCCTCAAAAAATAAATATCTTAAGTAAATACCTTAAATTGTATTTTTATATTAATTTTCTTCTTCTTTCTAATTCATGTATTTTTGTACTTTTTGTTTCTTTCACTCTAACTTGTTTTTTTCGCTTTTTCTGTATTTAGACGTTTTCTTTAATTTTTATTTTTATTCTTCTTACTCCACTAAATTTACATATCTTTACATCAATAACAATCGTTTTAAAAACTCTTGATTATTTTTAGATATTTCTTTAACTCGCCTCACTCTTAATTTTAACTTAAAAAAAAAATGCTTTTTACTAATATGCATAGAAAAGACAACTAAAGGAATTAATGTAATTGCAATGTTTTTGACTTACTCTTCTTTTGCGAAGTCCACCGATGAATGGCCATTCAGCAATGTAAGTTTCGCTAGCTGGAGGGAGACAGTTATATATAATCGCATTGATGTGACCATATATATAAAAATATATATGTATATATATATAGATATGCATATATATATATATATATATATATAGATATGCATATATATATATATATATATATATATATATATATATATATATATATAATAATTCTTTTTTTATTTTGATCTTAACTATCTACTGAGTTCTTGATGTTTCAAATATTTATGTTGATGTTTTTTTTTTCTTTTTTACTGATTTAGGTAAAGTTTATAGCATGACATAAAATATAAAATGCTAACGGGGGTATTCCTATTGTATTTTTGCATATTGCTGCTATTACGTAGGAAATGACTTTTAGTTGTAAGCTGAGTAAATTAATTGGATGCAAGTAATTCTATTCCTGTGCTATAGCTTCTGATGAGATTGGTTACGACGTATATTTTTGCTCAAACTATTTACTTGAAGCTTCATATGAAGAATGCTGTCACTTTTCTAAAAGGTGTATGATGGTTCCATGAAACGTTCTTGCTTTCTGCTTCCAAAGTATTTAATTTTATCTATGTCAGACTGGTCAAGCCATTAAAACTGCCAATTTGTGAAGATATAAAGTTGTCTATAGTTTTTGTGGAGTCTCTCGATTTAATACTCATTTGTATTAAAGATTTATTAATATTGAAAATGGATGAATTTACAGCTCTATTATTTAAGCTCATCGATTTTAAAATGAATTTCTTCCGATGTTCACTTTAGTTTTAATTATTTAATTAAATAGTATTTCCTTTCACTAATGTTTTTATTAAAATTAAAACTTCACAAAAATATTCTTGGCAATGACTTTCAGAACAAAAAGACCGCGTGTTTGCGCTTTTTCGTTTTTATACCAAAGCTTTAACACTGCTTAAATAGCTTAATGGAAATATAATGTAATCGTTTAGTGTATCTATATACCTAAATACAAGGCTAGTGGTGAAGTAACCGCGTTTGATTTTCGCCCTAGGCTCACAGCTGCATTTGAAAATAAATCCGTTAAATTTAAATAATTCCTTTTGACCAGTTTGGTCGCCAGCGCTGTTACACAATTCCCCCGCAAAAATCAGATTTTGGGGTTGAAAAACACCAAAGTCTGATCACGCTGGCGAAGTGATTAGTAGGGTTTTATGTCCTTTATATGATACTTCCCTACATAGTTTCCCTTTAGATCTTCTAATTCAAAGTAACAGTTGCCTACTTTCCTTTTTATTCGAGCCTTTACAAAAACGTTGTCTAGTTTAGCATTGTACATTTGCTGAAAATTTGACTGTCTAAAATTTCGCCTGTAGACTTCCTGACCCTCCCTAAAATTTGGTACTCTTGATCTCAAGTTATATTTTCGCTCATTTCTTAAAAATTGTTTTTCCATTAGCTCGTTCGCTCTTTTCCGCACTACCTCAAGAGAATCTTCTCTTGTGAAATTAATGGTTCTGTCATATAGGACGTTTAGCTTCCTCAGCAGTGTATAAGTTTCCCCATTAGTTATAATATTTTGACCAAATGCAAGGTAATATGGAGATGCACCCACCGACGAATGAATGCTTGACCGCATTGCACATGCAATGCTACTTAACACTTTATCCCAATTCTTCTGGTCTGGACTTATGAATGCTCTAACTGCCGCTATTACCGATCAATTTATACGCTCTGAAGCGTTAGCTTGTGGGGAATGCACTGCTGTTAGGGTATGACACACATTATATTTATGTAGTAATTGTTTAAAAATTCTAGATTTAAACTGAAATAATTGTCTCTGGTACCCCAATTTAATTTAATTAATTTGTTCTTTCACGTGTTCCGTTCGTTTGTAAACATATCCGTCGATTACTTTAAAGTCAGGTAATCTGCAATGATTTTCCGTTATATTCTGGATTAGTTTTCTGTACTGGTCCGATTGGAAGTGTTGTGACTTTAAGTCAATGAAAACCCCATTATCGTTAGAGAGACTGCTAACTACTAGTTCTACGTTACGATCAGGACAGCAGGGATCCGAATCAGTCGATATGGTTCGATAAAGCGCGTCAGGAACAATGTTTTGAGTGTCCTTTCGGTGCTGTATCTTAAAGTTGAATCCCTGAAGTTTTAGCGCCCATCGAGCTAATCTGGAGCTTAAATCCGTTTGGGACATGAGCCATTTAAGCGATGCATCATCGGTTACGACTGTAAACTCATGTCCTTCAACATATGGTCGAAACTTTTTAATACTTAACACGGCCGCTAAACATTCTTGTTCGGTCACTGAGTAGTTTCTTTGGGCTTTATTTAGTTTCTTTGACATAAATGCCAAAGGAACTTCATCACCCTCCGAATTCAACTGGACCAAAACGCTTCCTATTCCTGTCTTACTTGCGTTACAGTGGATAAAAAATGGCTTCGTAAAATCCGGACTATGTACGGCAGGTGCTGAGCTCAACAGATTCTTTAACATTTCAAAAGATTTTTCAGCTTCAATGTTCCAAACGAATTTTCTCTTATTTTTCATCAAATCAATTAAAGGAGTTGTAAGTGAAGCGTAATTGTCAATAAATTTCCTATACCAACCTGTCATACCTAGAAACTGTCTGATATACTTAACGGATTTAGGTGTCGGGTATTTTAGAATAGCCTCTACTTTTTCAGGGTCAGTACGAATAACGCCTTTCCCAATTATATGGCCCAGATACTTTACTTCTTCTAAACAAAACTTACTTTTTTCTACATTAATTGTAACGCCTGCCTCCCGAAAATATGTAGCAATTCGTTTCAAAACCTCGAGATGCCTACCAAAATCATCAGAAATAATTAGGAAATCATCAAGGTATACAAAAACTTCGTTACGCAAATTGGCTGGAATTACCTTATCCATCAACCGAGACATAGTTTGGGGTGCATTGCAGAGACCAGATGGCATTACCTTATATTGGTATAGCGGCCGTCCCGGTACTGTGAATGCTGTTTTGTCCCTTGATTTTGGATCTAAAGGTATTTGCCAAAAGGCATCTTTAAGATCCAAGCTGGTTATAAACCTTGCCTTTGGTAATCTGCTCAATATACCATCGATAATAGGCAGCGGATTGTCATCTTTAACTGTGACCTCGTTTACCTTACGACAGTCTAAACATAGCCTATTTTTCCCAGGTTTTCTCACTAAAACACAGGGTGAACTCCAGGCGCTGTTTGATTCCTTAATAATACCTAACTTGAGCATCCGATCTACTTCCTCGTACATCAATTTCTCTATTGCTGGTGATACAGGGTAATGTCTCTGTTTAATGGGTTTCGCCGGCCCAACATCAATAACGTGAGTGACGAGTGATGTTTTGCCTAGACCCTCTTTAGAAAATGAAGGAAATAAATCTATAATTTTATTTAAATGCTGCTTTTGATTTCCGCTTAGATTGCAGGAGTCTAATAGGGCTGAAATCGATGGAAGTGTCGGAGAACTAAGGGTGTGAAATGACAGTAAATCATAAGTTCGCCAAAAGTCAATCCCGAGGGAAAGCGACTGAGACAAACTAGGTATAATATAAATTTCTATAGGTTTTTCTGTCGATCTGAAGGTAATATTTGTCCGTATACAACCTACAACACTCTGCGGTTTACCGTCTGCCGTACGAATCTTACAATTAAGTTTTTGTATGGTTGTTCAGAATGTAAGAATTAACTAGCAAAACTGCCTACTATGCAACTTATAGATGCTCCTGTATCCAGAAGTCCGCACACCTTTTCGCCAAATAACCTTACTTCTGCATATGGTCGTAAGTCGTTTTCCTTCTCAAAAATGCTACTGATTATGTTTCTTTTCTTTTCCATAACATTCGACTAATATTGTCTCATTCTATTAGATGATCGTGATTTAGATCTTTTACACGTTTCACCAAATATTCTGTCGCGAACCCCGTCATATATTTTCATCCCTTCGTGCAATGAACTATTGGCCTAAGTTTAACATTAGCATTTTTGGTTCTGGGAACAAGAATTCGGGGGTTTAAAATCGATGTTGTAACAGAAGAATTTAATCGGTGCTCGTCGAGCGATCCGAAATTCTCGTCTTTATCAGTTGTCGTGCACTTCGTCGTGCAGTTAATGGTAAGTTTTTTGACGCGTTACATTTGGCACAATTTTGCTTGTAGGTATTAGAGGCACCACATCCGTAGCAAAATACGTTCCTCTCAGCAAGGCAATCTTGATACCTGTGCCCAGTTTTCTTGCAGTTCCAGCATATAAGATTTAATTCTGAAATCTCATTTTCGGTATCGAAATCAATGTCTTTGGTGTCCTCATCTTCTTTATACAGCTCAGATACTTTCCTCGAAAATGGCGACGCTTTATGTACTATATTTCTTTTACGTATATCCTGAAGGAAAAACTCGCGTTTCCTACAAATATCGCGCAAGTGGTCCACTCAAAATATTTGTTGATTTAGGATTTCATGTTGAACTTCAGGAAGTATGTTTCTCCTGAGAATTTCTATCATTAATGCCTCTTCTATAGGTCTATCCAAATGGTCGACAAGTTCTAGAATGGAATCATAGAAAGCATTCTCCTGCCTTCTGTTTTCTATCCCTTATTAGCTCCCTATAGTCCATGTCTGACCTTGTATCTTTGAATTGCCTATGAAGCGATAAACAGAGATCTTGCCACCTTATTTCTCTTACAGATTTGTGATATCGCCAATACCAATCACTGGCCTTACCCTCAAAGAGTGCACTAGCATTTCTGCACAAAATCTCAAAGTTGCCACTCAGGGTCTGATTCGTAAGAGCCTCAACTCGATAGGCTAGAAGAATTGCCACTATACTTAAGTTTCCAGTTGCTAATAATGTGGCTAATTTTATCCGGTCGAGCTAATAAATCTCCTGAAACTCCTGAGTTTACCCTTACTAAATTACCAGTAGAGTTAACATTATTATTAATATCACTTTCTGGATTATTTGATTGAGGAAGTCCTAATAGTTGGTTCAATGACTGACTTTCAATACCCTGTATATGATTATTATGAGAGTAATCATTGATTTCACTGCCACTATTATTCGCGTTGTTATAATTGCCTAGATTTAAATTTCGAAAGCCTGCCACAATATTGGTCTATATGAGTTGAGTTAGATGTGCACTCAGTGTCGCAAGCATGTCGCCCTGTTGGACGCCCACCGCTGCTGTTACTAATTCTCTATTAAATGACGTTGTTGCTCTGTGCTTCTAGGAGTGGAGTCGTTCTGCTGAGGATTATTCGGCGTAGTTGGTCTATCTTGTACTTCACCTGAGAATCTACTATCATCTATTTGTTGTTGACGTGCTTGATGCCTAGTTGTCATAGTCAAGGAGGCTATTGGAGGAGGTTTAGGCACCACTAATTCGATGCTACAACTCGGACAACTAGTTCTATTTTGAGTGTACTTACTGAAACATGATTTGTGAAAATAATGGCTACAGCTTGCCTTTAAGGCATTAGCCTTAATAGAGTTCTTGCAAATCTCACAGTCTAAAACTCTTTGTAGTGGCAGAGGTTGATTACCTGAAGAAGCCGAAGGTGTTATTGCTAAATTCTCAGTACTCCGTCTAACAGACATTTTAAACTATCTTTAGATATAATTGCAATTTTAAAAGGGAAACTTTGATTTGAAAATAATTTAATAAGTGTAAGACTGACTGCTAAGTCCCACTTATTGAATTATATATAATTAATATATTTAATCTTGTTTTTACAATTTTATATAGGAAAAAAATGTAATAATAATAATAAGATAACGTTTTTAGACTCTAATATGATAAAATTGTGATTGCTAATGATTCATTCGTGTGTGTTTGGTAAAGGTAAACATTATCTATGAATCCAGTGAATTTCAACGCAATACTTTAGGATAAACAATAGGCAAAACTCTCAAAACTATGCAGCTATAATATCGGCTACGAATTTAAAAATCTTCATATTAGCTTAGGAAAACACCCTACGATGTGTATTCTAAACTTCCAAATACAAAAATATTAAGATCTACAAACTGTATAGACGGTTAAGAACCAACTCGTGTGTTCAGCTCTTAAATTCCAACCCGTTTACAGATACAAATGTTGGAAGGCAACTTATTTGTAAAATACAGGGTTTAATATTCAGCACCAACAAAATTTTTTTTGACTGGCGACTGAACTAAAAATAGTTTGAGTATTCATTTTCAACTATTTGACTGCTTAAAATAGTCGAACTGAGCACACACAAAACTAAAAACCAAATGAATTCAGTCTACTATTTTCAGGAGCAAAACTAACACACAGCGACTGAGTTTTGAGTTTGTAAGTTAACAGTACGCAACTGAGAAGCCAGTTCGTGTGCGTTAAGCGGACGTAGTTATGTTTTTCTAGTAACGCATAACAACTGAAAATGTGTGTGGATGATATGACTGAATAGTTTTATTGTGTGTTTGTACAGAGTTTTTTAACAAATAGATATGTGTATTATCATTGTTGGTACAAATAGAAAATAATTTCATTTCATACTGTTTGTATGAAAGTTTGCTTGCAAATATCTTGCTACATGCATGTGTAAATAATTTTGATAGAATAGATTTTCTGCTTATTTCTTTTTTAATTGTTTAAAAATTAAAATTGTTCTACACAATTAGAATAATTTTACTTTATTAATGTACTTCCATGCGGTTGTCCGAATTGAACTTAAAATTAATTTTTGGTTTACATGATTTTGTTTTCAACTTTAAACTTTATTAATAGTCTACTATCCTATTAAATACAAAAGTCTCAGTTAGTTAAGGATTTGTCCCTGTTACAAAGTAACCGTCGCTGATCCGCAATTTTACTACCTAGCTTAATGGTCAAGCAAATAAATATTCCTTGCAGTTTTTTTCATAATTCATTTTTTAGTATACTTACATACATACAAATAAAAGCAGAAAATAATAACTGCCATATTCATTAAAAATAAAATAACTTTAAAATGTTTTTTATGACAAATTTTTAATACAAATTTGTCCTAAAGTACATTTCAAATCTATTTTAATATTTCATGAATACGGCAGTTTAAATTTAAAGTGACTTTATTACTGAAAAAAGTTTTCTGCAAAATTAAAATGAATTACTTAAGATAAATATAAAGAAAAAATTTTATGTCTTCTAATTAATAAATGAGATTATTACCAACTGGTGTTTTCGAGAAAACTTGCACGGAATGGATGTATCTCTTTAATATTTATTTAATGCAAAGGCAGTACAATGTTTTTTCTTCGCTTTATGTAAAATTAGTAACATACAGTGTGAGCTCTTGGTCCCTTTAAGTAAATCAATTTTACCAAAGAAAAAGAAAGAACACTCCAAAAAAAGAAGAACGCATTACCTAATATAAAAAACCCATATGCAACAAATGTACAAAACACTAAGGGAAACCTCTTAAGTGTGGGATTTTGTTAACAACAGGTAGATTGATTTTGTATTGTTGTTGTTGTAATATATTAATGATTTTTAAAACGCTGCAGTTTCTTTAAAAAGGACACAGGACAATTTATACATACAACAGCAAGAACGTTATTTTTAAAATAGCAAAAGGCCTCTAAAAATAATGAAGCATTCACATTTTAATTCCATTCATAATTTCCACAAATTAATTAATAGTTAATTAAAACCCAAATGTGAATATTTCTTTTAAAGCACATTCAAAAACTATTAATATTGTTAGATACAAAATTTATAATTTTCCTACAAATTTTTTTCGATCAAAATAAATTTTCATTTTATATTTGAAATACTCAAAAAATTTAAATTAAAGCATTTTCGAGTAACAGCACAAAGTAGTAATGCATGTATATATTTTTCTTTAATTTGTTGAACGAAAAAATGTATACGAACGCTCACTTTTCTACTTTGTTTAACCACCCCATTCACATTATCTAGTCATATTTTTAGTTTTATTACGAAACTAGAAAAACATAACTGCGTCCGCTTAACACACATGAACTGGCTCCTCAGTTGCCTACTGTTAACTTACAAACTCGAAACACAGTCGCTTTGTGTTCGTTTTGCTCCTGAAAATAGTAGACTGAATGCAGTTGGTTTTTAGTTTTGTGTGTGCTCAGTTCAACTATTTTCAGTTGGCGTAAAATAGAAAACTGAATTCAGTTGCTAATTTTCAGTGTGTAACTGAAAAAAGATGAACTGGTTAGTAAAATGTGACTGCTAATAGCAGTTTTTCGAAACGCTGGTAAAATATAATGCTTGTTTGTGTTGGCTTTTAGTTCTTTATCCAAAATATAATTAAAATTTCCTCACAACCCAAATATCTTTCTTATTATAAATATAGAAACTCAGAAGATACAATATGACAAATGACTACAAAACTATTGAAACTGAATACTTAGCAGGACAGATTTTGAGAGCGATGAATTAAAATAAAAGTGATAATGCCAGAAATATCATAGAGACCCACACAATAATCTTGTTTGATATAAAAAAAAATATCAAAATATTTTAATCCTCGAGATGTTACTAAACGTGGGCCCCACGTTGGGCGCCAAAAATAATAACTATGTAGCATACAACTAACTATTAAAAATAGTTTACACATTAAGTTAAGCTCTGGCATGCAGAAAAGTCCGGCTCTGGCTCGTCGGCAGAAGGGCGGGTACGTGAGCTTAACGCTGATAGTATTAAAGGTTACAAAAAGTTAATTATTCTAAGTGCATGCCGTGAAATTGTGGAAAAACTAGTTGAGAATATACTGCTGTTAACTTAAATAGTTTGTAAAAGTAACGTTATATAAATAGCAAAAAAAAAAGACCAGAATCTAAAAATTGATATGAAGGTATTGCGTCGGCCGCCTTGAAATATCTCCAGGTGTTGACGGAGAAATATTTGCCCTACCCAACCTTCGATTACCATAATACGCAATTTCCATTTAAAATTTGTTTGGTAATCCCTATTATGCAACACTTTACCTTACACGAACTTCTCAAAAGAAATCACAATACCGAAATTTTTAACAATTCATTATAAAAGTTGCTTTTATTCAATATATAAAAATGAATGTCTGTCTGTTTGTTTGTGCTTTATAGGAGACCAAACCCTTGGAGCGATCTTCCTGAAATTTTCACAGCATGTTACTGTGACTCTGGAAGGAATAATAGGCTATATGAAGTTTTAATTGGACAAAGGGGCGCGGCACCGCCATATTACCCAAAAATTTAAATCGCCATATTTTGGCCATTTTTTGACCTTCGTCGAGGATATTTGGTACATATGGTATTGGCATGATTGGGAATACGTACCAGGAGAAAAGTGGGTGGCCCCGCCCCTTTTTAGAAAAATTAAAAATCGTAATATAGTCTTAACTACTGGACCAATCGTCATTAAATTTTCGCAATACTTTTAATTTTATTTAATAACGAGGGGGGTAGCGAAGCACACCGGGTTCATCTAGTATTCAATAAAAATTAAAGTTAACATGGGTTGTGTATACTTTAATTCTCTTAATGGAATAAAATATATTCATAATTTTACATATAAAAAAATCTTATAATTATTTGCCCCGAATAAACAACCTAAACAAAATTTCATCACCCTGTATATATTATATATATTAGTTAAAAGTAACTAGGTCACGTAATTAGGTCATGGTCTCTTTGTTAATGATCATTACCTAAAGAAAGAAAACAAAGAACATATTTTTGGGCTTGATCTGCCTAGGTAACTTCTACTCGTTCTTCACTAAAAATCTTGGTTTACTTTCTTTAGGGTAAAAGGGCTTAAATTCCTCAAAAAATAAATATCTTAAGTAAATACCTTAAATTGTATTTTTATATTAATTTTCTTCTTCTTTCTAATTCATGTATTTTTGTACTTTTTGTTTCTTTCACTTTAACTTGTTTTTTTTTTCGCTTTTTCTTTATTTAGACGTTTTCTTTAATTTTTATGTTTTAAAAACTCTTGATTATTTTTAGATATTTCTTTAACTCGCCTCACTATTAATTTTAACTTTAAAAAAAATGCTTCTTACTAATATGCATAGAAAAGACAACTAAAGGAATTAATGTAATTGCAATGTTTTTGACTTACTCTTCTTTTGCGAAGTCCACCGATGAATAGGCATTCAGCAATGTAAGTTTCGCTAGCTGGAGGGAGACAGTTATATATAATCGCATTGATGTGACCATATATATAAAAATATATATGTATATATATATTTATAATTCTATCATCATTTGTTGCTTTAAAAAAAGTTATATCAGTTGATTTCTACTAGCAATATATCATATTATTTTTACTTTTAATTTTTTTTTTTTGAAAACTATTTCCTTTACAAATGCTTTCATAAATTTTATAAAAGCTGAATATAATAATCAGCTGGGCTGCTACCTAATAAAAAATTCGTTTTGATTTAAGATATAATTTCATGCTTTTTTGAATATGAATAACTTTTTAGGGAGTTTTTTTATTTGTTTTGGCGATTTTTTTTTCAGAGTTGCATGGAAAGTACATGTTAACACGTTTATGAATTTTATGTTTTTAGGGAGTGTATGAGTGCAGTGTGGTTTCCCTTTTTACAGAAAAAAATGTAAACAAACCGTGCAAGGTACATTTAATTTACTAGGTAGTAGCATCTCTGCTACAAATACAAATTTGCAAGAACAAAATCGCTTTTTATTGTTGCTTTATACGTTGGAAAACACAGAAAGAGCATTAAAAAAACAAAAGATTATTGCTCTTAACACACATGTTTGTTTTGTTTCACCAATGCTTGTTGTTGGTGTTTTTTTTGAAATTCGTAAACAAACGTAGTAATATATAAACATTTGACATTTACAACCACATACATACCAGCTGGGGGGACCGACATTACCTAGTAAAATAAATGCACCTTGCAAACTGTGACAGAAAATAACACTTTTGAACTCGATCACAACTCGTCATTTTAATGCAAAAGAATAAAATTAAAATCCCACAGATTACAAAATCAAATTTGGATACTGTCATACATATGTATATGCACACATACTGCTATAAAGGATCTATATTGCATTAAAATACAAATCGATCACTGTACAAATCTTTTCTTAGAACGTTGTACGAAAAAAAATATTAAGCAGTAAGCAAAGGCCTATTTATTTTACTAGGTAGTGTCGTCCGCCCAGCTGGTTTGTAGTTGGAAATGTCAAAAGTTGTTTGTATTTTATTCTCTTTGTTTCCGAATTTCAAGCATTTGCAAAACAAAGCAAGCATTTGTACTGAGAGTAATTATCTTTTATTTCTGCTTTTGACGTTTACAAGGCACAAAACAACAGTAAAGAGCCATGTTGAATTTGTTGTAGAGCCGCTACTACCTAGTAAAATTAATTAATGTACCTTGCAGTAAGCTTTTAAAATAAAAAAAAGCTCAAACTTATAAGTTGTGCTTTTCGCTTATATGTATCTCACAACTTGTTCGGACTACATACGATCGAAAGACGATTAAAAATAAATTGCTAGTAGTATAGCGTGTTCCCAAAAAATATGTGTTAATGTTTCCTTAAAGATCTCTTCAAAAGCTTTAAAATGACACGAATTTTATTTTAAAAAATTTTACAATTTCAGAGCTCAGTAACTCGAAAAATATATCAATATATTTATTTTTTTTATTGGCGTGGTGCTTTGCGTGCTGCCTCAAAAGACATCGACCAATCATGCTGATCTGCAATAGCACCGAAAATCTCAGCGAACCAATTTATATTCACTCCGAAATATACTCTTAAAATAACGCACCTAGGGAGCTTTTTTTTAGCATGCTTTAAAACAACTCATAAACAGCACTCAAATAATGTATCTTCGAAGCTAAGAGAAATAGCTATCAAAGAGTCTTTTCTGAAATAAATTTAAAGCTCTTTAAGATTAACTAGTTTAGTAAAAAAAGCCTTTACTTCTGAATGTTTTCGCATTGGTAGTTTTTATTGTTGTGTTTGTTATCGCTTTTCACCTAGTATATTATTTCGCCGTGATTATAACTGCAACTTTATATTAGTTTAACTGTTCAATAGTTTGGCAATATACATCAAATTACAGTAACTATAGAGTCACCCTTTAATTTCCAAATTCAAATTAAATACTTGCTATTGTAGTAGATTTAACAATCAGGTTCTGTGTAAATTTCAACCATCTGTCTGTAACGAACCAACAGTTTGCCCATATTCATCCGATTATATCAACTATTTAATTTATAATATAATATTTTTATACTTCTTATTATACCAAATAAAGTAGTGGACATTCTGTCTAAAATTAAGGTGTTTGTATACAACGGTTCAAAAAATTTGCCATATAGAACAAGTTACATTAATTTTGGGAACACCCTTTACTTTCTAAATTCAAATTATAAGCTTCTTGTTACAGCGGACTTAGCAAAACATGTCCCTTGTAAATTTTAGCTGTCTGTCTATTATGGTTCAAAAGTCCGGCCACATACACCATGTTATATCAACTATTGGGACACCCGTTTATTTCCAAAACCAAATTTTATACTTGTTGTTATAGAGGAGTTAGTAATACAGGTTCTTTGTAAATTTCAATCGTCTGTCTACAACTGTTTAAAAGTATGGCCATATTACAAATTAAACGAACTATTGTTGCACCCTTTAATTTATAATTTTAAATGTTATCAGCTGTTACCATAACGGCCATAGCAATCGACATTGCGTCAAATTTGCAAGCGATTGTGTATAACGGTTCAAAAGATAGGCTCATATAAGTAAATCTTCATCAATTATGGGACACCCTTTCATTTCTAAATTCAAATTATAAACTCGTTGATTTAGCGGATTTAGCATTACAGGTCCCTTTTAAGTTTCAGCGTTCTGTCTATAACGGTTCAAAAGGTTGGTCACATACACAAAATTACATTTCTATTGGAACTCCCTTTAATTTCCAAATCCAAATTTTATATTTGTTGTTATAACAGACTTAGCAATGCAGGTTCGCAGTAAATTTCAAGCGTCGGTCTATAACTCTTCAAAAGTATGGCCATATACATCAAATTTAATGAACTATTGGCGCACCCTTTAATTTAAAATTTGTAATATTAATACTAATTACTATAACGGCCATAGCAATCGACATTCTTTCCAATTTGCAAGCGTTCGTCTATAACGGTTCAAAACATAGGCCCATATAAGTAAATTTACATCAATTATAAGGGCACCCTTTAATTTTAAGATTTATTTTTGTATAATTTTTTGTTTTTGGGAGCCATAGTAATACGCAGTCATTTTAAATTTCACAGAATCGCCCTTTACAGTTCATAATACACGTAAAAAATATGTATGTTGTATGGGGACACCCTTTAATTTTTAAGATTATGAACTGTTTTTAAAACGGGACCAATCTGTAAGCATAGTCTATCATATGACCAAAAATTTTCAAAATCGGATCAGAAATGACTGAGTTCTGGAGGCACAAATATAAAAAAAGCAACATTCAGCCGAATTGTATAATCTCCTTTTTTGAAGTCGGTTAAAAATATTGGAACAAATCTAGTTTGCGGACGCAGCTTAAAAATTAAAAAAAAGTTGTCTACAGGGTGTTAGATTTAATTTTAAGCAAAAAATGTAAAGTGACAAATTAGGGGCTTACTATTTTTTCTTTTCAATTGAAAAGATATTTAAAATTACCTTTTCAATGATATCCATATTGCCCTATTCCACCACAAAATACCCGATATATTCCATGTTGTACATACAAACCTTAGAGGCCCGTAACTCGGAAACTAAGGGTCAGCCCCAAAATTGTCAATTTACATTTTTTGCTTAAAATTTAAGTTTATTAATACAAAAATCTTTTTTTTTTAAACCCTTCACATACAAAGTGAAAGGTATAATGCAAAATTTATAGTTTTAAAACCAAAGTTAACATTTTTATGATTAGCGTAAAAGTTTCAGTTCAGACATTGTAACTAATGTTCATAAAAACTAATTGCATTGACTATTTTATCAAAAATAAACAATCTTACACCTAAAATCAAAATGATTCCATCTTTTCGGAGGCAATTTGTACAGTGCAATCACGTTTTTAAAGCGGCTTAATAGCTTTCGTATATCTGCAACCGATAAAATATAATCATTTTCTGCATAAAAAATGCTGGTTGGAACCTTAACATTTTCCATGTTTTATTCTGGTGGTTCTATTTGATGGTAGTACAGGTAGTTTTGTACTATCCCATGATCATATTAGCGAAAATTTTTTGACATACATATATCCTTGGAAGTAATGCATGATTTGTTTAAACGAACCTCCAACCGGAAAGTTTGCCATTATGTCCGGAATAAGTGTCTTTAAAAATATAATTTATAATGAAACTGTGAGTGCGACTGAAAGCGTATTTTTCAAATTTATTACCTTATTTAAAAGATGTGTATCATACCCAGCAGCTGGCCACAAACGGCTTACGCATACCAAGGGCTCTTCATTTTCTAGACAAGCCATCGAAAGTGTTTTTTTGACATACTTATTTGTGGAAACCATTTCTACACCTTCCAACACCTTGGACACGTAGTTTCGAGTTCATAAAATAGGACCAAAAACTTTTGCTAAACTTCCTTTGGTATTGCTAACGTACACAACCGGAGCTAGTAATGTAAAGGTTTGAATGCGCTATTATACTGAGGGAACATCGAATTTAGAACTAAAAAATAGTACCGCCTTGTGATATGCCAATGAAATGAAGTTTTTGTTCTCCGTACATATTCGGATGTAATCAATCATTGCTGGTATGTCATAAATACTCATCTCATGCCAGCTAAAATTCCAAAATTCTGGTTCCGACGTATTGAAAAAAATGTTTTGCCTCAAATAGATGTTACCGCGAGTATTTCCCAGCCAGACATCAAAACCATTACGTGAAAGCAAATATGGCAAAGAATTTTCGTGTCCATTCAACAATTGTTTACCAATTTCCTTTAATAAATCAAAGCCTACCAAATTTCTTTAAATGAACGGCGTTAACACAAAAAATTGTCTAATGGTAAAATTCTTGGCGAGTAAAATCAAAATATAATATGGCAACTTAGCATGCCAAAATCCGAAATTTATTTGAAAAATTTTAATATTTAAAATGCATATATCGCGAAAAGGACATATAAGATCTAGCAAAGAAAAATGGAGAATTGCAATAGTAATAAAATAAAAAAATCCAAAAAAATGGGCTCAAACTATCATGTCCCCAAAGTATGCGATAGATATATGAAAACTTTGAGGACTGTCCTCAAAGTATGCAAATGTCCTCAAAATATGCAATGGACTGAAAAACTGTACTCAAACTATGCGCTGTGCATAAATATATATATATATATATATATATATATATATATATAATAATTCTTTTTTATTTTGATCTTAACTATCTACTGAGTTCTTGATGTTTCAAATATTTATGTTGATGTTTTTTTTTCTTTTTTACTGATTTGAGTAAAGTTTATAGCATGACATAAAATATAAAATGCTAACGGGGGTATTCCTTTTGTATTTTTGCATATTGCTGCTATTACGTAGGAAATGACTTTTAGGTGTAAGCTGAGTAAATTAATTGGATGCAGTTAATTCTATTCCTGGGCTATTGCTTCTGATGAGATTGGTTACGACGTATATTTTCGCTCAAACTATTTACTTTAAGCTTCATATGAAGAATGCTGTCACTTTTCTAAAAGGTGTATGATGGTTCCATGAAACGTTCTTGCTTTCTGCTTCCAAAGTATTTAATTTTATCTATGTTAGACTGGTCAAGCCATTAAAACTGCCAATTTGTGAAGATATAAAGTTGTCTATAGCTTTTGTGGAGCTTATTTATCTCGATTTAATACTCATATTTATAAATATTAAAAATGGATGAATTTACAGCTCTATTATTTAAGCTCATCGATTTTAAAATGAATTTCTTCCGATGTTCACTTTCCTTTTAATTATTTAATGGTTTGAATAAAAAAAAAATAGATTTAATTAAATAGTATTTCCTTTCAATATGAAAATTTATTATTCGGAATCTTTTAAAATTTAATTTACTTTATTCGTGCTTGATGAAAGAAAAAATAAAAATAGTTACTGAATGTTTGCTGTGTATAAAACATTTTTGAGTTTTTATTGTCTTTTGTCTTATTGATTCAATGGAGTTCTCATTTAATCAATTTGGCTTTTGATATAAGACTTTCTAGTTTTCTATACAAAATTTGGGTTAAATCTACTGATGAGCTATTTGAGCAGTAGTGAAATGGCCATATGGATATGCTTTCCCCGCAGTAATACATTTCATTTTTAGTTTAGTTTAAATTAATAAATATTTCATGAGAATATCTTGAAATATTTATATTTTAAGGAATCAAGCACGAATTAGTATTTCCTTTCACTAATGTTTTTATTAAAATTAAAACTTCACAAAACTATTCTTGGCAATGACTTTCAGAACAAAAAGACCGCGTATTTGCGCTTTTACGTTTTTATACCAAAGCTGTAACACTGCTTAAATAGCTTAATGGAAATATAATGCAATCGTTTAGGATTGTGTGTATCTATATACCTAAACACAAGGCTAGTGGTGAAGTAACCGCGTTTGATTTTCGCCCTAGATTCACAGCTGCATTTGAAAATAAATCCGTTAAATTTAAATAATTCCTTTTGACCAGTTTGGTCGCCAGCGCTGTTACAAACTTTATTAGCAATTCTTTGGTATTTAAATAAAACAATATTAACAAAAAAGTAAAAAATAATAAATTTAATTGTAAACACGCCGAAAAACGTTCATAACTTTCTGTACTTAATTCTTTTCCCACCATTAGCCAAAAGAAAATATTGCATTTCATTAAATATTTTAAAATTATTTTCCCACTGTAAGAGAGAGTACAGAGATTGTGTTACACAACTGTCTGGCTGGTAATTTAAATAGGCCAATTATTTTCCTACTATTAGTCAGTGCAGCGGTGATATGAAATTTCACAAATACCTGGTCACTTGAAAAGGTACGTGCAAATTTTATTCTAGCCTTGAATTATGCTGACGCAGTAAATCTCACGATTTGCTTGACAAATGTGGGAAATAACAAAAAATAAATTAAGGGTTTAATTCCATAAAGATTTGATTTTATTTTGCAATGAAAATATAAAAATAAAAAAGAATTAACATATATTAAACAGGAATTTAGCACGCTTTAAATATAAATTAAACTTTAATTAAGATTTGCAAAGTCCCAACCTAAAATTTGTTTGCTCTTCTTTGCCCTAAATTGTTTCCAAACAATAAAAAATTCGTTTCGTGGTCACACTACGAACATTTATTTGCCTATTTTTATTTGTTCGAACAGGTATGAAATAATGTCAAATAAAATTCAGGCAAACATGCTTTATGTGCGGTCACATTTAAAATAATATTTGCCTTAAAATTATATTTGATTAAACCGTAAAAAAAACGTAAATTTATTTGTCCACAAACTGCTGCGCATGGGAGTCTTCATTGCCATTTCTTACGCATTATTTCAAAGTTATTGCAAAGAAGACGTTTAAAATATTATTAAATGCTAATTATAAATGATGAAAAATAGTTTCTCCTGATAAATCTTAATTTGCAAGACAATATACATAAGTGCAAAACAAACAAACTATAACTATTTGTAGTCGGAACAAAACTATACAAATGTAGGAAAATTTTTCCCATCTCGGCAGAGTCTGGGCGCATTTTTTTAAAAGTTCCAAATCAAGTTTTTATTCCCTTCCTATAATATACTTTTCCTATACTTTGTACGAGAAGTTAAAGTTTTAATATAAAAAGAAAATATACACCGCTGAAGGGTATCAACTATAAAAGTTAGTCAAGTAATGATTTATGTACCGTCATGTATTATGTGTACAAATTACAATTGAAATAACTATTACACATAATGGCAATGTGGGAAGAAAATTTATAGTGAATAACTCCCATGTATGAAAGTTCCAAATAAACAAAACCAAGCAACAATATAAAATTTTTCATATTCTATCCTAAAAAGAAGCTACAATAGGTGTTCTCAAGAAGGAGCACAATAAGAGGATAAAGCTAAATAGCAATTAGATTCCACTTCTTAACAACAAATTTTGATATTAATTTATTACACTTTTTTGGTTAAAATTTCTAAAAACTTTTAATTTATTTAATATATATTTCAAACTACAGCCGTTTATTTGTTTACTTGATATAAGTGTAGACAAATAATATGTTGAAATAAAAAGTCATTTAAATTAAAAAGCCAATTACACAATGAATCAAACAGCAAATATGCAAAATTTAAATTGGGATACAGTCCTACAATTTTTAAGAAACTAAAATGTTTCAGATTTATAATATAGTTTATAGTTTTTATATAATAATGAAAAGTTAAAAAACATTAATTGTAAAAATAAGCTTTCAGCTAAGGACTTATAAAGGATATCTCTTTTTATTGCAAATCGATAGTTATGCAGGAATAATTTAGGTGCTTAAAATTAATTATCACTTAGGACTCCTAGCTCTATTCCCACGTTTCGAGTGGGGCGGAAGAAAAATTTTGTATTTGTTCTGCACTCAGCCGACTTTTTTCGTCTCTTTAAGCAGTTAAAATGCGCAAGCACTTTGCAAATTTTAATTTAAGTTTAATTTATGTTGGTTTAATTTGAGCGTGCTAAATTCTTTTTCAATATAAATTAATTGATATTGATTTTTAAAGTGAAAACATGTTATTATTGTTGTATTTTTGGCCACCAAATTTCTATTTATGTATAATCTTATATTTTAAGCTAATGAGGCCTGAATTAATTCATGTAAATAAAAAACAATTTTTATTACGTTTTTCCCCAACGTTTCGTAAATTTTTTGTTCACTTTCTCAAGGGGTCGTCTATTTAATTAAAAAGAAGAAAATTTAACACAGTTACAATTAAAAACAATTACCGCGAAAATGTACAAAATATGTTCACTTACTTAAGGATTTTTGATAAAAATGACAATAAAAAGCAATATTAAACATGAATTAACAAACACAAAATTTAATTTATACTGTTTCTTAAATTAATACGAGTTTATAACTGGCGCTTAAATTGTCTGTGTCCTCTTTAATGTTCATTGTTTTGTTGTATTCTTAAGCTTTCTATGGTGGATCTCGTTTTCTCGTTGTTTACTTTGTCTAGCATTTTTATATTGTCAAAATCAGGCTTATGTTTTGTTTGTGTTATATGCTGAGACAATTCTGTGTTTTCTCTGTTTTTGTTGACATCAGCTTTGTGCTCATTTACTCTTGTCTCTAAACTTCTCTTAGTTGTTCCAATGTAAATAAGATTGCAGTTGTTATTTTCATCCCCTTTACATTGAATTTCGTAAACTACATTGTTTTGCTGTAGTTTTGTTATTGGTGTTTTTGTTCTTGTAAAAATTGCTTTTAATGTTTGGTTTGGCTTGTACTCGTATGCAAAACTTATGTCAATTTTATTTATTGTTGTTTTTATACTGTTGTTGTCGGTTAGGCCATGTATGTATTTTACACTGTAAAATAATTTTTCTATATTGGTGTTACCATTGTTGCTGTTTTGTATTGGTTTATAAGCTGTTATTAGAGACTTTATTAATTTTATGGGGAAGCTGTTATTGATCAATATGTTGGTAATTTTTTGAATATTTTGTGGATGGTATATATTGTCGCTGATGTCCAGTACTCGTTGTATAAGGTTTTTGGCCGTGTTTATGATTTGGGATTTTGGTTGCGTTGCATTAAAATTGATTATCCTGCCTGATGAAATTTCTTTTTGATACCAGTCAAATGTTATTTTGTTTTTATTTTTAATCAGCATCATATCAAGGTATGTTATCATATTGTCCGTCTCTAGTTCCATAGTAAACTGAATTTTGGGGTGGTATTTATATAATGTGTCAAGTATTTCTTCTTTGTCGTCAATGTCGATTATAGCTAAAATATCATCTACGTATTTTGCTACGTACTTTATTTGAATATTTTTAATCTTCAATTCGGCTAATGCTACGTCCAGTAAATTGTCTAATACGATGTCGACAACTGTAGGTGAGAGCGGGTTTCCCATTGGCATACCAAATATTTGATTATATACTTTGTTGTCGTATACAAAATAATTGTTGTCATACAGGCAAAACTTTAAAACTTCAAAAAATTTTGAACGTGGTATTTTTGTTTTTATTAAGTTCCACTTATCCATTATATTATTGATAGCAGTGTTAATTGGTATATTCGTGAAGAGTGAAATAACATCAAAAGAAACTATAGTGTCATTGGCGTCCAGTTTTATATTTTTCAGTTGTTGTTTTACTTTTAAAGAATTTTTTACGTTATATTTATCAGAAATTATGTTTTTGAGTATTGATCCTACGTGTTTGCTGAACTTGTAACATGGTACTTGAACTGATGACACTATGGGTCTGAGAGGCATGTTGGTTTTATGTATTTTCGGTAGTCCATAAATTCTCGGAGCTGTTGCGGCGAAACAAGTAAGCATGTGTTTTTTCCAGTTGTCTATATATTCTTTTTTATGTAATTCATTTATTATCTGGTTATTTGTTTTTATTAATTTTGAAGTAGGGTCTATTCTTATAATTCGGTATGTGTTCTTCTCCTCTAGTAATTTTTCCATTTTTTTTATCATAATCTTGTTTATATATTGCCACCGTTTTGTTACCTTTGTCTGCTTGTGTTAGAATTATGTTTTTATGTTTGCGTAAAAATTTTTTTGTTTTTTCAAAAACAGCTAAAATAAACTTTTCTTTTTGATTGTTGTTTATATTTCTTTTAAATTGTGTGACCCTGTTTGCTAATTTTGTTCTTGTTAGTTCTTTTTCCCCAACTCTGCTATCTTTAATTTGTTGGATGCACTGTTCAATATCTGCTATCACATGTAGTGGTGAAAAACTTTGTTTATTTACGGGTATAGCAAATTTTTTCCCAAGAGACAATAGCCACTTGCATTCCCACGGTATTTCTATTTTAGTTCTATTTTCAAACCAATGTTCATTAAAAATTTTTAAATTGTTTTTCTTTAAGTGTATTTAACTTTTTAATTTATTTTTCTTTGGTATTTGTCATTATGTGTCTTGCTCTCTCTGTTTGTTTTTTTATAAATGTTTCAAAGTCCTCTGTTGTCACAAAATTTTGAATACCTGTTTTAAGGTTGTAAAGTTTTCTTCTAATCTGTTTCAAATCAGTGTTTGTTTGTGATATTTCGAGATTAAGAATTTTCTTGTGAAAATTGTATTCAATTTTTGTCAGTTTACCTTTGACAGTCCCACATGTGAACAATTTTGTGACTTGTGTTGTTGTGTTTTTTGTGTGATTAGGTACTAAACCATACGTCCTACAGGATAGTAAAAATCGAAGTCTTTGTTGTTTTTGTGCCAGTCTTTTTATCTCGTTGCAGTATTCCTTCATAGTTCTGCAAGTCTCACCATCATATTTTAAAATTATGTTTCGGAAAAAATTATCCATGTTTTGTTTATAAAAGTAACAGTGCTAAAAACCAGATTCTAATTAAATAAAGTCGTTTTCTTCGGCAAGCTATCCGATAATTGGTTATCATTGTTGTTATTTTGGGCCACCAAATTTCTATTTATGTATAATCTTATATTTTAAGCTAATGAGGCCTGAATTAATCCATGTAAATAAAAAACAATTTTTATTAAATTTTTCCCCAACGTTTCGTGAATTTTGTGTTCACTTTCTCAAGGGGTCGTCTATTTAATTAAAAAGAAGAAAATTAAACACAGTTACAATTAAAAACAATTACCGCGAAAATGTACAAAATATGTTTACTTACACTATGACAGTAGAGTTTACATTAAAAAATTAAGGATTTTTGATAAAATTAACAATAAAAAACAATATTAAACATGAATTAACAAACACAAAATTTAATTTAAACTGTTTCTTAAACTAATGCGAGTTTATAACTGGCGCTTAAATTGTCTGTGTCCTCTTTAATGTTCATTGTTTTGTTTATTTTTTTTGTTGTATTCTTTAGCTTTCTATGGTGTATCTCTTTCTCTCGTTGTTTACTTTGTCTAGTATTTTTGTATTGTCAAAATCAGGCATATGTTTCGTTTGTGTTATATGCTGAGACAGTGCTGTGTTTTCTCTGTTTTTGTTGACATCAGCTTTGTGCTCGTTTACTCTTGTCTCTAAACTTCTCTTAGTTGTTCTAATGTAAATAAGATTGCAGTTATTATTTTCATCCCCTTTACATTGAATTTCGTAAACTACATTGTTTTGCTGTAGTGTTGTTATTGGTGTTTTTGTTTTTGTAAAAATTGCATTTAATGTTTTGTTTGGCTTGTATGCAAAGCTTATGTCAATTTTATTTATTGTTGTTTTTATACTGTTGTTGCCGGTTAGGCCAGGGATGTATTTTACACTGTAAAATTGTTTTTCTATGTTGGTGTTACCATTATTGCTGTTTTGTGTTGGTTTGTATGCTGTTAATAGAGACTTTATTAATTTTATGGGGAAGCTGTTATTGATCAATATGTCGGTAATTTTTTGAATATTTTGTGGATGGTATATATTGTCGCTGATGTCCAGTACTCGTTGTATAAGGTTTTTGGCCGTGTTTATTATTTGGGATTTTGGTTGCGTTGCATTAAAATTGATTATCCTGCCTGATGAAATTTCTTTTTGATACCAGTCAAATGTTATTTTGTTTTTATTTTTAATCAGCATCATATCAAAGTATGTTATCATATTGTCCGTCTCTACTTCCATAGTAAACTGAATTTTGGGGTGGTATTTATATAATGTGTCAAGTATTTCTTCTTTGTCGTCAATGTCGATTATAGCTAAAATATCATCTACGCATTTTGCTACGTACTTTATTTGAATATTTTTGCTCTTCAATTCGGCTAATGCTACGTCCAGTAAATTGTCTAATACGATGTCGACAACTGTAGGTGAGAGCGGGTTTCCCATTGGCATACCAAATATTTGATTATATACTTTGTTGTCGTATACAAAATAATTGTTGTCATACAGGCAAAACTTTAAAACTTCTAAAAATTTTGAACGTGGTATTTTTGTTTTTGTTTTTATTAAGTTCCACTTATCCATTATATTATTGATAGCAGTGTTAATTGGTATATTCGTGAAGAGTGAAATAACATCAAAAATAACTATAGTGTCATTGGCGTCCAGTTTTATATTTTTCAGTTGTTGTTTTACTTTTAAAGAATTTTTTACGTTATATTTATCAGAAATTATGTTTTTGAGTATTGATCCTACGTGTTTGCTGAGCTTGTAACATGGTACTTGAACTGATGACACTATGGGTCTGAGAGGCATGTTGGTTTTATGTATTTTCATTTATGTAATTCATTTATTATCTGGTTATTTGTTTTTATTAATTTTGAAGTAGGGTCTATTCTTATAATTCGGTATGTGTTCTTCTCCTCTAGTAATTTTTCCATTTTTTTTATCATAATCTTGTTTATATATTGCCACCGTTTTGTTACCTTTGTCTGCTTGTGTTAGAATTATGTCTTTATGTTTGCGTAAAAATTTTTTTGTTTTTTCAAAAACAGCTAAAATAAACTTTTCTTTTTGATTGTTGTTTATATTTCTTTTAAATTGTGTGACCCTGTTTGCTAATTTTGTTCTTGTTAGTTCTTTTTCCCCAACTCTGCTATCTTTAATTTGTTGGATGCACTGCTCAATATCTGCTATCACATGTAGTGGTGAAAAACTTTGTTTATTTACGGGTATAGCAAATTTTTTCCCAAGAGACAATAGCCACTTGCATTCCCACGGTATTTCTATTTTAGTTCTATTTTCAAACCAATGTTCATTAAAAATTAGTCCATGTTTTTTAAATTGTTTTTCTTTAAGTGTATTTAACTTTTTAATTTGTTTTTCTTTGGTATTTGTCATTATGTGTCTTGCTCTCTCTGTTTGTTTTTTTATAAATGTTTCAAAGTCCTCTGTTGTCACAAAATTTTGAATACCTGTTTTAAGGTTGTAAAGTTTTCTTCTAATCTGTTTCAAATCAGTGTTTGTTTGTGATATTTCGAGATTAAGAATTTTCTTGTGAAAATTGTATTCAATTTTTGTCAGTTTACCATTGACAGTCCCACATGTGAACAATTTTGTGACTTGTGTTGTTGTGTTTTTTGTGTGATTAGGTACTTAACCATACGTCCTACAGGATAGTAAAAATCGAAGTCTTTGTTGTTTTTGTGCCAGTCTTTTTATCCCGTTGCAGTATTCCTTCATAGTTCTGCAAGTCTCACCATCATATTTGAAAATTATGTTTCGGAAAAAATTATCCATATTTTGTTTATAAAAGTAACAGTGCTAAAAACCAGATTCTAATTAAATAAAGTCGTTTTCTTCGGCAAGCTATCCGATAATTGGTTATTATTGTTGTTATTTTTGGCCACCAAATTTCTATTTATGTATAATCTTATATTTTAAGCTAATGAGGCCTGAATTAATCCATGTAAATAAAAAACAATTTTTATTAAATTTTTCCCCAACGTTTCGTGAATTTTTTGTTCACTTTCTCAAGGGGTCGTCTATTTAATTAAAAAGAAGAAAATTTAACACAGTTACAATTAAAAACAATTACCGCGAAAATGTACAAAATATGTTTACTTACACTATGACAGTAGAGTTTACATTAAAAAATTAAGGATTTTTGATAAAATTAACAATAAAAAACAATATTAAACATGAATTAACAAACACAAAATTTAATTTAAACTGTTTCTTAAACTAATGCGAGTTTATAACTGGCGCTTAAATTGTCTGTGTCCTCTTTAATGTTCATTGTTTTGTTTATTTTTTGTTGTATTCTTAAGCTTTCTATGCTGTATCTCTTTCTCTCGTTGTTTACTTTGTCTAGTATTTTTGTATTGTCAAAATCAGGCTTATGTTTTGTTTGTGTTATATGCTGAGACAGTGCTGTGTTTTCTCTGTTTTTGTTGACATCAGCTTTGTGCTCGTTTACTCTTGTCTCTAAACTTCTCTTAGTTGTTCCAATGTAAATAAGATTGCAGTTATTATTTTCATCCCCTTTACATTGAATTTCGTAAACTACATTGTTTTGCTGTAGTGTTGTTATTGGTGTTTTTGTTTTTGTAAAAATTGCATTTAATGTTTTGTTTGGCTTGTATGCAAAGCTTATGTCAATTTTATTTATTGTTGTTTTTATACTGTTGTTGCCGGTTAGGCCAGGGATGTATTTTATACTGTAAAATTGTTTTTCTATGTTGGTGTTACCATTATTGCTGTTTTGTATTGGTTTGTATGCTGTTAATAGAGACTTTATTAATTTTATGGGGAAGCTGTTATTGATCAATATGTCGGTAATTTTTTGAATATTTTGTGGATGGTATATATTGTCGCTGATGTCCAGTAGTCGTTGTATAAGGTTTTTGGCCGTGTTTATTATTTGGGATTTTGGTTGCGATGCATTAAAATTGATTATCCTGCCTGATGAAATTTCTTTTTGATACCAGTCAAATGTTATTTTGTTTTTATTTTTAATCACCATCATATCAAGGTATGTTATCATATTGTCCGTCTCTACTTCCATAGTAAACTGAATTTTGGGGTGGTATTTATATAATGTGTCAAGTATTTCTTTTTTGTCGTCAATGTCGATTATAGCTAAAATATCATCTACGTATTTTGCTACGTATTTTATTTGAATATTTTTGCTCTTCAATTCGGCTAATGCTACGTCCAGTAAATTGTCTAATACGATGTCGACAACTGTAGGTGAGAGCGGATTTCCCATTGGCATACCAAATATTTGATTATATACTTTGTTGTCGTATACAAAATAATTGTTGTCATACAGGCAAAACTTTAAAACTTCTAAAAATTTTGAACGTGGTATTTTTGTTTTTGTTTTTATTAAGTTCCACTTATCCATTATATTATTGATAGCAGTGTTAATTGGTATATTCGTGAAGAGTTAAATAACATCAAAAGAAACTATAGTGTCATTGGCGTCCAGTTTTATATTTTTCAGTTGTTGTTTTACTTTTAAAGAATTTTTTACGTTATATTTATCAGAAATTATGTTTTTAAGTATTGATCCTACGTATTTGCTGAGCTTGTAACATGGTACTTGAACTGATGACACTATGGGTCTGAGAGGCATGTTGGTTTTATGTATTTTCGGTAGTCCATAAATTCTCGGAGCTGTTGCGGCGGAACAAGTAAGCATGTGTTTTTTCCAGTTGTCTATATATTCTGTTTTATGTAATTCATTTATTATCTGGTTATTTGTTTTTATTAATTTTGAAGTAGGGTCTATTCTTATAATTCGATATGTGTTCTTGTCCTCTAGTAATTTTTCCATTTTTTTTATCATAATCTTCTTTATATATTGCCATGAAAACATGTTGCTTGTTGTCATATATAAATTCATTTAAAAGCTATTTAAAAGCATTTTAAAACAAAATGCATCTCAACGTTATCATAGGTTTATGTGCAATATATAACATTATCTAATTTACAACTTCGAACCTCTATAATTCCCGAACTAATAGCTTTCGGTATGTTCCTTGCACTCGGTAGAAGTAAAGATAGTTTTGCTTTAGTTTAATTTAGCATAGAATTCCAAAATGAAAACAAAAGTTATTTACGTTTTAGGATTGACTATTTCAAGAAAAAATAAAACAAAATTATTCTTCTGCCCCACTCGAAGCGCGGAAATAGAGCTAAGAAGTCCTTTATGATAATCTATTTTCAGCACCTATTTTATTCTTAAATAACCTGCGATTTGCAATTTAAAGAGATGTATATGTTCTATAAGTCCTAATCTAAAAGCCTATTTTTGCAATTAATGTAAACTGACTTTTTATATTATATTCGTTTGACTGTAAGTTGTACTGTAACAAATTTTAAAAACTATATATAAGTGTGTGTCCTCAATTTTCCACAAATCTGAAACATATAAGTTTCTTAAAAATTGTAGGACTTTGAGTGAAATTTTAACGGCATTGGGGCAGACGTTATTGAAAGCTCCTTCTATGTCAAGAAACACTGAAAGCGTAAATTCCTTATTTGAAAGGGACTTTTCAACATCGGATATTAACACGCACAGCGCCGTTTCCACAGATTTCCCTTTCGTGTAGGAGTGCTGTGAGCTAGAGAAGCGCGGGATTTACGGAGTTTCTGATCTGAAGATCGAGAATCCTTTCTATCATTTTAAGTAGGAAAGACGACAGGCTTATGGGCCTTAAGTTTTTGGCTTTAATATGAGATGTCTTTTCCGCTTTAGGGACGAAAACAACTCGGGATACACGCCAACCTACCGGCATGTAAGTATTTTCCAGGCACGCATTGTAGATCCGAAATAGCCATGGTTTTATGAAGTCCATGCCATGTTGCAAGTCCGGAGGGACGATATTGTTAATTCCAGGAGACTTGAAGGCATCACACGATATGATGGCCCATTCTATGTGAGCATTAGTCACCCAGGAAGTGGGTGGGAAAACCGACGTGGAATTTGTAGTTCCTATCACTTCGCCAATCCCACTACCAGGGAAGTGAGTATCCAGCAGCGTCTCCAAGGTATCGATTACAGAGTCCGTCCATTGACCTTCCGGCTTCTTAATACTCTCAATAATTCTCGGGGACTTGCTAAGAATCCTGCGTAGCCTGCTGGTTTCGGTCGAGCTTTCTATGTTACCACAGAAATTTTTCCATGAGACTCTTTTGGATCTTCGCATGGAATACCTAAACTCTCTTTTTTATCCTTATAGAGCAGCCAGTTTGCACCATTTTTGTAGGAATGGGACACTCCGGAACCTACTAATTCCAGATGTAAATTATAGTTAAATACCTATGGTCAGAAAAGGAGCACTCTTGAGGGACACTCCAATTTCTGACAATATCAGACCAGACACCACATGTCAGGGTAAGATCGAGGACCTCCCTTCTACTCGAAGTGACGAAGGTAGGCTCGCTTCCCCTATTGATAATACCCAAGTCATAAGATAGTATAAAATCAAAAAGAGACTCACACCGTTCATTGTTATTCGTGCTGCCCCACAGATGGATATGACCGTTGGCATCGGCTCCAATGATGACAGGCATTTGATGGTTGTTAGCCTCTACAACCAGAAGCTTCAGCAGGTCATGTGGTGGCGAATCTCAATGATCGTGGGCCATATAACTGGAGACCACCCAGACATCCTTCGAGCCCGTCTCCCCTGCTATGGCAACACTGTCTCTGTCACTGAATCTGCGAAGAAAGAGAGCGTTAATATTATACTTTACCATAATGCAGGCTTCGGACTTACCTTGACCTGTAACGTAGACAGTTTTGTAGACGTCCATAGATAGTCCAGAAACCCATCATTGAAAACCTATGGTTCCAGGACTAGAACAATATCCTCTCCTTTCTGTGAGAGGCGGAAGAGTACGGGCGCCGAAGCAGCAATGGAATGATGAAGGTTAATTTGCACAACCTTCATCATCATTGTTTTTGACCGTAAGGTTAGCGTCGGAATCGCCCTCGTTAGACATGAGTGACTCCTCGCTTTCTGCCAAATGTTCGGATCCGAGCCTCGTTTGCCGGAAAAAGTCACCGGCAAAGCCCGGATGAAGAAATCACACTTCTTGTGTCATCCGACGTATCTGAACCGCATATGGAGGCCGGGGCCGTCTGTTTAGGTTCAGTTTGTTCCGCGGCAACCCTTGGTACCAGAGGTCCCATTGGAGATTTAGAACTTTCCCCTATATTATCACGCTTATAGATCCTAAGAGAGATCGAGTCGAAACCGTAGTTGATCTCTGACTTACAGCCGTTGAGTGGGGCGATGGACTTGTCGGTAATGACGATGTTAGCGTCGCAGAAGTGACCCTTTGGCTCGCTTACTTTAGCGACCTTCCAGTCAGCCGTAGGCAGCTCTTTGTTGCTGAGTTTAATCAGTTCCAGAATTTCATCCGGAGTGGAGGGATCAGCCGGGATTCGGGCAAAGGATCTTGGACGGTTCGGAATCTGATCCTTGGGTATAGCTGAGAGCTTAGCACCCGACCAGACTTCACCTAGGCTGTCAATTGCCTGCTTCTACAAGTCCGCTGAGCGTTGATCAGCACAAGCAATCAATTGAACATGCTTCTGATAACAGCCCGCATCACGGCATGAGGGGGAGGGGCAAGGATTGGCTGAAATTATGTCCTTATAGACACTGCGAAGAGCTGCTTGGACTAACCTCCAGTTATCTGGTGGAGGGCGAGTCTCCAAGTTCTGTTTGGCCCATTTTAGTTTTGTCTGGTCACTTTTATACAAAGTGTTCGGATCAAGCCCACCGAACTTTTGCAAGATCGGAAAGGCAGATCCTCTGGTCCTGTACGCCCGTGTCGACGCTTTAATGTGTTAACGAGAAGAGGAGAACGTGCTAGACTACCTGTTGTTTGGGCGGGCTTAACCAATGCCCTCACAGCAGTAGTTAGACAGATATACGGGCGAGCCCCTCTTTCACTCTGTTTTGTAGTAGGGGTGATTGAGGTGCTCGAAGAGGGCACTACGCAACCTTTGGGGATTGTGGTGCGGGATGTTGAGGTAGACTATAGCCGTTGCACCCAACTGTGGTCTGGAGGTAGAGGTCTCTGATGAAGGTTGCTTCTGGATTGTCGGCTTTTGCCGTTTCAATGCAGTTAGCTCGCTTTTAGGTCTTGTCCATGTAAAATGGGTCCCCACTAATAGCCGTTATCTCCACCCATATGTGTAGTTAACTTAAAGGTCCAATGGCTATCTATGCAAGCAGAAAAGCTATGCGAGGGTTGGCACCAGCCTATATGGGGCAGGTACTTAGAGCCAGACCGTTGCTAATTGGAAGTAAGTCTCAACCAAACCTACCAAGTCAAACAAAAACGTGCCAAAAAATCGGAAAGAAAGGTCCTTGTACAGAAAAAGATCGAGCCGGGGGGGTATAGATCATTTAGCGTTACCCAGGATGCACTGCGTGGAAGCGATCTATGCTACATCCCTTTATATCATTAACAGTTATTATGTAATCGCCACGTAGATATCATATTAACTTATAAAAAATATATGTGTTTATTGTAAATAAAATTGGTTCACGCCATTATAAAACAATATATGCCAAATTCCTATGAAAAAATACTTATAAGCATACTTAGAGTATTTACTTACTTATACTTGTACTTTTTCCTACTCAATACTTATAGCAGAGTTCAGAAAAGTACTCTCACTGTACAAAATTCTCGTACATAAATAAAAAACACACAAATAAAACCAACCCGCACATTTATTTTTTTCATACCAATTATGTGTGTTACTAAATTTTGAAATTTTGCGTATACAACTACGACTGTGTTTAATTAAAATATTTTTTTGTAAACACGTACGTGAATGTACCACTAAAGTTATTCTTTGCGTACGCGGACTCTACTTTTAGTATGCGCTCGGAAAAAAGTACATTGAAAAATTAAAATAACTTCGTGGTTGGAAAAAAAGTACATTGTACATTAAAACAAAAAGTGATTGAAAAATTAAAATAACTTCGTGGTTAAAAAAAAAAACACATGGAAAAATAAAAATAACTGCGTATACGGATGGCAAAATAGTAATGTTACGATAGACCGAATATAATAATTTTATTAATGGTTTTATTTAGTTAAAATTTAATTATAGCATTGCAGATTGTTTTTGATTATTGGTAAGTAGTGGAGTTCTTTCTAAATTCAAGCGGGGGTCATAGGAATAACTTAGTAACAAAAATGTGCAATAAGTGGTATTATAAAAAGTAAGGATTAAGGGTAATAATTTGTTTATCTTTAACATTATTGCAATTATACCTAAGGAAGGAATTTGTGAAGTTTACTGGTATCATAAAATAATTATTTTCATTTTGGTTTTTTGTTTGTCCAATTGTTTTCCTAATTTAAATTTGCATGTGTTATTTTTTGTTGTGGTTTTTCAAAACAGTGGATGTGCTTTGCTTATAATATAGGTAAAGGATGTTTAGTAGTGCTTGTTATTGTTATCTTCATTACAGCTTGTGTTATTTTTGTTGTTAAACGGTCGATGTGTTTTGCTTATGTTTTAGGTGTAGGATGTGTAGTTGTGAATTTTTTATTGTTATTTTACTATTTAATTGATGGTAAAACCTAAAATTATTGGTACTAAGAACAAAACTGTAGATTTCATGGTATTGTTGGTAAAAATGATATTTTCTTGTTAACATTAATGCAAAAAATTTAGATCGTTTCTACCCTTTCCTCTTACAAATGTATGTAAAATAAGTATAAATGTTTATTATACCAGAACAACAAATAATACATATAAGGATATAAGTAATAAAGCAAATTTTCATTCATGTTCAGTAAGAAAATATTTATCCTGGCCTGAAGTACTACTTTTTGTGACGTGTAAAAAGCAATGGAAAACAATAAACGAAAAAAGTTTTGTTTTAAAAAATTCGCAACTATTAACAAAAAAATTTACGTGTCTCGTTGAAACATTCAAAAAAGAATTAAGGGCAAAAAATAATGCAAATCTTAAACACATACACATATATATGATTGTACTTTCTGAACTTTGCTTATAAGTATGGGTATAGAAAAAAATACCTAATACAACTTTTACTTATAATTATTTGTGCTGCGTGCAATAAAGTATGCGTACACCCATTAGCTGTCAATACTTGTACATATTTAAGTGGAAATTAGTATGAAAATGTTGTGTATGGTATGTTGTTTAAGCTCTAACGATATTCATTCATACATTATTGGCCTCAAATACTTGAAAAGTACTATATATGATACTTCTGTCATTCTCTGCTACCTACACAGTCGACGGCTAAACAGCACTAACTCTTACGTCATAAATTTTCATAATAATCTGAATATTAATAGTATATGATAAAAACAACCATTCTGTTTTATCGTAAACTGCACTTTTAAACATAGTCACCTCTAAAAATTAACCTATTCAAGATACCTTTATTTGTATCGATTACGCTAAATTGTCTCGAGTAATTGGTGCGGTGTAATCTAAGTGCTTTTTTTTGGCCTCGACAGCTTTTTCTGATAATTGTCCAATTGGCAAGATATCTTGCTTTATAAAGTTGTACAAACGTTTGGCATTTGTGCATATTCCTGAAATTTCACAAAACTAATTTAGTATCTGCTAGATATTGTTTTTAGTTTACAGGAATTTTTATGACAGTAAGTTTCGAGTTTTTGGTTTTTTAGCTTTCATTAGCAGTTTTTAGCGAATCATACTCACTGCTCCTTAGTTGCTCTTTTTATACCCTTCACCACAAAAGGTAGAAAAAATGTACATTTAAGTTTTTCATGCCGTTTGTAATTTTTAGAATATCCATTTTCTAACCTAATAAAATATACCTATTCTGTTTTTTTATGCATTGCGAAGTCGATTGAGCGATGTCTTTCTGTCCGTACGTGTTAGTGTTGAAATCAAGTTTGCCATGAGATCAGCTCGAAAAACTCAAGTACTCCAATCAATCAGACATAGTGTCAAAAGAGGCGCCATTAAAAACCAGCAAAATCGGTCCATGTTCTACGAGGCAGCGGGCAAAACACCACCCTTCCTCTAATTTTTCGATATTATTTGGAACAATGACGTAACTCTAAAAACAAGTAAGAGTGCTATATTCGGCTATGCCGAATCTTATATATCATTTATGTAAATCTAGTTTAATAAAAATTTAAAAATTGCCAAAATAAAAATGTTGTAATTTAAATTTAAAAGTCAAAAACAAAAGTTTTTTAAATCGGTTCACTTTTGATACAGTGATAAGCTCTGAAACATTTTTTAAATTCGAGGTTACTTTCTATGGCACCCTGTGGTGCTACCCTGTACTAAAACAGGGGGCATCCAAATGCAATATGCGAAAAGCTTATGACGTCCTCCATAAATCGCAGTTTAATGAAAGTTCGGTAAATAATTTATTTCACGTGACTGTCCATCGCGAAAACAGGGCACAGTTAATTAATAGGCTGCTGGGAATGGCATCGGTACCAAAACTGAATGAAGACTTGAAATTTTTTGAATTGCTCATGATAACAGCTGTGTTTGTAAGTGGAAATGATATTGTGCCAAAGAAATCAGCAGCGATATTACTTATGGCGAAATATATAATGGGACTTAACGCCATAAATTTTTTTTCCGAAAATAAAACATACAGCCATATTTTTGATAATGTTCGCATGTCACCCTATTTCATGTATACAGGAAAACTTTAGTAAGCGAAGACGGTGTTCGTCATACCTTAGAGGAGAAAGTCCTTGCGCCCGGCCGAAGTCCGGCTATGCAGGAAAACTTCAGATAGCGAAGCAGGTTTTAGTGATACCATAGAGGAGAAAAAATCCTTGTGCTCGGCCGAAGGGCTGCTATACAGAAAAACTTTAGGAAGCGAAGCCGGTTTTTGTCATACCATAGAGTAGAACTTCCTTACGACCGGCCGAAGGCCAGCTATGCAGGAAAACTCTAGTAAGCGAATCCGATATTGGTCCAAAAGCTTTCAAAAGAAAATTGTTAAATGAAAAACTTTATTTTACTTTTTGTGTTTTGTTAATTACATTTATGAGAATTATGCTTAAGTTCAAAAAACAATAATAAAAAAAATTATATAATCTTAAAGCTTATGTATGTATATTGCTCTTTATATTATATTTTACCGAAGTAAAAATTCAGGGAAAATTATAGTGCAAAATTTTTAATTTTTTTCTTTTACAAAATGTTTGCAGCTTTAATTCCTGGATTTTGGATTTTTTAAATCATTAATTTCATAGATAAAAAGGCGCACTATGTGAAATGGGTTTATGTCCCATTCTACTAAAATTGATTTGAGATTAAAGGTTATATCAAAACTATGGCTAAATAATAATGCAGCATTTAAAACTTTTTTTGCTTAACAAGGTTTAAATCGGAATTAAGGTCTAGTTTTTTTAATTGCTATTTTGATTTGTCGAAATTTAACTCTGTACGTAAACACAACCTATTGTATTAACTGGCCAAAAATAAGGGTTAACGATTTTGCGTAAAACGAATTATCATACAACCAACAGACAGTAATGGTTGGATTATTATCCGAACTTTTACAGAACAGCTCATGTTTATAATTATGTTAGTTTGTTTTTATATTCTTCATTTGTCAACAGATGTCACCATATATAATTTTTCAAATACACAAACCAGTATAGTTATAATACACAGCAAGGCGAATTAAATACAAGGTGATATCGGTGGCGAATTCAATTCTTTTCCCATGTATTCTAACTGTCAAACTCCATATATAAAAAATTTATCTAACTGTTATACAGATTTTTTATATATGGAGTTTGACAGTTAGAATACCAGGGAAAAGAATTGAATTCGCCACCGCTATCACCTTGTATTTAATTCGCCTTGATACACAGTATGAACTGAGATGGCGAATTCAGTCAATTTAGCCGGTATACTAACAGTAAAACTCCATATCAAGGCGAATTAAATACAAGGTGATAGCGGTGGCGAATTCAATTCTTTTACCATGTATACTAACTGTCAAACTCCATATATAAAAAATTTATCTAACTGTTATACAGATTTTTTATATATGGAGTTTGACAGTTAGAATACCAGGGAAAAGAATTGAATTCGCCACCGCTATCACCTTGTATTTAATTCGCCTTGTGTTTAACAGTTATACCAAGGCGAACTAAATACAAGGTGATAGCGGTGGCGAATTCAATTCTTTTCCCTGGTATTCTAACTGTCAAACTCCATATATAAAAAATCTGTATAACAGTTAGATAAATTTTTTATATATGGAGTTTGACAGTTAGAATACATGGGAAAAGAATTGAATTCGCCACCGATATCACCTTGTATTTAATTCGCCTGGCGAAATAATACCAGGTGGTCTCGATGAAAATTTCGTGCTTGCTGTGCAAGATTTTGTGGCTGCCGCTTGTGCTGTGGATATCCGTGTTCGTTTTAGATATGGAGTTGGATATATTATGCAAATAACACTTTTTAATTGGGAGATGAATGTGTGGCAAATCTAAGGTAATCTTTTACACTGAACCGCTGAATATATCAAAAAGTGTGCTAAGTGAGTTTGCAATTTCGCTATAATCAACAATAAGGTTCATAACATGCAGTTAATGCAGAGTTTCTAATGGTACTACATAAGCTGCTGGCATTGAACTTGTTGCGGTAGAAGACGAAAGCTGGAGAATTCTACTATTTGCCTACAATTGGTCAACTTGCAATAATAAATAAATAATAATTATAATAAAATAATTAAATAATAAGTTAAATAAAAACGTGTTTTGAAAAAGTGTTAAAATAAATGTTGTTTTTGGGGTGGGAGGTGGATGGTTTTTTCTAAGAAAATAAAAAAGTGATACAATGTAGTTTATGAAATATAATTATTTATTTACTTTGTTAAATACTACATAAAGTCGGCGGCCATTACATTTAATGCAGGTAACAAAAAAATCTTAGATGAACAATATATTATAATTTACTTTTGTTTATTTTTTTCAATTTTATGTTTTGTTTATTTTTTTAACAATTGTTTTTGACAACAAACCAAAATTTTGTACCAACGAAATCCATGATGTTTTTTGTGTTGTTGCATTGTTGTAGCCTTACAATCACCTGTATTAATTCGCCTTGATATGTATGTAGAATTATAAAATGTATTCAGCAATAATATATAATAGTAGGTCTGTTGACTTTGTGCATTTTTTAATAAAATAAAAATAAAGGGCAAGGCGAACTAAATACAAGGTGATAGCGGTGGCGAATTCAATTCTTTTCCCTGGTATTCTAACTGTCAAACTCCATATATAAAAAATCTGTATAACAGTTAGATAAATTTTTTATATATGGAGTTTGACAGTTAGAATACATGGGAAAAGAATTGAATTCGCCACCGATATCACCTTGTATTTAATTCGCCTTGAATAAAGGGAATAAAATTTAAACTTTATATGGATGTGAACAGAGCCAAATTAAAAAATAATTTTTTTGATATGGAGCTCAAAACAATAATTTTTATTTGCTTAGGAGCTTGATATCCAAACGTACTAAAACATTCTTATTTGTAAAAAATATGTGCAGAAATTTAGTTTTTATAAAAAAGATTGATCGGTTATATTTTGTTTTTCTCGTTACTGGCTTTTTTTTACTAATACGTTGAAACAATCCTGAAGTACGATATAATTAATATAATGGCCACACTTTGGTTTGTAATTTTTTCTGGCAACTATAGTTATGTGAATAAAAAAGTTTGTGTCTGGCAGCCTACATTAAGAAAATGAGTTATCACTCATTTTGCTTCTCAATATAAAGAGAGCGAAAGAGAGCAATTCTCTCTTCATATTGAGTCAAAATTTTAGTTTTTTACATTTAGTTTGTTATCTTCTCGCCCGCGTATCGAATGTGTTTTAAGCTTAAGTAATTACGTGATGTCAGTACTATAAGACATGTAAAAGAATAAGTGCTTAAAATCTCTTATTATGAAAAAAGAAAAGAACAATAAAAATTATATATTTAAAGATTAAGTGTAAATTTATAATAAAACTGTAACAGGATAATTTCAGTACATGAAGTATTTAAGAAAAATATTGTTGCTAGTGAAGATAATAATTGGTTTGGAATACAAAATACCTATTTATTGAATTCTTATCTGTCTCACGTAACTGCAGCTGGCTAGATTTGAGCAAAATTTTGTGAGGAGACCCTTTGCACCTTGGTTCAAACATGGATTTTTTTTCGTAGAAAATAGCGAAAAAAAATGTAAAATCACCCAATTTTACCGGTATAATTGTACTTAAACAGTTGTCCGCACATTTTAGTTTTGAATATAGAAAAATTTTAACCCTTTTTACATACTTTTCAATAATTACTTAAAACTATTATCATGGGTAAAGTGTACGAAGAATAATTGTAAAAATTACAAAGAAATGTATTAAGATGTATGTATATAAAACTAAAATTTCTTTTTGTGTGGACAACATTTAGTTAAAAATTTGCTTCTGTGGCGAAAGTATACGAAGGATAATTGTACAAATTTCAAAGGAATGTTTAAAGACAACATTTATTTAATAATTTGCTTCTGTTCTTAGTACATGCTAGTTGAAGTACTTATATTAACTTCAATTTTCATATGGGGCATCTGTAAATATTTAAAACGATTGATATCATAAAACTGTTGTTTTTAGTACTTTTTATTTTAGTGGACAAGAAACTACGTGTTATTTATACTGACACACTGTACTTATTATTGCTTCTGAGAAATACTTCAATATATTTTCAATTTTAAAGACAATCCAAACGCAAATCGACTTATTATTTTACTCTTTTAAGAGCCTCTTACAAAATAGTTAAAACATTTTTTTAATTATAAATCGGAGCTGCTTACTTAAAAATCGCTTAAGTAACATCACTGAAATAAAATTAATTCATACATGGCGAAATAATACAGGTGGTCTCGATAGCGAATTCATTAATTTCGCCGTAAACTCTAAATGTCAAACTCCATATATAAAAAATATGTATAACCATGGCGAAATAATACAGGTGGTCTCGATAGCGAATTCATTAATTTCGCCGTAAACTCTAAATGTCAAACTCCATATATAAAAAATTTATCTAACTGTTATACACATTTATTATATATGGATTTTGACACTTAGAGTTTACGGCGAAATTAATGAATTCGCTATCGAGACCACCTGGTATTATTTCGCCATGTGTATAACTCAAGGCGAATTAAATACAAGGTGATATCGGTGGCGAATTCAATTCTTTTCCCATGTATTCTAACTGTCAAACTCCATATATAAAAAATTTATCTAACTGTTATACAGATTTTTTATATATGGAGTTTGACAGTTAGAATACCAGGGAAAAGAATTGAATTCGCCACCGCTATCACCTTGTATTTAATTCGCCTTGTGTTTAACAGTTATACCTAGGCGAACTAAATACAAGGTGATAGCGGTGGCGAATTCAATTCTTTTCCCTGGTATTCTAACTGTCAAACTCCATATATAAAAAATCTGTATAACAGTTAGATAAATTTTTTATATATGGAGTTTGACAGTTAGAATACATGGGAAAAGAATTGAATTCGCCACCGATATCACCTTGTATTTAATTCGCCTTGAGTTATACACATGGCGAAATAATACCAGGTGGTCTCGATAGCGAATTCATTAATTTCGCCGTAAACTCTAAGTGTCAAAATCCATATATAATAAATGTGTATAACAGTTAGATAAATTTTTTATATATGGAGTTTGACATTTAGAGTTTACGGCGAAATTAATGAATTCGCTATCGAGACCACCTGTATTATTTCGCCATGGTTATACATATTTTTTATATATGGAGTTTGACATTTAGAGTTTACGGCGAAATTAATGAATTCGCTATCGAGACCACCTGTATTATTTCGCCATGTATGAATTAATTTTATTTCAGTGATGTTACTTAAGCGATTTTTAAGTAAGCAGCTCCGATTTATAATTAAAAAAATGTTTTAACTATTTTGTAAGAGGCTCTTAAAAGAGTAAAATAATAAGTCGATTTGCGTTTGGATTGTCTTTAAAATTGAAAATATATTGAAGTATTTCTCAGAAGCAATAATAAGTACAGTGTGTCAGTATAAATAACACGTAGTTTCTTGTCCACTAAAATAAAAAGTACTAAAAACAACAGTTTTATGATATCAATCGTTTTAAATATTTACAGATGCCCCATATGAAAATTGAAGTTAATATAAGTACTTCAACTAGCATGTACTAAGAACAGAAGCAAATTATTAAATAAATGTTGTCTTTAAACATTCCTTTGAAATTTGTACAATTATCCTTCGTATACTTTCGCCACAGAAGCAAATTTTTAACTAAATGTTGTCCACACAAAAAGAAATTTTAGTTTTATATACATACATCTTAATACATTTCTTTGTAATTTTTACAATTATTCTTCGTACACTTTACCCATGATAATAGTTTTAAGTAATTATTGAAAAGTATGTAAAAAGGGTTAAAATTTTTCTATATTCAAAACTAAAATGTGCGGACAACTGTTTAAGTATAATTATACCGGTAAAATTGGGTGATTTTTACATTTTTTTCGCTATTTTCTACGAAAAAAAATCCATGTTTGAACCAAGGTGCAAAGGGTCTCCTCACAAAATTTTGCTCAAATCTAGCCAGCTGCAGTTACGTGAGACAGATAAGAATTCAATAAATAGGTATTTTGTATTCCAAACCAATTATTATCTTCACTAGCAACAATATTTTTCTTAAATACTTCATGTACTGAAATTATCCTGTTACAGTTTTATTATAGATTTACACTTAATCTTTAAATATATAATTTTTATTGTTCTTTTCTTTTTTCATAATAAGAGATTTTAAGCACTTATTCTTTTACATGTCTTATAGTACTGACATCACGTAATTACTTAAGCTTAAAACACATTCGATACGCGGGCGAGAAGATAACAAACTAAATGTAAAAAACTAAAATTTTGACTCAATATGAAGAGAGAATTGCTCTCTTTCGCTCTCTTTATATTGAGAAGCAAAATGAGTGATAACTCATTTTCTTAATGTAGGCTGCCAGACACAAACTTTTTTATTCACATAACTATAGTTGCCAGAAAAAATTACAAACCAAAGTGTGGCCATTATATTAATTATATCGTACTTCAGGATTGTTTCAACGTATTAGTAAAAAAAAGCCAGTAACGAGAAAAACAAAATATAACCGATCAATCTTTTTTATAAAAACTAAATTTCTGCACATATTTTTTACAAATAAGAATGTTTTAGTACGTTTGGATATCAAGCTCCTAAGCAAATAAAAATTATTGTTTTGAGCTCCATATCAAAAAAATTATTTTTTAATTTGGCTCTGTTCACATCCATATAAAGTTTAAATTTTATTCCCTTTATTCAAGGCGAATTAAATACAAGGTGATATCGGTGGCGAATTCAATTCTTTTCCCATGTATTCTAACTGTCAAACTCCATATATAAAAAATTTATCTAACTGTTATACAGATTTTTTATATATGGAGTTTGACAGTTAGAATACCAGGGAAAAGAATTGAATTCGCCACCGCTATCACCTTGTATTTAGTTCGCCTTGCCCTTTATTTTTATTTTATTAAAAAATGCACAAAGTCAACAGACCTACTATTATATATTATTGCTGAATACATTTTATAATTCTACATACATATCAAGGCGAATTAATACAGGTGATTGTAAGGCTACAGCAATGCAACAACACAAAAAACATCATGGATTTCGTTGGTACAAAATTTTGGTTTGTTGTCAAAAACAATTGTTAAAAAAATAAACAAAACATAAAATTGAAAAAAATAAACAAAAGTAAATTATAATATATTGTTCATCTAAGATTTTTTTGTTACCTGCATTAAATGTAATGGCCGCGGACTTTATGTAGTATTTAACAAAGTAAATAAATAATTATATTTCATAAACTACATTGTATCACTTTTTTATTTTCTTAGAAAAAACCATCCACCTCCCACCCCAAAAACAACATTTATTTTAACACTTTTTCAAAACACGTTTTTATTTAACTTATTATTTAATTATTTTATTATAATTATTATTTATTTATTATTGCAAGTTGACCAATTGTAGACAAATAGTAGAATTCTCCAGCTTTCGTCTTCTACCGCAACAAGTTCAATGCCAGCAGCTTATGTAGTACCATTAGAAACTCTGCATTAACTGCATGTTATGAACCTTATTGTTGATTATAGCGAAATTGCAAACTCACTTAGCACACTTTTTGATATATTCAGCGGTTCAGTGTAAAAGAGTACCTTAGATTTGCCACACATTCATCTCCCAATTAAAAAGTGTTATTTGCATAATATATCCAACTCCATATCTAAAACGAACACGGATATCCACAGCACAAGCGGCAGCCACAAAATCTTGCACAGCAAGCACGAAATTTTCATGTTAACAGACATTCACACCAGGAATATGCAATTATGATTCTACTTTTACTAATTTTTTTTAGGAATTAAAATATTTTATTTATTAAAAGTAATCAAAAAACATTAAATTTTTGAATGTTTTTTAGCAGACAATTTATTTTTGACAATTTTCTTAAATTATTTAACTTCGCCTCGACAACTGCAATGTATACAGCTGATGAGCTTTTTCGCCTGTGCGTTCACCTGTATTAATTCGCCTTGATACATATGTACGAGTACATACTTAAAGAAACATAAAAAAGACATAATACTAAAACATAAAAATAGTAAACAAGTAAAAAAATTGTTTTCACTTACATTTTTTTAAATCACAAAAATTGACAGTCCTTTTGTTATGTTTTTTTTGTGTGTAAATTTCGTCTAACTAAATTATTTTAATGTTGATATGAATATTCTCGTATTCTTATTTACAAAGTTAGTTGGTTAAATAGATGATGTTTATAAAAATACACAACTAAGGTAGATAGATGCGAAGAATGCTGATGAAGGTCGTAGCGGTCCAGAAAGTGCAGCATTTCATTCTGCTAGCGTCTAATTTTTCTTGTTTTCTTTGGAACACGTCCGCATACATTTGTAAAATAAATTTTATGATTCTTATATTAAATCTTTATCCAATGAGACCGAATACGCCTCATCAAATTTCCAAAATTCCGTTAAATATAGTTCATCCATATTTTTAAATTACTTAGTACAGTTTTAGAAGCCTTTCCATTTGGCTGCTTAAGTTGTGTAAACCAATTGACTCACTCAAAAATATATTTTAAGAGGATAAATATATTTGATTTGGTTGGTTTAAATTTTTTATCATTGCTTTCACTGTACCGATTTGATTAACATAAGAAGCAAATGAAAAGTAAATGTTCAACGCCTCATACAAATCTAGTATTCAAGCAACTACTGCTTCACGCGCCAGCCATCTGGTTTGACTTTGGTTCAATAATTTTTTGGTTTTACTTCCAGGTGTTTTTGAATATTATTAAAATTGATAAAGTCTTTCTGTACTATTTGATACGTAATTGTAAATATCTCTAAGAAGAGTTTTAAATTCGGAATTTAATTAAAGAAAAGCATATAATGATCGTAATGAAAGAGAGTGCCAAACATATTTCCTAACAAACAAATTTGGAATATAATTTTTTAAAGTTTTTTAAAGTTATTTATTAGAGCCTGTCATGTTTTTGTGATTTTGTATAAAACTTGTAGAAACCTTTGGCATAGCATTAATATATATCAACTTGTTTAATTTTATCAATCGGCTGAAATAGTCTTCTATTTTAAATTTACGTGCAGCCAAACACAATGACTTGGTGTTGCATAGATCTGTCGATCATTCACAAGAGCGAGACCTTTTTATTTTTTAATAGCTTATCGGCGAATCGGCACTTTGATAAATTTAAGACGAAAAATCGGCAAAATACCGATTTATCGGCAAATATTGCAGGCCTGGCTGTCAGGTTTTAATTCACCAAAAGCTAGCTAGATCTTATAAATTATATGGCAACTTTTATTACGAAATCAAAAATGAATATCAGTTCTTCTTCTTTTTTTATTTTGAGAGAGGATTTTCAAGTTAACAAACTAACTTAACAAACCGGAAATAAAAAGTTTTATAATATTTAACAATGTTAATAAATTATTCGAAAGTTTAAGCAATCAATTAAATAAAAATCTACATTTGATAAACAAAAACAAATGTTTTATAAAAAAGACTAAAAACAGTTTACAACTACTATTTATTGGCTTTCCCTCATACTACATATGGGGTTATATCTCAAAAACTAAGAGTTGTTCCTGGATGGGACCAATTGTGGTTAAAGGCCACATATATTGCCTCTGATTTGGTGCATATGTGTTATTCGTTGAAAGCCAAATATATTGCCTATAATTTGGTATGTTTGTGATATTCGTAGAGCATATTTTCTTGAACCAAGTTAAAAAAAAAACAAATTTAAAACTTCCACCCATACTACATATGGGCTTATATCCCGAAAACTAAGAGTTGTTCCTGGATGGGAACAATTGTGGATGAAAGCCACATATATTGCCTATAATTAGGTATATATGTGTTATTCGTTGAACATATTTTCTTAAACCAAGTATTAAAAAAAAAGAAATTTTCAACTTTCACTCAAACTACATATGGGCTTATATCTCGAAAACTAAGAATTGTTCCTGATTGGGACCAATTGTGGTTGAAAGCCACATATATTGCTTCTAATTCGGTATATATGTGTTATCCGTTTAGGAACATCATCATTAAATCCAAAATTATCCTTTTTTAGCATGAAATTTATTTATAACATCCGTTATTAGATCTTAAAAAGAAGAAAACTATAATTGAAATTAAAATCAAAACAACATATTTTATTAATAAAAATCATATAGACACGAATATTTAAAACACTTGTAAAATAAATATTTTAACGGTTGGTGTCTAAGGTTGGCAATTTAACAGACACGGGCCGCTGCCTACGTCAGTTCTACGTTTTTTAGTGTTCTTATAATTTGTTTAAAATGAAAATGTTCATTAAATAATAAGACATATGTTAAAAGGCAGACATTAAATTTCAAAGAGTTTTTAATTATAAATTTTATAATTATTGGCACATTTTTACTTTTGCAAGAAGAAAAACAGCGAAATGAATAAGAATATTATACTATTTTTTTAAGATCATATTGTGTATGATAAAAGAAGCATTTTAAAAAAACAGCTGTTAAAAAAAGAAGCATAAATTTTTTATAAAAAGTTACTTTTAAAAAAGACGCTTTAAAACAGTACCATTAAAAAAGTTATTGTTGAATAGAAATTATTTTGGCTTAAGTTCCTTTTATTTTTAATTCCTAAAAATCCTTTCTAGAAATAAAATGTATTTTACAAATGTATGCGGATGTTTTCCAAAGAAAACAAGAAAAATTAGACGCTAGCAGAATGAAATGCTGCACTTTCTGGACCGCTACGACCTTCATCAGCATTCTTCGCATCTATCTACCTTAGTATTTTTATAAACATCATCTATTTAACCAACTAACTGTGTAAATAAGAATACGAGAATATTCAAATCAACATTAATATTAATTTAGTTAGACGAAATTTACACACAAACCAACGTGTTTCTTTACTGTTCTCTCTAAGTGGAACATCGTTCCTTTAACAAAAAGTTTGATCTATGTATATGTTTTTACAATAAGTGCAAAAAAAAAAAACATAACAGAAGGACTGTCAATTTTTGTGATTTAAAAAAATGTAAGTGAAAACAATTTTTTTACATGTTTACTATTTTTATGTTTTAGTATTATGTCTTTTTTATGTTTCTTTAGGAATGTACTCGTACATATGTATGTAGAATTATAAGATGTATTCAGCAATAATATATAATAGTAGGTCTGTTGACTTTGTGCATTTTTTAATAAAATAAAAATAAAGGGAATAAAATTTAAACTTTATATGGATGTGAACAGAGCTAAATTAAAAAAAAATTTTTGATATGGAGCACAAAAAAATAATTTTTATTTGCTTAGGAGCTTGATATCCAAACGTACTAAAACAATCTAATTTGTAAAAATTATGAGCAGAAATTTAGTTTTTATAAAAAAGATTGATCGGTTATATTTTGTTTTTCTCGTTACTGGCTTTTTTTTACTAATACGTTGAAACAATCCTGAAGTACGATATAATTAATATAATGGCCACACTTTGGTTTGTAATTTTTTCTGGCAACTATAGTTATGTGAATAAAAAATTTTGTGTCTGGCAGCCTACATTAAGAAAATGAGTTATCACTCATTTTGCTTCTCAATATAAAAAGAGCGAAAAAGAGCAATTCTCTCTTTATATTGAGTCAAAATTTTAGTTTGTTTAACAAACTTTGTTACATTTAGTTTGTTATCTTCTCTCCCGCGTATCGAATGTGTTTTACGCTATAAACATTATCATGTCCACCGACCATCGACTACAACATGTCAAAAATAGAATACATGCGTGCTTATGAGAATAATTCTTTTAGCAGCTACACGACTACCGACTACACGGCTACTTTTGTAGCCCGTGGCCAACTTAGGCTAATTTCTATTTTTCTTGGCTACAAAAAACAGATTGGTGCTGCCAATACAATAAATGCATGAAATGGTGGTTTTAAAAACGCAATACAATAAATATCGATATTAAAAACGCGAAAAACTTTTATAGTGGCAACATTGAAAAATAATAATCATCTATTCATTTGTTTACATTTTTCATTTACTTTTTACTTGTCAAATTTTCCATTTAGTGCTTTTTTCATCAATTTCTAATTTGTTTCATTTATATTTATTTTTTGGGTTTTTTATTGAAATTGATAAGTATATAATACTCATTTTTACTGTTTATATGTATTTATTATGTTGTTTAATGTTCAATTTACATGCAAATATGGACGTGGACACTTCATACACTAAAGTCGTTGTTTCCACTATTTTAGCAGTAGTTAATTAAATTTTCTTGAGACCTTTGAAAATTTTTTTTCATACAAATTTACTTAAAAATATCAAGTTTGTTTTGTTTTGGTCAACTCTAATACATATATCAAAACAGATGTTTATTTTTTGTAGTTAGTGGTCGGTAGTCGTTAAAAGAATTAAGTAGCTGGTGACTTGGCTATTTTTGTAGCCAGCTACTTTTGTAGTCGGTAGTCGATGGTCGGTAGCCTTTGATTGTGTTTATAGCATTAAGCTTAAGCAATTAAGTGATGTCAGTACTATAATACATGAAAAAGAATAAGTGCTTAAAATCTCTTATTATGAAAAAAGAAAAGAACAATAAAAATTTAAAATAAAAATTATATATTTAAAGATTTAAGTGTAAATCTATAATAAAACTGTAACAGGATAATTTCAGTACATGAAGTATTTAAGAAAAATATTGTTGCTAGTGAAGATAATAATTGATTTGGAATACAAATACCTATTTATTGAATTCTTATCTGTCTACGTAACTGCAGCTGGCTAGATTTGAGCAAAATTTTGTGAGGAGACCCTTTGAACCTTGGTTCAAACATGGATTTTTTTTCGTAGAAAATAGCGAAAAAAATGTAAAATCACCCAATTTTACCAGTATATTTGTACTTAAACAGTTGTCCCCACATTTTAGTTTTGAATATAGAAAAATTTTAACCCTTTTTACATACTTTTCAATAATTACTTAAAACTATTATTTTGTGTGGACAACATTTAGTTAAAAATTTGCTTCTGTGGCGAAAGTATACAAAGAATAATTGTACAAATTTTAAAGGAATGTATTAAGACAACATTTAGTTAATAATTTGCTTCTGTATTTAGTACATGCTAGTTAAAGTACTTATACTAACTTCAATTGTCGTATGGGGCATCTGTAAATATTTAAAACGATTGGTTTTTATAGATATCATAAAACTGTTGTTTTAGTATTTTTTATTTTAGTGGACAAGAAACTACGTGTTATTTGTACTGACACACTGTACTTATTATTGCTTCTTAGAAATACTTCAATATATTTTCAATTTTAAAGACAACCCAAACGCAATTCGACGCATTATTTTATTCTTTTAATAGCCTTTTACAAAATAGTTAAAACATTTTTTTAATTATAAATCGGAGCTGCTTCCTTAAAAATCGCTTAAGTAACATCACTGAAATACAATTAATTCATATTTTTATTATGTAGCTCAAGGTGATAGCCAAGGCGACTTAAGTATAAGGTGATGGCGGTGGCGAATTCAATTCTTTTCCCTGGTATTTTAACTGTCAAACTCCATATATAAAAAATCTGTATAACAGTTAGATAAGTTTTTTATATATGGAGTTTGACAGTTAGAATACATGGGAAAAGAATTGAATTCGCCACCGCTATCACCTTGTATTTAATTCGCCTGCTGAAAACTGAAAAACGTAAAATTTGCGCCTGGATTTTAGAAAAAAAAGTGAACCTGTTCCAAAAGTGAAATTCTATTAAAAATTAAAAAAATTACGTTAACATAATTTAATTTAATATTACGTTATATAAGTACATATTTATACATAGGTTCATAGTATATGTCTTTTGCCACACATATTTTTAATTTTTATTTACAGAATTTACTAACTCTTTTGTTTTATTAGAATGCAACAAAATTTGAAAATTTTTGCAACTTTCATCAAAGGGTTCATCTTATTAAAATTTCAGCCTTTATTAAGTCGAAAGTCATTCTATGTCTCTCCTGAGAGTATAAATTATTTAAAATACTAAAGGTCCTTTCGCAAAAAGCATTGCTTATTGAATTGGAAAGAACGAATGAGACCAATTTAAACAAATTTGAAAAAAGACCATATCTCATTGATTGGAATATTTTTTGGCAAATTGTCAAATATCCCTCGCAGGCAGCAGAAGTAAAATGGTACTAAACATAAAATCTAAACATTTGCAAATATAGTTATTATTTCATTGTATTTCTGTACAAAATATTAAATTCATTATAAAGGAATATAAAATATGAAAAAACTGGACTGATTGCATTTTTCCTAGAAACTGGACCAGACATAAAAAACTGGAAAATTCAGGCGAATCCAGGCCATCTGACAAGCCTTAATCTAATGTATGTGGCCATACTATTGAACCGTTATAGGCAGACAGATAAAATCTCTTTTGAAATCGGTTTTTTTTGCAAGAATTATTTATACATGAAGTTTGATATTAAGCGTATACGGCGATAATTGATGAATTCGCCATCGCGACCACCTAGTATTATTTTTCCATGTAGGAAACGATAAACAGAATTTAAAAACCTGTAAGTGTGCTATATTCGTCTATGCCGAATCTTGTATACCCTTTACCATTTATATAAATCTAGTTACGTGAAGTAACTTCAAGCAAAAAAGCAAATAAGGGGACAGCAAATTAACAAATAAAAATAAAAAAGATTTGGTACTCCATATATATTTTTTAACTTCAAAATGCCATCGGCTCTTAATGGGTTAAGCATTTTTTTTAATTTCAGTATATCCCTAAATATCTCTTCAAAGCCTTTAAAATGACATCCATATCGATATTTTAAAAAATTTTAATAGCTCAGAGGCCCGTGACTTGGTAAATACGGAATTATGAAATTTTCAATTTTTAAAATAAATTAATATGGGTATCATTTTAAATATTTAAGGAAAAACTAAATTTGTTTTAATGTTGTACCCATTAATTGGTATTTTTATATAAAATAATATATATGTGCCCATAATTATGAAAGTGGTCTCAGTCAAAATTAAAAAAAAAAATTAATTTACCAGGTATTTTCATACTACATTATTTTAAACTAAATTTATTCAATGTAACTTTTACGAAATTATCAGAAATGAATGAAGATAGCAGCTGTCGCATTATGTAAAAATATTTTTTAATTTATTCAAACGCAATTCATTAAATATCTCGAAACAAGAAATTTATGGGTTAGACCACTTTCATAATTATGGGCACATATGCAGTGCCAAATTTTTTTATTTTTTGAAAGTTATTTCACTAAAGTAGATTTACATAGATGGTGAAGAGATAAATATCGGCATAGCCGAATATAGTACTCTTACTTGTTCTTTAATTAATTTTTGCTTTTGTTTGATAATTAATATTTCTTTTTTTAATTCAAATTTATTAAAATTTATCACAAAAAATACAGTTAATATGACCCGCTAAGCCATTGGATTATCAGCAGGATAATTAATTTAATTTTATTATTGTTGTTATTTTTGGCCACCAAATTTCTATTTCTGTGTGTACAATCTTATCTTTTAAGCTAATAAGGCCTAAATTTATCCATGTAAATAAAAACAATTTTTGTTACATGTTTCCCCAACGTTTCGTGAATTTTTTGTTCACTTTCTCAGGGGGTCGTCTATTTAATTAAAAGAAGAAAATTTAACACAGTTACAATTCAAAAACAATTACCACGAAAATGTACAAAAATATGTTAACTTACAATATGACAGTACAGTTTACATTAATAAATTAACGATTTTTGATAAAAATAACAATAAAACCAAATTAAACATGAATTAACAAACAAAAATTTTTATTTTTAACTGTTACTTAAATTAATGCGAGTTTATAACTGGCGCTTAAATTGTCTGTGTCCTCTTTAATGTTCATTGTTTTGTTTATTTGTTGTTGTATTCTTAAGCTTTCTATGATGTATCTTTTTTTCTCGTTGTTTACTTTGTCTAGTATTTTTATATTGTCAAAATCAGGCTTATGTTTTGTTTGTGTTACATGCTGAGGCAATGCTGTGTTTTCTCTGTTTTTGTTGACATCAACTTTGTGCTCATTTAATCTTGTCTCTTAGTTGTTCCAATGTAAATAAGATTGCAGTTATTATTTTCATCTCCTTTACATTGGATTTCGTAAACTACATTGTTTTGCTGTAGTTTTGTTATTGGTGTTTTTGTTTTTGTAAAAATTGCATTTAATGTACGCAAAGCTTATGTCAATTTTATTTATTGTTGTTTTTATACTGTTGTTGTCGGTTAAGCCAGGTATGTATGTTTTTCTATGTTGGTGTTACCATTGTTGCTGTTTTGTATTGGCTTGTATGCCGATATTAGAGACTTAATTAATTTTATGGGGAAGCTGTTATTGATTAATATGTCGGTAATTTTTTGAATATTTTGTGGATGGTATATATTGTCGCTGATGTCCAGCACTCGTTGTATAAGGTTTTTGGCCGTGTTTATTATTTGGGATTTTGGTTGCGTTGCATTAAAATTGATTATCCTGTCTGATGAAATTTCCTTTTATACCAGTCAAATATTATTTTGTTTTCATTTTTAATCAGCATCATATCAAGGTATGTTATCCTAGTGTCCGTCTCTACTTCCATAGTAAACTTAATTTTTGGATGGTATTTATTTAATGTGTCAAGTATTTGTTCTTTGTCGTCAATGTTGATTATAGCTAAAATGTCATCTACGTATTTTGCTACGTACTTTATTTTAATATTTCTGCTCTTCAATTCGGCTAATGCTACGTAAGTTGTCTAATACGATGTCGGCAACTGTTGGTGAGAGCGGATTTCCCATTGGCATACCAAATATTTGATTATATACTTTGTTGTCGTATACAAAATAATTGTTGTCATACAGGCAAAGTTTTTAAACTTCTAAAAATTTTGAACGTGATATTTTTGTTTTTGGTTTTATTAAGTTCCACTTATCCATTATGTTTTTAATAGCAGTGTTAATTGGTATATTCGTGAAGAGTGAAATGACGTCAAAAGAAACTATAGTGTCATTGGCATCCAGTTTTATATTTTTCAGTTGTTGTTTTACTTTGAAAGAATTTTTTACGTTATATTTATCAGAAATTATGTTTTTGAGTATTGATCCTACGTATTTGCTGAGCTTGTAACATGATACTTGAACTGATGACACTATGGGTCTGAGAGGCATGTTGGTTTTATGTATTTTCGGTAGTCCATAAATTCTCGGAGCTGTTGCGGCGGAACAAGTGAGTATGTGTTTTTGCCAGTTGTCTATATATTCTTTTTTATGTAATTCATTTATTATCTGGTTATTTGTTTTTGTTAATTTTGGAGTAGGGTCTATTCTTGTAATTCGATATGTGTTCTTGTCCTCCAGTAATTTTTCCATTTTTTATCATAATCTTGTTTATATATTGCCACCGTTTTGTTACCTTTGTCTGCTTGTGTTAGAATTATGTCTTTATGTTTGCGTAAAAACTTTTTTGTTTTTTCAAAAACAGCTAAAATAAACTTTTCTTTTTGATTGTTATTTATATTTCTTTTAAATTGTGTGACCCTGTTGGCTAATTTTGTTCTTGTTAGTTCTTTTTCGCCAACTCTGCTATCTTTAATTTGTTGGATGCACTGTTCAATATCTGCTATCACATGTAGTGGTGAAAAACTTTGTTTATTTACGGGTATATCAAATTTTTTCCGAAGAGACAATAGTCACTTACATTCCCACGGTATTTCTATTTTAGTTCTATTTTCAATCCAATGTTCATTCAAAATTAGTCCATGTTTTTTAAATTGTTTTTCTTTAAGTGTATTTAACTTTTTAATTTGTTTTTCTTTGGTATTTGTCATTATGTGTCTTGCTCTCTCTGGTTGTTTTTTTATAAATATTTCAAAGTCCTCTGTTGTCACAAAATTTTGAATACCTGTTTTAAGAATTAATTAAATTAAATTAATTAATTAAATAAAGTTGTTCTCTTCGGCAAGCTATCCGATAATTGGTTATTATTGTTGTTATTTTTGTTTTTGGTTTATTGGTTTGAAAATAGAACTAAAATAAAAATACCGTGGGAATGTAAGTGGCTATTGTCTCTTGGGAAAAAATTTGCTATACCCGTAAATAAACAAAGTTTTTCACCACTACATGTGATAGCAGATATTGAACAGTGCATCCAACAAATTAAAGATAGCAGAGTTGGCGAAAAAGAACTAACAAGAACAAAATTAGCCAACAGGGTCACACAATTTAAAAGAAATATAAATAACAATCAAAAAGAAAAGTTTAGTTTAGCTGTTTTTGAAAAAAAAAAAAAAGTTTTTACGCAAACATAAAGACATAATTCTAACACAAGCAGACAAAGGTAACAAAACGGTGGCAATATATTAACAAGATTATGATAAAAAATGGAAAAATTACTGGAGGACAAGAACACATATCGAATTACAAAAATAGACCCTACTCCAAAATTAATAAAAAGAAATAACCAGATAATAAATGAATTACATAAAAAAGAATATATGGACAACTGGCAAAAACACATACTTACTTGTTCCGCCGCAACAGCTCCGAAAATTTATGGACTACCGAAAATACATAAAACTAACATGCCTCTCAGACCCATAGTGTCATCAGTTCAAGTACCATGTCACAAGCTCAGCAAATACGTAGGATCAATACTCAAAAACATAATTTCTGATAAATATAACGTAAAAAATTCTTTTAAAGTAAAACAACAACTGAAAAATATAAAACTGGATGCCAATGACACTATAGTTTCTTTTGACGTCATTTCACTCTTCACGAATATACCAATTAACACTGCTATTAAAAACATAATGGATAAGTGGAACTTAATAAAACCAAAAACAAAAATATCACGTTCAAAATTTTTAGAAGTTTAAAAACTTTGCCTGTATGACAACAATTATTTTGTATACGACAACAAAGTATATAATCAAATATTTGGTATGCCAATGGGAAATCCGCTCTCACCAACAGTTGCCGACATCGTATTAGACAACTTACGTAGCATTAGCCGAATTGAAGAGCAGAAATATTAAAATAAAGTACGTAGCAAAATACGTAGATGATATTTTAGCTATAATCAACATTGACGACAAAGAACAAATACTTGACACATTAAATAAATACCATCCAAAAATTAAGTTTACTATGGAAGTAGAGACGGACACTAGGATAACATACCTTGATATGATGCTGATTAAAAATGAAAACAAAATAATATTTGACTGGTATAAAAGGAAATTTCATCAGGCAGGATAATCAATTTTAATGCAACGCAACCAAAATCCCAAATAATAAACACGGCCAAAAACCTTATACAACGAGTACTGGACATCAGCGACAATATATACCATCCACAAAATATTCAAAAAATTACCGACATATTAATCAATAACAGCTTCCCCATAAAATTAATTAAGTCTCTAATATCGGCATACAAGCCAATACAAAACAGCAACAATGGTAACACCAACATAGAAAAACAATTTTACAGTGTAAAATACATACCTGGCTTAACCGACAACAACAGTATAAAAACAACAATAAATAAAATTGACATAAGCTTTGCGTACATTAAATGCAAATTTTACAAAAACAAAAACACCAATAACAAAACTACAGCAAAACAATGTAGTTTACGAAATCCAATGTAAAGGAGATGAAAATAATAACTGCAATCTTATTTACATTGGAACAACTAAGAGACAAGATTAAATGAGCACAAAGTTGATGTCAACAAAAACAGAGAAAACACAGCATTGCCTCAGCATGTAACACAAACAAAACATAAGCCTGATTTTGACAATATAAAAATACTAGACAAAGTAAACAACGAGAAAAAAAGATACATCATAGAAAGCTTAAGAATACAACAACAAATAAACAAAACAATGAACATTAAAGAGGACACAGACAATTTAAGCGCCAGTTATAAACTCGCATTAATTTAAGTAACAGTTAAAAATAAAAATTTTTGTTTGTTAATTCATGTTTAATTTGGTTTTATTGTTATTTTTATCAAAAATCGTTAATTTATTAATGTAAACTGTACTGTCATATTGTAAGTTAACATATTTTTGTACATTTTCGTGGTAATTGTTTTTGAATTGTAACTGTGTTAAATTTTCTTCTTTTAATTAAGACGACCCCTTCAGAAAGTGAAAAAAAAATTCACGAAACGTTGGGGAAACATGTAACAAAAATAGTGTTTATTTACATGGATAAATTTAGGCCTTATTAGGTTAAAAAATAAGATTGTACACACAGTAATTTAATTTTAATTTAAGCAGATAATTCTTTGGATACATATAAATTAATTAATTCATTGCGAACTTAAAAATAGTGTTTTAAAAGTTTCTTCCTTGTAAATTCATTGTTTTGTTTCAATATTTTTGAATTTATATAGTTGTTGGTAAGCTGATGCCTAGCTCGTTTCTGCCATATTCATTGAAAAATTGTTTGACCTTATATTTTCCCTCAGCTTGACGTCTTGTATTACACTCCCTGATCTATGACACTGAGGAATCTGTTGTCCTTATAAAATTCGATCATTATCGTTTAACACGAGGCAATATTCCTTGAATGTTTGCTGTGTTTGATGTTGTGTTAGATGTTGGCGTTCCTGTGTTTGTTGCTGGCATTCTTATGATTGTTGTTCTTATTATGGTTGCTATGTTGTTTTTTGTTGATGAGTTTTTTCTTGCTGTTAACAAAGAGTTGTTGTTAGAAGACGGTTTGATTGCGTTGTATTGTGTTTGGTAGTAAGTTATTAAATGGGGTATTGAAGTAGAGTGTTGTGTTATTTTAACCGTTATTGCTGATGTTTTCAGATGATTGATGTTGTCTACATTCTAAGAAAAGTGGTAGTTTATTAGAAGAATTGTTAGCAATTGGCTTTTGGTATTTGGTATTATTCTGCAATGTGTTGAACCTCCCCATGCTGTGATGTCATGCCTAATATAAGATTCAGCTAATGAGTAATATGCTTGTCTCAGTACGTCGTAAGTAGAGCAGTAACTTAACTAATCGAGCATATATGCCGACTTCCGTAGCTTCTTTTGTAGATTTATCATATAGGGCTTCCACCTAAATTTTTTATGCACATATACTCCTAAATGCTTAGAAATTTCATCTTCTGTTGTGTAGGGTTTATGGCTTTCTTGCTATGAAATTTTAACTTTATATTTGCATGCACAAAATAGGAGATTTATATGCATTGTTTAAGTTTCTGTTGCAGTTACAATTAGACTGTTATCGTGACACCATTTTGTTGTTGTTCTTGCATCAATTCCGTGGCATTTTCTACATTTTTGTCCCTTGAAGTGCACATAACATTTCATTGGAATATATTAATTATACAGGTGTGTTCTGTAATAACTTTTTGTCATAGTGATTTAAAATCACGCAAAAGTTGTTCTGCGTACAAAATATACTGAACTCACGTGATTTAAAACGGTTAACTACATGACTGCCTATTTGAAATCATTTGCTCGTTTTTTCTAATTATTTCATTTAGAATATATTAATAATGATTTTATATATTTAAAACGATATGTATTCTATTTATTTTTGCAAACAAATTCGATTTTATACACATAAAAGCAAATTATTCATATATTTTTAAGACACTGCTAATTTTATTTAGTAATGCTCGTGATATCCTTCTCGTTAGCAGTTAGCTGGTTTGTGTTTCCGAAGATAATTTTTATGTTGCCAAATTTTTACAGTTTACAACGTCATTTAAGATTTAACTTTTTTATGCTAAGATTTCTAGTAGCAAATTTAGAAAAAATTAAGTACAACATACTACTACTACTCTAGCAACTTCCTTAACTTTGTGCACTTTTTTTTGTCGCCAAATTTTAAGCCCTTCGATCAGCTCCAATAACTAAATTAAAGTACATGTAATCCAAGCAAATAAAAATTCACGAATTTGTCTTAGCTCCACACATTTCATCTTACTTAAATTACTAATAATATATTAATTACATACATACATACAGTGGCTCACAGCTTATTTCAACCACACTTTTTAAAAAAGAAAAAGTCGATATAGCTTTTGAATAAAACAAAATATTGGAAAAATTCGAGTAGGAATTAATAAAACACTTTCTTATCTTCACAACAAATATATTTTTTAGTTTAAAATTAACCTATTTATAAACATAAAAACTAAAAATAAGACAACGTAGGTGTTTCCGTAGTCACAGCTTATTTCAACCAGCTTATTGTTAGACCTGTTTAGTTGACATCACTTACTGTGTAACGGTAAATTTCCAATAATTATTGTTTGAAGTTATGTTTTTAATTATTTAGATAAAATTTTAGTGTGATTTTTATAGCTGGTTGATTCAGAGACACATTTTCAAATAATGGGACGACGTACTACAATTGAAGAAAGAGAATTAGTTATTCGCCACTATAAAGATGGCCACTCTCGTCGAAAAATTGCTGAAATGGTTTGTTTAAGTGATTCGACAGTGCAGAGTATTATTTATAGATTCAGGCACGAAAACAGAGTAGTCGATAAAGGCAGAAAAGCTCCAAACAAAATTTTTAATGAAGCAGATGAGCGTTATATAGTGAGAAAGATAAAGAAAAACCCGAAGCTATCCGCTCCAAAATTAGCTGCAGAAGTTAAAAATGACTTGGGCAAAACTTGCAGTGCAGAAACAATTCGCCGTGTCCTAAGAAGTCATGACTTTAACGGCAGAGTAGCCCGAAAAAAACCATTTATAAATAAAAAGAATCAAGCAGCACGACTAAAATTCGCCAAAGATCACATTACCAAAGACTTAAGATTTTGGGACCGTGTGATTTTTGCGGATGAATCAAAATTTAACATCGGCTCTGATGGTCAAACTTACGTATGGCGTAAACCAAATACAGAGCTGCAAAATAAAAATTTAAAACCTACAATAAAACATGGTGGAGGAAGCGTTATGGTATGGGCCTGCATGTCTTCAGGTGGGGTTGGAAACTTGCAGTTTATTGAAAATACAATGGACAAGAACCTATACCTCAACATCCTAAAAGCCAACCTACTGCAAAGTCCTGAAAAACTAGGTATTAAAGACGAGTTTCGCTTCTATCAGAACAATGACCCAAAACACAAATCAGGTATTGTCCAGACTTGGCTAATTTGGAACTGTCCCCACTTGATGCAACCGCCGGCGCAATCACCTGATCTAAATGTCATTGAAAATTTATGGGCAATATTAGACCAAAACATCCGTCAACATCAGATCTCTAACCGGAAAGACTTAATAACAGCACTAAAGGAAGAATGGTCGAAAATAACTCCCGAAACGACACGAAAATTAGTGAATTCTATGCAAAGTAGACTAAAGGCTGTAATTGATTAAAAGGGAGGACACACCAAATTTTAAAATTAAAAAAAGAAAAAAAAACAAATAGTTAAATTTGAGTTTTTTATTACTGGTTGAAATAAGCTGTGACTACGGAAATACCTACGTTGTCTTATTTTTAGTTTTTATGTTTATAAATAGGTTAATTTTAAACTAAAAAATATATTTGTTGTGAAGAAAAGAAAGTGTTTTATTAAATCCTACTTCAATTTTTCCAATATATTGTTTTATTCAAAAGTCAAATCGACTTATTCTTTTTTAAAGAGGGTGGTTGAAATAAGCTGTGAGCCACTGTATGTCAAAAAAATAAAAGAATAATAAACACCACACGTACATATCTAAAAATTCAGCCGCTGTCTCCTGTTTTCGAAAAATTTAAACCACGCCGAAAAGTTGAAAATCACGTGATTTGCAGAACAGCACCAAATCGTCTGCGTGATTTTAAAGCCGTTCGTGATTTGAATTCACGTGATTTTCAAAACAGACCTAATATTCTCCTATTTATTTCCTCTTTTTCGTTTGCAGTTATCTTGTTTGTGTTTGCGAAGACAATTCTAATGTTGCCAAATTGTTACAGTCTAAAACGTCATTTAAGATTTATTTAATTTATGCTAATGTTCCTAGTAGCAAATTTAGAACAAACTTAAATGCAAAATATAAAATAGTAACAACTTTCTAAACTTTTTGTATTAGTATCATTTTCACATTTTATGGAACAATTCAATCAGCTCCAATGGGTAAAGGAAAGTACATGTATTACGAACAAATAAAAATGATAATAGAAGATATTGTGATGTTAACAAAAATTGCCTGTGATATTTTATAGTTTATATTATTCAATTTATTAAGTTTGTGTTTTGTTTCTTGTCCACTATACACCAAATTAATTTTAAATAAGAAAAAAGATTATATATTTTTAATAAATTATCCCTGAGGAAGTTGGAAAATACCAACGAAACGTCGGGTTAATATGAAATAAATAATCTTTTATTTACTTAAAAGGAAGGAAATAAATGACCTTGAAAGCCTAAGTATAATTTATATATAATAAATTATAAAAAAAAAATAAAAAAATAAAAATTCAATGATTTATTTTAGCTCTACGCATTTTAACTTACTTAAATTAATAATAATATTTTTATTACAAATATAAAAAATTAAAAAAAAATAACACATTTCTCCTGTTTTCGAAAAATTAAAACCACGCCGAAGAATTTAAACTTGCGTGATTTGCAGAACAGCACGACGATTTGTCAGCGTGATTTTAAAATCGTTCGTGATTTGAATTCACGTAATTATCAGAACAGACCTGATAATATCTGTCCAAGTTTCGAACCTTGTGGTACGCCACACTCTATGACTATTTCTTCACCATGTTTATTGCATATTCTAACACGATAATTCCTACAATCGAGATAATTTTTAAACCAGTTGGGTGTGTTTCCTCTAACTTTAATTCTCTCATCATCTGTAGTAGTTTGCTACGTGTGGGTGTATCGAAAGCTTTGCTAAAATCAATGAATAGCACTAGGCAATGTATACGTTTACCAAGACAGCTATTAATGTAATTTACGAAGTTTCCCAGTAATTTATTTATATTTTTCTATTTTTGAATCCCAATTGGATTTCATTTATTATTGTATATTTGTTAAACACAGTAAGTCTCCATACAAAGCCTTCTCCTAACACTTTCTCAATAGTTGGTAATATAGCAATAGGCGTGTAGTTGTCGAAATCCGTCTTACATGCGCTTTTATAAATATTAAATTAACGAAGTTTTAAGTATATTTGATAGGTTGCTATTTTCTACGCTAAAGTTTATAAACTTGGTTAAGGTAGTTGTAAGGTAATTCGCATAGTTTTTTAAATCTAACGCCCTTATGCTGTCTACTTCTGGGCCTTTCTTTGTGTTAAACTTTTTAGAATAAGGAATAAAAGAAAAGAAGCACTGTTTTTATGTTACAGTTGTGTATTATTTTGTTTATATTATTTTTAAAATTTGTTGCAAAGGCATTTAATAACTCAATTATCGTATTGGATTTGAAGTTTTTAGTTAATGTTTCCTCGATATTGTTTATTTTCTTCCAACTATTTCGTTTATTATTTTCCATGTTACTCAAATATTACTTCTAATTTCAATAAATTTTTTACTAAAACAGTTGTTTTTTCACAATTTATTTTTTTATTTACTGAGTTTCTGCACTTTTCATATTCTATATCATAATTTTTATTGTTCTTATTATTCCTCCATCTTCTGTAAAGTTTATACCGTTAATCTGGTTAATTAATACTTCACTAATCCATGCATTTATTTGGTGATCTTTTTTTACTTGTTTTGGTTAGCTTTGTTGATATTTTGTATATTTCACTAAATTTTAAGTATATATTACTATAATGATCATAAGCATTTTCGGATTGATACAATACAACTTTACTGTTCTCTTATATATTAAAATTAATAATAAGAATTTTAAATATTACGAAATACTAAAAATGCTTAACTAAAAAGAATTGCACTGAAACCGTGTTGAATTTAGAAATGCATATTTGACAAAATAAATTATTGCAAAATAGTTTAATGAACTCGAAGTTAAATTGAGTTCAGGTGTTTATGTTTTGTTTTTGTTGCTCCGGTCGTTACTTCTAGTCATTTAGATTTAGTTCCCTGCTTCTTTTGTTTATGCTGCTTTCTGGGTTAGCTGGTGGAATTTGTTGTTGTGAGTGTTGGGTACAATACGTAACTCCTCCCTCCTTAGTATAGAGTGACGAATTCGTTTGGGTCGGAGCGATATCTGCTGAAGGTTGAAAGACGTAGTACAATTGAATTCTTTTTATCGCATAAATGAACACTGCTATGATGTCCAAGCAAAGTATACCAATAGATGCATATATGCGGATGTGTGCTAATTGAGTTGAGCTTTTAATGGGGATGCCACTTTGCCTGTTTTGTATTTCGAATTGTTGTAGGGTTTGGAAATGAATCATTTCTATGACCGTCTCTGCATGTACTTGGTTATGTGAAATTACAGTTAAATCGATCTGGTCCCAATAAGTAGCTGGTTCGTCTTCATATATCACACCGTTTTTGTTAAGGGTGCAATTATCGTACTGGATCAGAACTGTTCCTTGAACTTCTTGCAGAGGTATTCTACAATTAGACTTTATTAGTATTTTAGGCATATATGTAAGTGAGAAGAATAAAATTATTTTCAGGTGAACTCATGTTTTGTGTATGACCGAAATCATTAAGATTGCATCATACGGTTTCTTTTTGTAGTAGGCGATCGATGCAGTTAGATTAATCGCTGATCTCTTTTTTGTTGGTTTTTGGCAGTAGAATTTTTTTTTCTTTTTTATTATAGGCTATATAGGGTTTTGTTATAATTTCTTTTGTCTTATTAATGGGAAGTGGTACTTAGTGAATGAATCTATTCTGGTTCTTACTTATAATAGGTATTTTTTTGAATACAATATTTTAAATACAATATTGAATATAATATTAATAATAATATAATTGTTGAAATATGCTTGTAGTAGTAGGCTTAGAAATTCATAAATTTGTACAATAGATTTTATTTCCACGAATTGTTTTTCAAAATGCTTCAAGACACTCTTGAGTTCTTCGTGATTAAGTATAAATTTTGGTATAATATATAGTATCGCAAATAAAATTAACTCTGCAATATTCGAAATATGATTGTTCACTATATCTAAGTTGAAGTTTATAAGATTTATGTATTGTATATCTGTCATTATTTCTTCTTCTTTATTAATTTTATTATTTTCATAGGCTTTTCGGTTATTCAGAAACCTTTTTATGTTTTCGTATTGTTGGTTTATGTGGTCTGTTATGTTTTTTAATTGTAGAATATTGATCTTTCCAGTTATCTTGAAGTGGTTTCACATTTGGTTGTTATTGTGCTATTTAAGAATTTATTTGAATTGCATCTTTTGGATTCATGTTGCCCGTTATAACTTTAATAGCTGTACCTAAACCTTCAATCAGTCTAAGTCCTGATCTGTTAATTGGAAGAAGCATGTTCAGTTTTCTATCAAGTTCGTTAAGTTTAAGTTTTGTAACGGCAATTGAATTAGATATAGAGTTTTTGTTGTCTTGAAAACTTTACAATAGATATTTTGTTATCATTCAAATATATGATGTGGATAAAGTTGTATTATTCGTGGAGGTCCGAGATCGAATTGTATCATCCATTTTTATAGGTCAAATTTTCGATGACGATGTCGTTGGAGGTTTTTAGAGGGAGACTGAAAAAGGGGTTGGGGGAATTTGCGTTTTTTCTTTATCCTTCCTTTATGCAATTTGTTATTCTCTAATGTATTTACCGTTATATTATTATTTCTTTTAAATTCATGACTACTGAATCAAGGGGTAATCTTGTTTTTTCTGCACCCTTTTTAAAAAATTGCCTGTGAAGAGTTCAAAAGGAGTGGTTTTGTTGATGAGTATAGAATTATTGTAAGTAATCAATGTTTCTGAAAAGATGTCGGCATGGTCAGTTCGTAAATTTGTTTCACTTGTAGTAGCGAGGATTATTCTATAAATTGAACGGTGAACGTTGAATAAAGACTTTCTACGAGTTGTTGCTTGTCTGTTGGAAAAACGTTATGTTCAGATCAATCTGGTATTGTCTGCAAAAGTCTTAAAAAATGTTGGCGCTGAGCTCTACTGTTTGATCGCAGACTACCTTTCTAGGCACACCATGTTGTGAAATGAAGTCTTTGAAAGCTCTTAAAACAACTGCACTCGTTCTCGAGGCTAACGTACTTTAAGGTTTGGCACTTTTCGCAATTGTTTATAGTTTGTGCGATTTTATTCTTCGTGAATGGAAAAAATAGTTTCTCTTCAGATAAAAACAAGATTCGTTGATGGTTTGACTTTTCATAATACTCTCTTATTAGTTTTTCGCGTTCATCACTCTCGGTGACGTCGTTGAACATTATTGTGCATCTAACTAGTCGAAAGGTTATACTATTCGAAAAGTATTTGGAGTATGCCGATTGCACAAACCGAAAAATTTCGTCCTTTGAGAAAATGGCTGTTATTTTATTTGGGGGAAGATGTGTTTTAAGAATATTAGTTATTTCCTCTTCAGTAAAGTTTGATTGCGTTACTATTTTTGCTGTTTGCTATGAAAGGGTAGTACTACGGAAGAAGATTAAAATCATTCAATGGTTGCGCGGAAATAGGGATTCTGTCGTTTAGATTTTCTTCTGCAGAATGGATTTTGGACCCTGATATAGCATTTTCTAATGTTTCTTCGTTCAAGTTAGTTTCAATTGTGTTTTTGCGGGATCATTTATCATCATCAGCGTTAGAATTAAATTTTCCTTTCTTATAGACGATCTCGTAATCGAATTCTTCGACTTTAAGACGCCGTCTGACTAATTTAGAGTTGGGCTCCTTTAAACTCATAATCCAAGTTAGGGGTCAGTTACTATCTAAAATTTGTGACCACAGAGATAAGGTCGAAAATATTTAGTTGCCCATACTATTGCAAGAAGTTTTTTTCTATTGTAGAATATTTTGTTTCTGATTCAGATAGGGTTCGGCTGGTATAGTAGATTGGCTTATCGCTTCCAATTCGTCCTTGCTATAAAAATGCATGCAGAGCAAAATTAAAAAAATTGGGATATTGTAGAATTGGATCGTTAGTTAGGATATTTTTGCATGTATGGAAACTTTTAAGGTAGTTGTAATTTAATTCTACTTTCCTACCTTTTTTAGGCATTCTCTTAAGGGTTTAGTTAATTTAGCAAAGTCCTTTATGAATTTCCTATATAAAAATCCTTTAATCCGCTTTTGAGTTTGCGGGATTGGGTAATTTAGAATTGCCTCGTTTTTAGCTGAGTTTGGATTAATGCCTTCAGTGGATACAATGTTCGAGAAATGCTGTTTCCTTTTTCAGAAATTCTGATTTATCGAGTTGTATTTTGAAATTATATTTGTCTAGTGTTTTAAAAAAAATCCGAGATTTAAGATATAGTCATCTAAGGAGGTAGAAAAGGCGATGATGTCATCTAAGTAAACCAGGCAGACTTTCCCAATTAGTTCTTATAGGACATTATCCGTAAATCTTTGCAAAGTAGAGGACTGTTTTTTAATACCATTGGCATTCTAATGCATTCGTAATCCACTTTACAGAAGTCAGTTTTTGGTATGCATTTATTGCGTCAGGGATTTTTAACGTATTGAAAACGTCAGCGGATTTGTTTTGAGTAGAACTCTGTATGTTTTCAATCATGATTGTCTGTCCCTCGTTTGTGTGTTCTATAGCTGTCTGTAATGGGTTATTTTTAAAAAGTAGGTATACCTCTGTTGTTTTAATATTTTATTCATAGATAATTATATAAAAATATTTTTTTATTGTATTAATTAACGTTTCAAAATGTTTAAAGAAATTAATTAATGAACAATTTTTGTAATCGAATAATTTCATAGTGTTATGTTTATTTAAATTATAAACGTGCTATTTATTGAGTTCTTCAATTGCAAAATAATTGCACACAAAACTTTTAGAGTTTTATTTAAATTACACTTTATTTAATCAATTATTTGACGATTATTTACTTAATTGCGATTAATACGCGATGGCAACTTTACACTGGAAAACTGTTGTACCACAAGGTCTTAACTAGATGACGCTCACAATCAGAATTCCTCAGCACGTATTGGCGTTGCTTTTATGTACCCTATTTTAAGTCGTTGTTGGGTGTTCGAGAATTGCTACCTCCATCTGCTGCGTAGTAGAACATATTATTTTCATCTCAGACACATGATGTAAGCATTGTTATTTGCTTCTAGAGCCTTTAATTATTAATTCGGATTTATTATACATGTTGTGTATTTTTATTCAGTTGTAATACCATGCAGGTGTGTGTATAGTTGTGTACTGCGTTTGTTTGTTTCTCGCTTTGTCTTAGTTGTTTCTGTTATGTAATCAAGAAGTTTTGTAGAAACTTCCAGCTTTGAAAACAACTACAGTATGCCATTTCATTTCACTTTCTTGTGCACAATTATTTTTACTTCTTTTTATATATAAATGTTTTTTTGACCTGTTTAAATAATTTTTCTTTTCTAATTTTTTAAGCACTAGGTCAGTTTATAAATAATAAAATTTTTATTTATATTTTCAATATTTCGCCACACCGTTGGGTGGCATCATCAGGAAACAGGAAACAAAAAATTTTAATAATACGATTTTTTGTTTCCTGTTTCCTGATGATGCCACCCAGCGTTGTGGCTAAATATTGAAAATATAAATAAAAATTTTATTATTTATAAACTGGGGTAGTGCTTAAAAAATTAGAAAAGAAAAATTTACTTCTTTTTATGATTTTTGTTTTGTCTTTAATAGTTCTTAAAGCTTGTTTGCACAACGAAAAAGAAAATGGTATTTTGTTTTTAAGCAAACTTTTACGATTAAGGGCACTGATTTTAAAAAGAAAATAGCTAAATTCGTGATAAAAAAAAAAAAAAACACAACCGGTATTATTCTTGTTTAGTACAGGAATGATATTTTTATTTATAATTTGAATGGTCGACAAATTTCATTTTTACAGTTAAAAATTCCCCAGCGTACTTGACAATTTTTGGGGGAAAAATTTAGTTTATTGATTTGACATTTACAAAAAAAAGTTTAAAAGAATGAATTAATTAAATTGAAAAAATAAAAAAGTTAAACAAAACAAATTAAAATGAAATAATGAAATGCCGAAACACCGGCCCCATTGAAGGACCTGCGGTCTTCAATCAAACGGAAGAAGCGCCAATTTGTGGATCGGCCTGGTCAGAACCCCGTTTCTAGTCCTGACTTGCGCTACTCTCACTTTGTTGTCTGCGCCTCGGATTACCTCCTGAACTCGGCCGGTTAGCCACTGCAGCGGTGGAGTGTTGTCCTCGTGGACGACGACGAGCTGGCCGACGGCGAGGTCTTCTTCTTCGGCCCACCTCGTCTTGATTTGGAGGCTGCGGACGTAATCTCTCTCTCTCAAGACCGCCAAAACGTCTGCTTAAGTGCGCAGATAAGCCGCCATCTCTTGCAACACGTCAGCTTGTCCAGACCGCCTTGATGCGATCCTTGCGGCAGCGCAAGCAGGCTCTCTCCTATTACTCCTCCGTCGTTGGGATCGTTGCTGTGGGGAGCGATGGGCCTGGAGTTCAATACTGCCTCGATCTCTATCAGCACCGTCTGCAGCTCCTCGGCGGTTAGTAACACCTTGCCTTTGGTCCTCATGAGCAGGCCTTTGGCAGATTTGACGGCCGCTTCCCACAGACCGCCGAAGTGTGGAGCTCGTGGCGGGATGAAGTGGAAGGCCACCCCTTTGCTGGCAGCGTTCGACGCGACGTCCTTGGCACTGGTTTTAATTGCCTGTCGAAGCTCCAGTAGCTCTCGACTGGCACCGACAAAATCGGTTGCGTTGTCGCAGAAAACCTTCTCCGGGAGACCTCTCCTGCCGATGAACCTTTGAAAACAGAGAATAAAAGAATTTGAAGACAGATCAGTTACCAATTCAATATGTACAGCTTTTGAGGTAAAACACACAAATATAGCAATATACATTTTTACGGGTGGTCGGCCACGAATTTTGAGTGTTACATTAACTGGGCTGCAAAAGTCTACGCCGCATATCTTGAACGGGCGTAGAGCTCTCACCCTATCAGCGGGCAAATTCCCCATGATTTGATTCATTAATTTAGGTTTGTATTGAAAACAATGTAGGCACTTGCGAACTACTTTCGTACATTCTTCTCTAGCATTAATCAGCCATATTTTGTCTCGCAAAATAGCTACCAAAGCCTTTGCACCAGCATGACAGTTCGTTAAGTGCAAGTGTCTTAAATAAATGGTGATAAAATGCGATTTCTTTGACATCAAAAGGGGAAATTTTGCATCGTATGCAATTGGTGCATTAAGCAATCGCCCGCCTACCCTAAGTAGTGAAAACGAGCGATGTTCATCTTTGTATTGATGGACGAATGGACTCAGACGTTGCAAATTTGAAGGCAACTTCTGTGATTTGCTTAGCTTTTTCAATTCGTCCGCATAATCGATTTTTTGCAAGAATTCAACCAAATGAAGGAATGTCCATTTCATTTCCTTCGCTGTAGGTTCACCAAAATTGCGGCAGTTGTTTCCTCGAGCAATATCAAGAAAACAAAAAACGTAGGTGAGTACTCGAATCATTTCAGTGTATGATGAATATTTCTCAATCACCTTCAAAATATAGTTATCGTTTTCCTCTACAGCGAAGAAAACACTTGATTTCCGCTTTTCAAGCGATTCTTCTTCAATTGTCAGGTTAAAGTGGTTGTTTACTGGCCACGTGTTACTCTCTTGGAGTAGAAAACTAGGGCCACTAAACCAAATAGAATCAACTAATTCGTCGACATTACTACCTCTCGAAACTATATCGGCCGGATTATCTTTAGTTGGAACATGTCGCCATGTGACGTTGTTCGATAATTCCTGGATTTCAGAAACTCTATTTAAAACAAATGTCGCTAACGTTGATGTATGAGTCTGAATCCAGTGTAATGTGATTTCTGAATACGTCCACAATGTTACGCTTTCGACCTCAAACGAAATCATGGGTTTTATTTTAGACCATAATTTGGCCAATAAATGGGCTGCGCATAACTCTAGTCTTGGCAGAGATTTAGTCTTCAGAGGAGCAACTTTAGATTTGGCCTTTAACAAACGGCAGGAAGGTTTATTAGCAGCTCTACTTCGTACGTAAAGGCAGCAGCCATACGCTCGCATATGGTCAAAACATATCTGGGAATTTCTATTAAGTAAATTTTTGATAAATTGGACTTGAAATTCTCCCAAGATGTGTCCAAACGCGTGGGGATTGATTCATCCCAATCCAACTTCATAAGCCATAGTTCTTGAAGAAGAACTTTGGCTTTAATAACCAAAGGGCACAAAAGTCCGAGTGGATCAAAGAGTCTTGCCGAAACAGATAATACGTCTCTTTTTGTTGCTCGTAAACCACTTAGTCAAATTGAAACCTGCCGATTGTAAAATATCTGTGACTTGGGTCCTGATTGTATTGAGTTCTTCAATAGAATCGGCGCCAGTTAGCAAGTCGTCAACATAAAAGTCTCTTTTTATTATTTTTGATCCGATAGGTAGCGTTTCTTCGAACAATTCGCTCAAGTGTGTCAGACATCGCATTGCCAGAAATGGAGCCGATGATGTACCATAAGTCACCGTATTCAAGCTATAGACTTCAAAACTTGACGGTACATTTTCTCATTGTCAGCCGTAATAGCATATTAATGCATACGAAAACGAACAAGCGTGGAATATAGTTCTTCTTGAATAGTTGGTCCAATCATTAACAGATCGTTAAGTGAAAAATTCGTAGATGTTTTGCAAGAGGCGTCGAAAACTACACGAAGTTTGGTAGAAGTGCTTTGCGGTCGTAACACGCACTGATGTGGAATGAAACAGTGAGCGTTTTGGGAATCTTGTTGTCTGCAATAGACATATGAACCAAGTTAATGTATTCTTTCATAAAAGAATTATACATCTCTTTCGTGTGTGGTTCTTTTGACAACCGACGTTCTAAGGACAAGAATCGTCTTCTGGCTGTTTCAAAAGAGAGACCTAACGCTTTTGGATCCACTTTAAAAGGAGCGCCACTTTAAATCTGCCCGATGGCAATCGCCGAACAGATCTTGAAAAATTTTCTTCACATTTCTGGTGTTCTATTGATGGAATTTTTGCCTCTCTTGGAACTTCCTCCAGTTCCCAAAATCTACGAACTATCATATCTAACGAGTCGTCGCTATCTCTTGTTTGACTTAAATGGCAACAATAAAAATTAATTTCTCTAGGCTCTTTGTATTTACCAGAAACAATCCAACCTAGCAAAGTCTTTTGAGGTGATGGAATGTTTGGATTTTGTTTAATTTGACCAACGCATAATAACTCGAAGAAAATCTTAGCGCCGATCAACATATCAATCTTTTGAGGCTTATAAAAACATGGATCAGCTAACTCGATATTCGAAGGCAAGTTCCAACCTGAAGTCGAAATCGTTGGATCAGGTTGGTAATTGGAAATTGATCGAAAAATCCAGAATTCTGATGAAAATTCGTAGGAATTCATTCGAGATCTCACATTTGCTTGAAGTTTATATTTGGCGGATGAATTCATTCTCCCCACGCCAGTCAAACTGAGATTTCTTTGCTATTTTTGTAATTGTAATCGCTGTGAAAGTTCTTCGGTAATAAAATTGATTTGTGAACCGGAGTCCAGTAAAGCTCTTGCCAGAACATATTGTCCAGAACTATTTCTTATGTTAACTAAGGCTGTGGCCAAAATGACATTGTCTTTTTTGGAAGACGAATGATTTACAGAAGCTCTGGATGAAGTTGACGGCGGATTTGGATCAGAACTATTTGAAACACTTAATGTATTTTCACTTGTAGCATAAATGTGCAACAGAGTATGATGTGAGCGACTACAAACTCGACACTTCGACGACTTACATTTAGTAACTGTGTGCCCTTTTTTCAAGCAATTGATACATGTAGGAACGCTTTTAACAAAGTCGAATCTCTGCTGTACAGGCACAGCGGTAAAAGAGGGACAATTTGATAAATAATGCTGTGTCGATTTACAAAATAGGCATTTCGAATTTTGTTGGTTTTGCTGATTATCAGTTTGGCAAGAAAATGAAGAATTAGATTTTCTTGTATTGGATGTGTCAGGTTTTTTATTAATGTTAGCATTATTCTTAGTTCTTGAACACGAAGCTTCTTCAGCTGAAATATGTTGATATCGTTTATTCAAGGCTGCCTCGCAATCACTCCATAAGGGCAATTTTTGATAATCAAGTTGTTCTTCCCACTTTGATCTGGTGATTGGATCTACTGTTGTCATTACCAAATGTATAAGAATGGCATTCGTAATTGCCTTATCATCACCAAATGATGATAGTGAATCGTAAATGGCAGGCACAGTGTCTATCATGATCCTCAAAGCGCTCGATGAAGCCTTTGAAATTTCAGGCAAATTGAATAGTTGTCGAATATTATCAAAAAATATTAGGCAAGGATTGCCATAAACGCGTTTTAAACTTACCAGCGCTTTGGGGTAATTCTCTTCAGTGACTTGAAAAGCCTTGACAGTACCCAGAGCTTCGTCAGATAAACAGGAAAGTAAATGATTAAGTTTCTCTATATTTGTGAGAGAAATATCGTGGTCTACCAAACTTTCAAACAAGCTTATACAATTTTTGTACTCAGAGTACTTGGCAATTTCATTAGTGGAAGACTACTGCGATGGGGTGAACATCCAACAGCAGTATCTTGAGTGCTTTGTCTTCTATTAGGGGATAAATATCCAAGAAGCAAGCATTTAGTTGACACACATAAATCTTTGACTTCCGGTCTTTCATCATTTTCTGGATCTAATATATCGATTTCTGCCTGAAAAGTCATTGCTTGTTCGATATAAGAAATAAGGATTACAAGGCGGCATTCTAATTCGATCGCATTGAAAGAAATAGTTTTCTCTCGAAGTGATCGCCGAATCCTGTCAATATTGTTTAATACTTTAGTTTTCTGTTGTACTACAAGTCCAAGCTATTGGACTTGCCAGATCTCGTACTGCTTTGCATTTTGTTTATTTATTTCGTATCGTTACTTCGATAAAATTTGAAAGAACTACTGGAAGGACCTCAAGAAAATTAATAAATTTTCGAGATCTGAAACCTTCCCGAAAATTCAGAAAATATACCAAAATTGTACTAATTTACGCGATTACTGAAATATATGCAGGAATCAAACGTTCTAGTGTGAGAATTTAATATTCTGCAACTCACCAATATTGGTTTCTGAAATTCGAACAAAACTGTTTGCTGGGTTATATATATGAAACCCTATGTATTTCTTTATAGGCAACGCACTTGACCAAATATATTTATTTTTGATAATAATTTTATTTTTGTAATTAATTTACAAAATAATTGCCGTCAAAATATCTCGATTAAAAAAATTCTTTTCTTTTTTTTTTTTTAATACTGTAGCTCAATCCTCAAGCTTCAAGCAATAATTACTAATTTTTATTAAAACTCGATATATTTTATGCAATTTTGTAGTATTAAATGAGAATAAATTAAAATTTTTATTTTTCGAAAAATTTATTCTAAAAAACACCAACTCACACAAAAATGCTTGCTGGGTTGTCTGTTTGTTTTTCTTATGTTTCTTTCTCTCCTATTCGTATGTAAATAAATTGACGCCACGATCAGCTGCGATATAGTGATGCCAAGTCAGAAGTAACTTTAATGAAATTAATGTAAAAACTAATCACAATAATAAATCGTATGGAGGTATAAAAAAGAACAAGTGATAATAAAACAAACGTCAGTACAAATAAACAGCAAACAACCAAAATGGAAGTATATAGATTGGTGAGTATTAATTATTAAGTTTGGAAATATTTTTCTATTTTCAGAAAATCTAACGCAATGAAAGCGAAGAGAGCAGCAGATACATTTAAGAGAAAACACGACAAGAGAAATCGATCGAGATTAAAGTGAAAATTTAATTCAAATGAGTAATAAAAATATTTATTGTGCTTTTAAACTTGAAATAAATAAACAATCTATTTTGTATCACTATGTGTGTGTGTTTCACTACTTAGGGCATAAACGAATTGACGAAAAGAACAAATAATTCTTCGTGTGGAAGAAAACTTTTGCTTTAAACGAATTTTAAATTTAACTTTTGTTATTTAAAAATTAAACGCAAAGTCTCACACAAATTATTTGTTCTTAAATACCTGGTTGATGTTTTGTTCACGATCCTTTTTGCACAATATACAGCTACACCTGGGCATCTGGATGAATTTCCAAATTTTTTGGGGGTTGAAAATGTTGATGTTGAGTTGTTGTTGTTTTTTATTTATTATTTTGTTTATTTAATTATAAACAAACGTTTATACCGGGTTATTTTAGTAACGAACGCACGGTAATTTAATACGTTTTTTATTTAACAAATACGGTTTTGGTAAACGCGAATTTTTACACTCGGGCGCCAAAATGTTTTGTCTTTAGTAGTTTTTAAAGCTTGTTTGCACAACGAAAAAGAAAATGGTATTTTGTTTTTAAGCAAACTTTTACGATTAAGGGCACTGATTTTAAAAAGAAAATAGCTAAATTCGCGATCGAAAAAATACACAACCGGTATTATTCTTGTTTAGTACAGGAATGATATTTTTATTTATAATTTGAATGGTTGACAAATTTCATTTTTACAGTTAAAATTTCTCCAGCGTAATTGACATTTTTTGGGGGCAAAATTTAGTTTATTGATTTGACATTTACAAAAAAAAGTTTAAAATAATGAACTAATTAAATTGAAAAAATAAAAAAGTTAAACACAAAAAAATGAAAATGAAATAATGAAATGCCGAAACAATTTTAATTAAGCATGTTTGTAACACTGCCGCCCACTTAAGCCTTTTTGTCCCGAATAGGCTCAACATAACCTCTGCCATGTTTGGCCAGCCGCTCCAGGTGAACCACTTTCATTTTAGACCTCAGATTATGATATCTTTGTATCCAGTTGTTACGGATTTGTCTAAATTTAATTACACATCTTTTTTCATAAGCACAAACTTTCAAACTTGAGCGGGTTTTTCGCCCCCTGGCTTTAGTACTGCTTGGTTTTCCTTGAAGATTTTTTTTTTGTTAGAAAGAAACAAAAATAAATCTTTACTTACATATGTACACACCTACGTATGTAGGCATGTATGCATAACTCCATACTCAATGAAGTTAACAACAACTCTTCCTTTTCTTTTATATGTTAACTGTACCAAATTCATGAATTTCATAATTTTTTAATCCTACTATTTTGTCATCTCATACGATCACGTCATTGTACCGTTATTAAAATTAACCAATGACGACAAAACACATGCGTAGCTGACTATGCAGAAGAATAATACTTAAAGCATGGCACAAGAATAAATGGGCAGTTGTTAACAAGTGGTTGATGCGTGTGGGACAGTTTTGGTGGTGCGCGAAAAAAAAGCGGTTAAAACGGAGAAAGCAACTAAAAACCAATTAGAAAAAGTAAAGTTGTGAACAAAATTCATTGTGAAACAAATAATATAAATAAAATTACTAAGAATCCGCACTTTTCTATAAAAAAAATGAAAAATTTACAAAATGTGAAACAGTTGTACGAAACGATTTAAAACAAGCAAAATATAATTAATAACAAAAACAAATTATGAGAAAAGTTATTTTAAGAAAAAGTTATTTGTTTATTTAGCTTTACTAGTGTTAATTTTTTTAGCGCGTAAAATGCTGTGCCTCGATAATACTTTTCCCCATTGCAGACTTCATCAAAGAAAATTTACGTATGACCCAAAATATTGGGGTTTTTTGTTTTTAAGTATTATAAAAACTTAATTTTCAAATATAACATGCATATAAAACTGGGCGTAAGGCTAATAATTGTTCTACTGGTAACATCCAGTAGTAAGAAAAAAAGAATTTGATATTTCATTAAAACTGCGTACAGAAAAACAGAACCATAAAACCTGAAGAAAATTTTTGTAGTCGCTCACGTAAAAATATGAAAAGGAATTTTAATATAAAAAACTGTATTAAATAAATATAACATTTAAATATAAGTTACTTCAGTGTTTTTGTGATAACTTTTAAAAAAAAAGTTTGAGTGAAAAATGTGTTATTTCTTAATTAAATCGAAATAAAAAAATGTATTATTTCTGTTGGCTGAGGTCGCCATTTTTAATTTTTCTGTATTAAATTACCTCAAAAAAAAAAAGAAAAGCATGAAAAAAAAGAGGGCAATTTCAAAGAAAATAGTAAAAGCAAAAGGTTAAACAATTTTAACAATACCAAATTAAAGAAATTTGACGATAATAATGTATTTTATTTCAAGTCTTTAAACAAAATATTAAGAAGAAAAAAAAAGAAAATGTACAAACTGAGACAGGGTAAAACCCACCCCCAAATCATTAATGAACCTAAAACCAACTGGAAAAATTAAAATAATAAAATTAAACGCAAAAAAATCATTGTTTAAAAAGAAAAAAAAGGGAAAACCCAGAATGAACAATCAAAAAGGGATAAATTTAATTCATAAAAGTGAAACGCTAGGAACGCTAACAGCAGCAGAGAAAGTGGCCAACATCAAGCGCGACAGAGAACCAACAACAGCAGAGCAGCAGCACATCGCCTGAACAACAGTAGGGGTATTCCGGCAAGTTGTATCTTTTCATGATATAGTTATTTTCTAAATTAATGTAACCATGTAATATTGTAAAAATTATCATAACAATTACTTCTTAAATATTTTATTATCCACTATACTATATAAGCATTTTTTTCCCATTATATTTATATTAAGGATCCTTAGGCACACTAATTACTTTAAATTTAACAAACGCAAATTTAATAAACTTGAAATTAATTTTCCTTACTGAAATGAAATTCTAGTAACCTTATTTGGAAAGAAATGCGGGGAAAACAGGGGCACTAATAAGGGACAGTTGAAATTAAAGGTACCTACACTGTCGAAGGCATAAGGGAGGGTTAAGTGTACCTCAGTATGACAATACACCTAGTCCATACACAGTTCACATAAATGAAGAAAATTAAGGAGAATTACTTGCGATATCTTAACTGAACTCTTGGTTTCTGATGTGGCATGGGGAGTTTAGTAAAGGAATCACGGGTCAAAGGAACTTACCAACCTGATTGAGCTAGCCAGGTGTACAACAAACCGTGCCAAATTGATCTTTGTATGAGTATCTATACATTGGAGAACATTTCGCCAATATAAACTACGTGTAACATATATGGCGCCCAACGTGGGGCTTAATGCAAATCCGTTAATTATCTTCAATTTATATTGTTTGGTTTTCCCAATTATTTTGCATAAGTCATGATATCTGGGAAATAAAAGTCCTGGTATCATTCGCGATGCAGAATATGGGAATAAAGTCATTTGGTTTATATACCTTTTCAATTGTTTTGTATAGGTCATGATTTCTGGGAAATAAAAGTCCTGGTGTCATTTGCGATGCAAAACATAGGAATAAATTTAGAAAAATTCATTTTAGAATTTAGTAACTAACATTTAATTATATTCTATGAATATTCTGGCATTATAAGTCCGAACTGACGACAAAAAATCGCTCAGTTGCCCGTTGCGATAATGTCTTATATTGGTAAAACATAATTAGGTAAGCCTATTTTAACACCGGCTCAGAAACATATTAACACATGTATTTTGAAGTTTATAAAAATTTATTTTTTTACATTTATGATGAACAGCTTGAGGCATAGTATAGAGTCTTAAATAATTCGGTATTAATGCATTCTCCGAAGTAAATGGTATTCGGTTGTTTAGTGTCCTGTTAATACCCGGCATTTCTTTCTTAAATACGCCCAAATAATTTTTACAAATAAAATATTTTATTATTTAAATACTTAAAAACAAAACCACCCATAAAATTAATATAATTACTAAAACTTTTATTTTTTTTTCCAATCACAAATTACCCCAAACTCATTTGCATGATTTTTGTACATACATAATTATATAAGTAACAATTAAAATACACACATATAAAGTATAAAACTTTTCTCTGTTTTTGCTGGTGCACAATTATGCACAAACCCAACACTCGTCAAGCCACAGCTAGAACTTCTTTACGTAATACGGTAGTCAATTCCAATTTAGTGGATCTGTCAGGTAGAGGTAGTGTACAGGTAACGTCTCGTCGCTCTTCGGTGACGAAAGGAAAAGTAAGGGGTGCAACTTCATTAGAGAACAAATGTCCAACTGGAGTTAGTTCAACAGATTCACAACATAGTACAAGCATTAAAGCACTAATGGGGTCATCTGGCTCTCTCTCACTTGTCTCAGATCTAGCCGCGGAAACGAACTTGGCGAGGGATAATACAAATTTTGACCTTTCAAGCTCACTGCCTGATATAGATCCCGGTTCTTTAGAAAACTTAACACATATCTCATTTTCTGATAGACAAACAGGCCACATCTCTCATATGGAAATGGCTACTCAGGACGTTAATCAGGAAGGTAATCAAATATGAATGCGACTGAAAATTTGATGGCATACTTCCAAGAAGCCATGAGAAATACCCAGGATGAATTTAGGAGAGAATTCACTGCTCTTAGAGAGGCAGTAGGGTTGGGACGTAATGATAGATCTACTTCCGTGACACCTGGAACGAATGTCCAACCATCCTGTTCTTCATATGCTTCCTCAGCGATAAGTTTCAAATTAAAGGACTGGAAGGTTGCGTATAGTGGTGAAGGCAGTGTTACGGAATTTTTGTTCAAAATAGACACATTAGCCGAACGATCTCAGTGTCCTCACGATCATCTAATGTCCAACTTTCATTTATTTTTGACAGGTAAAGCTGAAACATTTTACTGGGATTATATTAGACAAAACCAAAGGGCGTCCTATCCAATGTTAAGAACGGCTCTTTCTAGGGAATTCGGCACCTTGGAAAGCGACCATGAAATATTATTAAAAATCTCAACGCGTAAACAGCTTCAAAAAGAAAGCTATGACGACTTCCATTCGTTCGTAGTTCGCTGGAACTTAAGGTTATCTAACCCAATGTCAGACGCTTCACCAATAGAGATCATTAAGAAAAATGTACACGCCGAACTCAAGGTGATGCTTTTTATTTCGGACCCTGTAGATTTAGGTAAACTACGCGAATTATCTCGAAAGGCAGAAAGGGTACTATCAGAAAACAAAGCTAGTACAGTAAATCGACGTCAAGTAAATGAGATATCTGTCGAACCAACATTAGGAAACTCCGATGGTGAATCAGACCCTCAAATAGAGGCACTCAAATTAAAAAAAATATGGGTAGACAATGAGTACTCCAAAATAAATGTTGGAATTGCCTCAATTTTGGACATAGTTTTATCTATTGTCCCGACACGACTCGGCATGTTTTCTGCTATAAATGCGGACAAAGAGGGGTAACTACTCCTGAATGTGGTAGTCCTCATGTGGGAAACAAACGCCGGAACGAGTGGGCGACCGGGGATGCTCGTTCCGCCAAGTAAATCCCGAGTTAACAATCGGCACAGAAGGTAAGCCTCCACAGAGGGACTTACCTTTTAGACCAACAGAAACTATACCTGACTTACCTACCTTATCGCTGCATAGAAGCAAGTTCAATTTATATCTTTCCAGAAAATCTGGAAGCCGTGAAATATCTCGACGAATTCTAGAATGTAGGCGGCGATATCAAGGAAGAAAAAATTATAGGAAAACGATTGAATCGACCTGTTTGTCAAATCATGATGATGGTAGACCTTTTGCAATGATTAAAATCTTCGATGAAAACTTACTGTGTCTTTTAGACTCAGGTGCCAATGTATCTGTCTTAGGAAAAGGGAGCTTGGATTTTATAGATAGAAACAGTATACGATTAGGAGAATTTAAATCTAGTATCCGAACTGCAGATGGTTCGAAAAACGAAGTATTAGGATATTGTTCGCTACCAGTAACTTTTAAAGGGGTGACAAAGTTCATTGTGTTTTACGTTGTACCAAACTTGTCCCAACAGGGGTATCTTGGCGTGGATTTTTGGAAATCCTACGCCTTGGCTCCTCAAATCTTTCCTGAAGCTTCTTGTGCGGAACTCTTGAATGATACCGAGTTAATCTTTCATGACCTATCTCCAGAAGAGAAATTACGCTTAGATGAAGTTATTCTGGAATTTCCCTCTTACGAGAAACTTGGCCTAGGGTGTACACATCTCCTTGAGCACCACATAGACACAGGGGATGCCGAACCGGTAAAACAAAAACACTATCCTCTTTCGCCGCCGAGGCAAGCAGAAGCCTATGAGGAACTAGACAGGTTACTTACTCTTGGTGTATTAGAGGAGTCAAACTCTCCTTGGTGTAGCCCAATCGCGACAGTTCGCAAGCCCGGTAAAATCAGACTTTGTCTGGACTGTAGAAAGCTTAATCTACTAACAAAAAAGGATTCCTACCCATTACCACACATTAATGGGTTACTCAGTCGGCTTAAAGACACCCATTTCATAAGCGGTATTGACCTGAAGGATGCTTTTTTTCAAATAAGGCTATCAGAAACATCGAAAGAAAAGACAGCTTTTGCAGTACCGGGTAGGTCACTATACCAGTACAGGGTAATGCCTTTTGGCGTTTGTAATGGACCTCAGACAATGAGCCGTCTAATGGATAGGGTGATCCCAGCAAAGTTGAGAGATAATGTTTTTATATACCTAGACGACCTCCTTGTTTGCAACCACGATTTTGCATCTCACCTTGGTTTTCTTTCTGAAGTCGCACAGTGTTTAAAGTCTGCAGGCCTGACAATCAACGTAGGTAAGAGCAAGTTTTGCCAACGCGAAATCAAATATCTTGGTTATCGCATTGGTGGCGGAACTTTTAAAATTGACCCGGAAAAAATTAAGGGCATTACTCAGTTTCCAATCCCTAAAACACCTCGGCAGGTAAGACGGTTCGTGGGTATGGCAAGCTGGTATCGATCATTCATAAATAATTTTTCGGATTTAGCAGGTCCGCTCACAGATTGTTTGCGAAAGACAAACCGACCCTTTCGGTTTTCACCACAGGCTTCTGTTTCGTTCGAAAAGCTAAAATCCGCTTTGTGGGAAGCACCCGTGTTAGCTGAAACCGATTTTAACAGAGAATTCGTGATTCAGTGCGATGCATCACGCACAGGCGTAGGTGGAGTTCTATATCAGCTGGACGAAAATGGCAGAGAATGCCCCATTTCTTTTGTGTCACAAAAACTGAATAAGGCCCAGAGGAACTACACAGTAACGGAACTGGACTGTTTAGCGGCAATCATTTGTGTCAAACGTTTCAGACAGTACGTCGAAGGACTCCCTTTTAAAATTGTGACAGACCACTCAAGCCTGAAATGGCTCATGGCCCAAAAAGACTTGAATGGTAGATTAGCCCGATGGAGCTTAAAACTCCAACATTTTAATTTTGTTATAGAACATAGAAAAGGGTCCTTAAACGTAGTCCCGGATGCCCTGTCCAAGTTCGACGTTGACGAGCTAGACTTAAATTGCAATCCACCGGAAGCAGATATTCAATCACCAGAGTTTAATAGCTCAGAATACAACAAGTTGAGGGAAAATATACGGGGGAATAGTACATTACTTCCAGATTTGCGCTTATCTGAAAATTATGTTTACAAACGGGTTAGATTTAGAAATAACGACACCGCCGAAGAGGATCTTTGGAGACTATGGTTACCAAAGTCCTTAGTTAATAAAACAATCAAATCCGTGATGTTAAGTTATATGTCAACCAATGTGATGTCTGCAAAGTCATTAAACCCACAAACCAAATACTACGTCCGCCAATGGGCAAGCAAGTTTTAACAACCCGCCCTTTTCAAAGACTGTACTGTGATTTTTTGGGTCCTTACCCATGTACCAAATCAAAAAACTGCCAATTGTTAATTGTAATAGACCATCTGACTAAATTTCTGTTCTTAAAACCCATGAAAACGGCAACATCTACCAACGTCATAGATTTTTTTTAAATGATTTGTTTTGCACTTACGATATGCCACAGTTTATACATAGCGATAACGCTAAACAATTCACCTCAAACGAAATAGAAGAATTTTTTTTTGCATATGGTATAACGCATGTCACGACAGGATTTTATTCACCACAAGCAAACGCTTCGGAAAGAGCAAACAGAGAAGTCATTTCTAAAATTCGTTTTTTTCTTAAGGACCAGTCAGAACACACAAGTTGGGATAGGGATATACCGAAAATTTTACAAGTCTTACGAAGCGACTTCCACTCGGCAATAAAATGTTCACCATACTTCACAGTTTTTGGTCAAAATATGATTTTAAACGGTTCCACTTATTCTATTTTAGATAGGCTGAATATGCTATCTGATGACACGTTAGTTTTACGAAATGATCGATTAAAAATTATCCGAGAACAAATTAATAAGAATCTCGGCAAAGCCTATGAAAAGGCAAGCAAGACGTATAATACGAGGTCCAAGCCAGTAAATTTTATTGAAGGTCAAGAGGTTTTTCGTAAAAATCATTCTCAGAGCGATTTTAAAAAGCCCATAAATTCAAAATTTAATCCAAAATTCGTAAAATGCAGAATCAGGAAAAGAATTGGGAGCGCCCTTTATGAGCTAGAAGATCTTCAAGGACACTACGTCGGAAAATATCATGCCTCCGACCTTCGAGCTTAGTTTATCAAACGTTTGGTATTTTTGTATTGCCCGGCTTCCTGGGTCGTGCCACACGAATACATTTGTCACTTTTCCCATAAGATACAATAGGGTTTTGCTCTCTTCCTATAAAAAAAATCCTCCCCTGTTCGGGTTGCAATTGGAAATCTTACCGCGAAGCAGGTTTGCTACGGCTTTGTCTAAATTTAATTACACATCTTTTTTCATAAGCACAAACTTCCAAACTTGAGCGGGTTTTTCGCCCCCTGGCTTAAGTACTGCTTGGTTTTCCTTGAAGATTTTTTTTTTGTTAGAAAGAAACAAAAATAAATCTTTACTTATATATGTACACACCAACGTATGTAGGCATGTATGCATAACTCCATACTCAATGAAGTTAACAACAACTCTTCCTTTTCTTTTATATGTTAACTATACCAAATTCATGAATTTCATAATTTTTTAATCCTACTATTTTGTCATCTCATAAGATCACGTCATTGTACCGTTATTTAAATTAACCAATGACGACAAAACACATGCGTAGCTAACTATGCAGAAGAATAATACTTAAAGCATGGCACAATAATAAATGGGCAGTTGTTAACAAGTGGTTGATGAGTGTGGGACAGTTTTGGTGGTGCGCGAAAAAAAAGCGGTTAAAACGGAGAAAGCAACTAAAAACCAATTAGAAAAAGTAAAGTTGTGAACAAAATTCATTGTGAAACAAATAATATAAATAAAATTACTAAGAATCCGCACTTTTCTATAAAAAAAAAATGAAAAATTTACAAAATGTGAAACAGTTGTACGAAACGATTTAAAACAAGCAAAAAGTGTTAATTTTTTTTAGCGCGTAAAACGCTGTGCCTCGATAATACTTTTCCCCATTGCAGACTTCATCAAAGAAAATTTACGTATGACCCAAAATATTGGGGTTTTTTGTTTTTAAGTATTATAAAAACTTAATTTGCAAATATAACATAACATATAAACTGGGCGTAAGGCTAACAATTGTTCTACTGGTAACATCCAGTATTAATAAAAAAAGAATTTGATGTTTCATTAAAACTGTGTACAGAAAAACAGAACCATAAAACCTAAAGAAAATTTTTGTAGTCGCTCACGTAAAAATATGAAAAGGAATTTTAATATAAAAAACTGTATTAAATAAATATAACATTTAAATATAAGTTACTTCAGAGTTTTTGTGATAACTTTAAAAAAAAGGTTTGAGTGAAAAATGTGTTATTTCTTAATTAAATCGAAATAAAAAAATGTATTATTTCTGTTGGCTGAGGTCGCCATTTTTAATTTTTCTGTATTAAATTACCTCAAAAAAAAAGAAAAAGCATGAAAAAAAGAAGGAAATTTCAAACAAAATAGTAAAAACAAAAGGTTAAATAATTTTAACAATACCAAATTAAAGAAATTTGACGATAATAATGTATTTTATTTCAAGTCTTTAAACAAAATATTAAGAAGAAAAAAAAAAAAGAAAATGTACAAACTGAGACAGGGTAAAACCCACCCCAAATCATTAATGAACCTAAAACCAACTGGAAAAATTAAAACAATAAAATTAAACGCAAAAAAATCATTGTTTAAAAAGAAAAAAAAGGGAAAACCCAGAATGAACAATCAAAAAGGGATAAATTTAATTCATAAAAGTGAAACGCTAGGAACGCTAACAGCAGCAGAGAAAGTGGCCAACATCAAGCGCGACAGAGAACCAACAACAGCAGAGCAGCAGCACATCGCCTGAACAACAGTAGGGGTATTCCGGCAAGTTGTATCTTTTCATGATATAGTTATTTTCTAAATTAATGTAACCATGTAATATTGTAAAAATTATCGTAACAATTACTTCTTAAATATTTTATTATCCACTATACTATATAAGCATTTTTTCCCATTATATTTATATTAAGGATCCTTAGGCACACTAATTACTTTGAATTTAACAAACGCAAATTTAATAAACTTGAAATTAATTTTCCTTACTGAAATGAAATTCTAGTAACCTTATTTGGAAAGAAATGCGGGGAAAACAGGGGCACTAACAAGGGACAGTTAAAATTAAAGGTACCTACACTGTCGAAGGCATAAGAGAGGGTTAAGTGTACCTCAGTATGACAATACACCTAGTCCATACACAGTTCACATAAATGAAGAAAATTAAGGAGAATTACTTGCGATATCTTAACTGAACTCTTGGTTTCTGATGTGGCATGGGGAGTTTAGTTATATGCTTACACGTAAAGGAATCACGGGTCAAAAGAACTTACCAACCTGATTGAGCTAGCCAGGTGTACATCAAACCGTGCCAAATTGATCTTTGTATGGGTATCTATACATTGGAGAACATTTCGCCAATGTAAACTAATTAATTTCTTTATCACCTTGTACGGTCCCTCTCAGTTGATTTGCAGTTTAGGGGATAATCCTTTCTTTGTCCTTCAGTAAATCCCTTCGTGATCGCTCCTCAATCATATCTGGCTTTTATCGTATCTGTGGTTAGTTTAATGCGGTTACGGACAAACTTATTAAGCTTCTGCAGGTCATCTGTGCCTGAAGAATGTTACCATTAATTAAATTAAGGTATTAAATTTGTAAATATTATTTTATTTTATTTTGTGATTTTTTTAATTCTTAATACATTTTTTATAATTTAATAATAATAGTTTTTTCATTAATTACAAAAATTTCTAATAATAGAATAATAATAATAGTATTTATTTATAAAAAGAAAATATTGATATTAAAGTTGTTTAACAGATGAAAAATAAGGATTTTATAGAATATATAACTCCCCCATCCCTTGAATAAAAATTACTCCCGGAATGTAAAAAATTTTTATAATGGAACATAAAATAACGATTATAATCATTAGCTAAATCTAAAAATAAATAAATAAATATATGTATATGTCCAAGCGTGTACAAAATACATTTCTTTTTTAATTTTATTAATAAATTAATAACGTATTCAATAAAAAAAAACTCATAACTTATTATTGTTTTAAAATTTATAATTATGTTTTCTAAGAAAAATTATTTTTTTGAATAATTTCTACCAGTAATTTTTCGATCAAACTTTATATTTGGTATTTCATTTTGGTATTTAAAGATTTTCTTAACAACTTGTCTATCTCTCTTGCAGTTTTTTTCATCAACTAAATTTTTTTTATTCTTTTTTTAACTTCTTTTAACATATATCGTGGTTTTTCTTTTAAATTATAAAATCCTAAATTCTTAACAAATTCTTTTTCTCTAAATTTATGACAATCTTCTCTGCTGTTGTTTATTTTCACAATCCTTTTGATTTTCTTTTCATGTACAACATTGTGTAATTTTTGCCAAATCGACTTATCAACCTTATTATGTAATAGTTCATTAGGTTTAGCACCTGTAGTGCTGTGAATTGTATCGTTATATATTTGAACAGTTTTATATACTTGAACTTTATCGTCAATATCTTGATCATTTTTTTCTAATTTAAACAGTCTAATGTGTTCATTTAACGTAAGATGAAAACGCTCAATATCTGCATTACCTGTGTGTGTGTTTGGAGAAGTAATGATAATCTATGTTCTCTGATCTTAAGAAATCTCTAATCATAGCCGTATTAAATTCATTGTCTGCCATAATTCTATTTGATTTTCCCATAATAGCAAATCTTTCTCTGATTTTTCGACAATACTCAACGTGTTTTTATCGCTTAAATAATGTACAGATACGTGTTTTGTCAGTGTAAAAAATTTTTATTCAAGAACCATATATCCATATGATTATTTGATTAGATTTTATTGGAGTTTCAGTTACACAAAATCTAGTTTTAACTGGTTGTCTATCAAATTGCACAAAACACAATTATTAATAAATTTATGAATTTCTTTTTTAAGTTTGGATAAAATACAATATTTTGCAATTCCATGAATGTTTCCTCAAAACCTCTGTTATTCTTATCATTGTGAAATTTTTCTAGTGTATTCAAAAGATTTTCTTCATCTAAAATATCTTTTATAAATGTAGTACATCGCACGAATTTCATTCTAGGTACATTAGAAAAATAGTGAACTAAAGTATCTTGCAAATTTTTATATATTTCAAAATTATCACAAAAAAATCCGACTGTTCCTTTAATTGGAAAAATCTTTTTAAAAAATTGTGGTAACTTTTCCTCAAAGTAATACTTTAATGTTATTATATATCTTAAATATTTATTAAATAAGATTTTAGTTTCGTATTTAAAAGTATTTCCTAACGAAATGATAATTTGATTCTTTTATAAATTGATAGGTGCTTCAGAAATAAAAATGTGATCATTTAAATTTTCTTTCCCACTATGAATTGTAGCTAAATCAGAACTGGAACTTTGGAATTTACTTATATAAAAATAATTAGTTTCAACAAGAATTTCTTTCGCTTTTAATAAAGAATGAGGATTTTTTGATTGTAATATTAATTTCGGCTCATTACGCAATTTGATAATGAAAATCTTTAATACCATTTTTTCATTCTTAGTACAACTAAGCCATTTATCATTACATTGATCAATACTAGCTTTTAAATTTAATTTTGTTTTTAATGCCTTAACATAATCATAAAATTGGTTAACAGTGGTTTTTAATTCTGCTGTCTTAATTTTGTTAATAATACTCTCTATACTGTTTGATATACTAAAGTTTATTCTTAATATTACCTTAATTTCTTCCCATTTAGTTAAATTGTTGTTATTTATCAGCGAGATATTTGCTTCTCCTATAATTTTACTTCTTATCCTTAAATCAAACAATTCGTTGAATGCTGGCTCAACAAGACTTCGAACTACTTCAACATTCTTTATAAACATTTCCAGTTCTTCTGGTTTTCCATCAAAATTCGGAACATCAGATAGTAGCTAAAAGGGAATCATTGTTGTTGCTGTTGTCCTTTTCTTGATATCTTGTCTCTTGAGCTTGAGATATATTTTTTCTTTGTTTTTGTTTCTTCTCTCTGGTCTTCCTAATTCCTTTTTTTATTATCCCGTGTATTCGGGTTTTATTATTGTGGTGTCGGAAGCACCCGTGTTAGCTGAAACCGATTTTAACAGAGAATTCGTGATTCAGTGCGATGCATCACGCACAGGCGTAGGTGGAGTTCTATATCAGCTGGACGAAAATGGCAGAGAATGCCCCATTTCTTTTGTGTCACAAAAACTGAATAAGGCCCAGAGGAACTACACAGTAACGGAACTGGACTGTTTAGCGGCAATCATTTGTGTCAAACGTTTCAGACAGTACGTCGAAGGACTCCCTTTTAAAATTGTGACAGACCACTCAAGCCTGAAATGGCTCATGGCCCCAAAAAGACTTAAATGGTAGATTAGCCCGATGGAGCTTAAAACTCCAACATTTTAATTTTGTTATAGAACATAGAAAAGGGTCCTTAAACGTAGTCCCGGATGCCCTGTCCAAGTTCGACGTTGACGAGCTAGACTTAAATTGCAATCCACCGGAAGCAGATATTCAATCACCAGAGTTTAATAGCTCAGAATACAACGAGTTGAGGGAAAATATACGGGGGAATAGTACATTACTTCCAGATTTGCGCTTATCTGAAAATTATGTTTACAAACGGGTTAGATTTTTATTAGTTAGTATTTTTTTTTGCATATGGTATAACGCATGTCACGACAGGATTTTATTCACCACAAGCAAACGCTTCGGAAAGAGCAAACAGAGAAGTCATTTCTAAAATTCGTTTTTTTCTTAAGGACCAGTCAGAACACACAAGTTGGGATAGGGATATACCGAAAATTTTACAAGTCTTAGAAGCGACTTCCACTCGGCAATAAAATGTTCACCATACTTCGCAGTTTTTGGTCAAAATATGATTTTAAACGGTTCCACTTATTCTATTTTAGATAGGCTGAATATGCTATCTGATGACACGTTAGTTTTACGAAATGATCGATTAAAAATTATCCGAGAACAAATTAATAAGAATCTCGGCAAAGCCTATGAAAAGGCAAGCAAGACGTATAATACGAGGTCCAAGCCAGTAAATTTTATTGAAGGTCAAGAGGTTTTCCGTAAAAATCATTCTCAGAGCGATTTTAAAAAGCCCATAAATTCAAAATTTAATCCAAAATTCGTAAAATGCAGAATCAGGAAAAGAATTGGGAGCGCCCTTTATGAGCTAGAAGATCTTCAAGGACACTACGTCGGAAAATATCATGCCTCCGACCTTCGAGCTTAGTTCATCAAACGTTTGGTATTTTTGTATTGCCCGGCTTCGTGGGTCGTGCCACACGAATACATTTGTCACTTTTCCCATAAGATACAATAGGGTTTTGCTCTCTTCCTATAAAAAAAATCCTCCCCTGTTCGGGTTGCAATTGGAAATCTTACCGCGAAGCAGGTTTATTACATATCTTTTTTCATAAGCACAAACTTCCAAACTTGAGCGGGTTTTTCGCCCCCTGGCTTAAGTACTGCTTGGTTTTCCTTGAAGATTTTTTTTTGTTAGAAAGAAACAAAAATAAATCTTTACTTATATATGTACACACCAACGTATGTAGGCATGTATGCATAACTCCATACTCAATGAAGTTAACAACAACTCTTCCTTTTCTTTTATATGTTAACTGTACCAAATTCATGAATTTCATAATTTTTTAATCCTACTATTTTGTCATCTCATAAGATCACGTCATTGTACCGTTATTTAAATTAACCAATGACGACAAAACACATGCGTAGCTAACTATGCAAAAGAATAATACTTAAAGCATGGCACAATAATAAATGGGCAGTTGTTAACAAGTGGTTGATGAGTGTGGGACAGTTTTGGTGGTGCGCGAAAAAAAAGCGGTTAAAACGGAGAAAGCAACTAAAAACCAATTAGAAAAAGTAAAGTTGTGAACAAAATTCATTGTGAAACAAATAATATAAATAAAATTACTAAGAATCCGCACTTTTCTATAAAAAAAAAATGAAAAATTTACAAAATGTGAAACAGTTGTACGAAACGATTTAAAACAAGCAAAAAGTGTTAATTTTTTTTAGCGCGTAAAACGCTGTGCCTCGATAATACTTTTTCCCATTGCAGACTTCATCAAAGAAAATTTACGTATGACCCAAAATATTGGGGTTTTTTGTTTTTAAGTATTATAAAAACTTAATTTGCAAATATAACATAACATATAAACTGGGCGTAAGGCTAACAATTGTTCTACTGGTAACATCCAGTATTAAGAAAAAAAGAATTTGATGTTTCATTAAAACTGTGTACAGAAAAACAGAACCATAAAACCTGAAGAAAATTTTTGTAGTCGCTCACGTAAAAATATGAAAAGGAATTTTAATATAAAAAACTGTATTAAATAAATATAACATTTAAATATAAGTTACTTCAGTGTTTTTGTGATAACTTTAAAAAAAAGGTTTGAGTGAAAAATGTGTTATTTCTTAATTAAATCGAAATAAAAAAATGTATTATTTCTGTTGGCTGAGGTCGCCATTTTTAATTTTTCTGTATTAAATTACCTCAAAAAAAAAGAAAAAGCATGAAAAAAAGAAGGAAATTTCAAACAAAATAGTAAAAACAAAAGGTTAAATAATTTTAACAATACCAAATTAAAGAAATTTGACGATAATAATGTATTTTATTTCAAGTCTTTAAACAAAATATTAAGAAGAAAAAAAAAAAGAAAATGTACAAACTGAGACAGGGTAAAATCCACCCCCAAATCATTAATGAACCTAAAACCAACTGGAAAAATTAAAACAATAAAATTAAACGCAAATAAATCATTGTTTAAAAAGAAAAAAAAGGGAAAACCCAGAATGAACAATCAAAAAGGGATAAATTTAATTCATAAAAGTGAAACGCTAGGAACGCTAACAGCAGCAGAGAAAGTGGCCAACATCAAGCGCGACAGAGAACCAACAACAGCAGAGCAGCAGCACATCGCCTGAACAACAGTAGGGGTATTCCGGCAAGTTGTATCTTTTCATGATATAGTTATTTTCTAAATTAATGTAACCATGTAATATTGTAAAAATTATTGTAACAATTACTTCTTAAATATTTTATTATCCACTATACTATATAAGCATTTTTTCCCATTATATTTATATTAAGGATCCTTAGGCACACTAATTACTTTGAATTTAACAAACGCAAATTTAATAAACTTGAAATTAATTTTCCTTACTGAAATGAAATTCTAGTAACCTTATTTGGAAAGAAATGCGGGGAAAACAGGGGCACTAACAAGGGACAGTTAAAATTAAAGGTACCTACACTGTCGAAGGCATAAGAGAGGGTTAAGTGTACCTCAGTATGACAATACACCTAGTCCATACACAGTTCACATAAATGAAGAAAATTAAGGAGAATTACTTGCGATATCTTAACTGAACTCTTGGTTTCTGATGTTGCATGGGGAGTTTAGTTATATGCTTACACGTAAAGGAATCACGGGTCAAAAGAACTTACCAACCTGATTGAGCTAGCCAGGTGTACATCAAACCGTGCCAAATTGATCTTTGTATGGGTATCTATACATTGGAGAACATTTCGCCAATGTAAACTAATTAATTTCTTTATCACCTTGTACGGTCCCTCTCAGTTGATTTGCAGTTTAGGGGATAATCCTTTCTTTGTCCTTCAGTAAATCCCTTCGTGATCGCTCCTCAATCATATCTGGCTTTTATCGTATCTGTGGTTAGTTTAATGCGGTTACGGACAAACTTATTAAGCTTCTGCAGGTCATCTGTGCCTGAAGAATGTTACCATTAATTAAATTAAGGTATTAAATTTGTAAATATTATTTTATTTTATTTTGTGATTTTTTTAATTCTTAATACATTTTTTATAATTTAATAATAATAGTTTTTTCATTAATTACAAAAATTTCTAATAATAGAATAATAATAATAGTATTTATTTATAAAAAGAATTTATTGATATTAAAGTTGTTTAACAGATGAAAAATAAGGATTTTATAGAATATATAACTCCCCCATCCCTTGAATAAAAATTACTCCCGGAATGTAAAAAATTTTTATAATGGAACATAAAATAACGATTATAATCATTAGCTAAATCTAAAAATAAACAAATAAATATATGTATATGTCCAAGCGTGTACAAAATACATTTCTTTTTTAATTTTATTAATAAATTAATAACGTATTCAATAAAAAAAAAACTCATAACTTATTATTGTTTTAAAATTTATAATTATGTTTTCTAAGAAAAATTATTTTTTTGAATAATTTCTACCAGTAATTTTTCGATCAAACTTTATATTTGGTATTTCATTTTGGTATTTAAAGATTTTCTTAACAACTTGTCTATCTCTCTTGCAGTTTTTTTCATCAACTAAATTTTTTTATTCTTTTTTTAACTTCTTTTAACATATATCGTGGTTTTTCTTTTAAATTATAAAATCCTAAATTCTTAACAAATTCTTTTTCTCTAAATTTATGACAATCTTCTCTGCTGTTGTTTATTTTCACAATCCTTTTGATTTTCTTTTCATGTACAACATTGTGTAATTTTTGCCAAATCGACTTATCAACCTTATTATGTAATAGTTCATTAGGTTTAGCACCTGTAGTGCTGTGAATTGTATCGTTATATATTTGAACAGTTTTATATACTTGAACTTTATCGTCAATATCTTGATCATTTTTTTCTAATTTAAACAGTCTAATGTGTTCATTTAACGTAAGATGAAAACGCTCAATATCTGCATTACCTGTGTGTGTGTTTGGAGAAGTAATGATAATCTATGTTCTCTGATCTTAAGAAATCTCTAATCATAGCCGTATTAAATTCATTGTCTGCCATAATTCTATTTGATTTTCCCATAATAGCAAATCTTTCTCTGATTTTTCGACAATACTCAACGTGTTTTTATCGCTTAAATAATATACAGATACGTGTTTTGTCAGTGTAAAAAATTTTTATTCAAGAACCATATATCCATATGATTATTTGATTAGATTTTATTGGAGTTTCAGTTACACAAAATCTAGTTTTAACTGGTTGTCTATCAAATTGCACAAAACACAATTATTAATAAATTTATGAATTTCTTTTTTAAGTTTGGATAAAATACAATATTTTGCAATTCCATGAATGTTTCCTCAAAACCTCTGTTATTCTTATCATTGTGAAATTTTTCTAGTGTATTCAAAAGATTTTCTTCATCTAAAATATATTTTATAAATGTAGTACATCGCACGAATTTCATTCTAGGTACATTAGAAAAATAGTGAACTAAAGTATCTTGCAAATTTTTATATATTTCAAAATTATCACAAAAAAATCCGACTGTTCCTTTAATTGGAAAAATCTTTTTAAAAAATTGTAGTAACTTTTCCTCAAAGTAATACTTTAATGTTATTATATATCTTAAATATTTATTAAATAAGATTTTAGTTTCGTATTTAAAAGTATTTCCTAACGAAATGATAATTTGATTCTTATATAAATTGATAGGTGCTTCAGAAATAAAAATGTGATCATTTAAATTTTCTTTCCCACTATGAATTGTAGCTAAATCAGAACTGGAACTTTGGAATTTACTTATATAAAAATAATTAGTTTCAACAAGAATTTCTTTCGCTTTTAATAAAGAATGAGGATTTTTTGATTGTAATATTAATTTCGGCTCATTACGCAATTTGATAATGAAAATCTTTAATACCATTTCTTCATTCTTAGTACAACTAAGCCATTTATCATTACATTGATCAATACTAGCTTTTAAATTTAATTTTGTTTTTAATGCCTTAACATAATCATAAAATTGGTTAACAGTGGTTTTTAATTCTGCTGTCTTAATTTTGTTAATAATACTCTCTATACTGTTTGATATACTAAAGTTTATTCTTAATATTACCTTAATTTCTTCCCATTTAGTTAAATTGTTGTTATTTATCAGCGAGATATTTGCTTCTCCTATAATTTTACTTCTTATCCTTAAATCAAACAATTCGTTGAATGCTGGCTCAACAAGACTTCGAACTACTTCAACATTCTTTATAAACATTTCCAGTTCTTCTGGTTTTCCATCAAAATTCGGAACATCAGATAGTAGCTAAAAGGGAATCATTGTTGTTGCTGTTGTCCTTTTCTTGATATCTTGTGTCTTGAGCTTGAGATATATTTTTTCTTTGTTTTTGTTTCTTCTCTCTGGTCTTGCTAATTCCTTTTTTTATTATCCCGTGTATTCGGGTTTTATTATTGTGGTGTTATTTTTCGGCTTGAACTTTTTGCTGTTGGATGATGTCTTATAACAATCGCTTGTTTTTTATTTTATGTTAAAAAAACATTCAGGAAAAACCGTATCGACTTCTTTTGGATCAAGTTTTAATTTATGGTATAAGGTTTATTCTTCTTAAAATTTTTTATAGTTATTTATATAACACTATGTCATATGTACGTATATGTGCAAAATATAATATTTTTTCGTCTTATTTCGTTATTCGACTGCGACAATTTGGGTATATGCTCATGCCAATCCTTCTGGCGAGAACTTGCCACTTTTCTGAGATATTCCTCCAGGGTACGATTGAATCTTTCCACCATGCCATCAGGCTGTGGATGCAGTGGTGTCGTTCTCGTCTTTTTGATACCATAAACGTCGCACATCTCTTTGAATATATCCGATTCAAAATTTTTTCCCTGGTCTGAATGTAGTTCTAGTGGAACACCGTATCGACACACCTAAGTGTTTACAAGGGCCTCTACTACTGTTTTGTATTCTTGGTTTGGAATGGCATTAACTTCGGGCCATTTGATAAAATAATCCATTACCACTAGTACATATCGATTTCCAGCGTCACTAACTGGGAGTGGACCTGTGATATCAATAGCTATCCGCTCAAAGGGAGCATCTGCGTTGTATTGTTGAAGTTTGCCACGACTTTTTCTTAGAGGACCCTTGGCCGTAATTCACTGTTCGCAATTAGCTATCCATCGGCTTCGAATTGTTGGCAGCATACCCAGTAAAAGTAAAATAAAAGCTGTGGTTTTGCCATCTGTGATAGATATAGGCAGCCATCTTTCACTTTCCGGCTATTCCACTGAGCCAAGTACGATTTTGCTAGTTGGCTCTCTTCCGATATTTCATTATGATTCGGTCTTCTGTTGTTTTGCGAAAAACACAAAAGAGAATAATAAAAACATGTGAATTTAAGCGAGGCACATGCATGCGTTTATTTCTTAGATATCAATTTATACACATGAAGACGTATTTTCCTCTATGCATGTATGGAGTTTGACAATAGGAAAAGCATAATAATAGTTTTGGTTGTAGGGTTGCAATAACTACTTCTTAAATACGGTCGAAATATATGTTTATGTGCAATCTTTTTTAATAAGAAATTTATTTTTTTAATAAATTTTAAATAGGCGTAAATGTGCTAAGTTTAAAAAAAATGGGTCAAAGCACGTCTCGATGGCCATTTCGTTATCGCTTACTTAACTCTTCAGGAAACTTCTAACAAACATTTTAAATAAACTAAAGATTTTTGTCCAAACAATAAAGCAAAGACAAAAATCAAAGTTTAAGCAAAAACAACAATAACCAGCAGTAATTCTATTTTTCTTTCTCTACTGTATTGCGGCAGACTTTTTTTCTGCTCTTTTAAACAGTTGAAAGAGGATGAAAAATAAAATATCAAAAAACCCTACGATAATTTATTTCTATGCACAGGCACTTTGCAAATTATTTAATTAAATACACGGGTATATTTTTTAAATTTATTTAATTTTTACAAAAAAATTCGTGCTATTTTTAAATTATCCCGATTTAATTATCGTAGTGTTTTTCGATATTTTATTTTTTATCCTCTTTCAACTGTATAAAAGAGCAGAAAAAAAGTCTGCCGCAATACAGTAGAGAAAGAAAAATAGAATTACTGTTAGTTATTGTTGTTTTTGCTTAAACTTTGATTTTTGTCTTTGCTTTATTGTTTGGACAAAAATCTTTAGTTTATTTAAAATGTTTGTCAGAAAAAACCCTACGATAATTTATTTCTATGCACAGGCACTTTGCAAATTATTTAATTAAATACACGGGTATATTTCTTAAATTGCCATCGGCTCTTAATGGGTTAAGCATTTTTTTTTTATTTCAGTATATCCCTAAATATCTCTTCAAAGCCTTTAAAATAACATCCATATAGATATTTTAAAAAATTTTAATAGTTCAGAGGCCCGTGACTTGGTAAATACGGAATTATGAAATTTTCAATTTTTAAAATGAATTAATATGGGTATCATTTTAAAGCTTTGGAAGAGATCTTTAAGGAAAAACTAATTTTTTTTTTTAATGTTGTACCCATTAATTGGTATTTTTATATAAAATAATATATATGTGCCCATAATTATGAAAGGGTCAAAATTAAAAAAAAAAAATTAATTTACCAGGTATTTTCATACCACATTATTTTAACCTAAATTAATTCAATGTAACTTTTACGAAATTACCAGAAATGAATGAAGATAGCAGTTGTCGCATAATGTAAAAATATTTTTTAATTTATTCAAATGCAATTCTTTAAATATCTCGAAACAAGAAATTTATGGCTTAGACCACTTTCATAATTATGGGCACATATGCAGTGCCAAATTTTGTTATTTTTTGATTCTCTGTCACAACAATATTTGATTTTTTGATTAAAGTTATTTCACTAAAGTAGATTTACATAGATGGTGAAGGGATAAATTTCGGCATAGCCGAATATAGTACTCTTACTTGTTCTTTAATCAATTTTTGCTTTTGTTTGATAATTAATATTTCTTTTTTTTAATTCAAATTTATTAAAATTTATCACAAAAAATACAGTTAGTATGACCCGCTAAGAAATTGGATTATCAGCAGGATAATTAATTTAATTTTATTATTGTTGTTGTTTTTGGCCACCAAATTTCTATTTCTGTGTGTACAATCTTATGTTTTAAGCTAATAAGGCCTAAATTTATCCATGTAAATAAAATCAATTTTTGTTACATGTTTCCCCAACGTTTCGTGAATTTTTTGTTCACTTTCTCAAGGGGTCGTCTATTTAATTAAAAGAAGAAAATTTAACACAGTTACAATTCAAAAACAATTACCACGAAAATGTACAAAAATATGTTAACTTACAATATGACAGTACAGTTTACATTAATAAATTAATGATTTTTGATAAAAATAACAATAAAAACAAAACGCGTTACTTAAATTAATGCGAGTTTATAACTGGCGCTTAAATTGCTGTGTCCTCTTTAATGTTCATTGTTTTGTTTATATGTTGTTGTATTCTTAAGCTTTCTATAATGTATCTTTTTTTCTCGTTGTTTACTTTGTCTAGTATTTTTATATTGTCAAAATCAGGCTTATGTTTTGTTTGTGTTACATGCTGAGACAATGCTGTGTTTTCTCTGTTTTTGTTGACATCAACTTTGTGCTCATTTAATCTTGTCTCTAAACTTCTCTTAGTTGTTCCAATGTAAATAAGATTGCAGTTATTATTTTCATCTCCTTTACATTGGATTTCGTAAACTACATTGTTTTGCTGTAGTTTTGTTATTGGTGTTTTTGTTTTTGTAAAAATTGCATTTAATGTACGCAAAGCTTATGTCAATTTTATTTATTGTTGTTTTTATACTGTTGTTGTCGGTTAAGCCAGGTATGTATTTTACACTGTAAAATTCTTTTTCTATGTTGGTGTTACCATTGTTGCTGTTTTGTATTGGCTTGTATGCTGATATTAGAGACTTAATTAATTTTATGGGGAAGCTGTTATTGATTAATATGTCGGTAATTTTTTGAATATTTTGTGGATGGTATATATTGTCGCTGATGTCCAGTACTCGTTGTATAAGGTTTTTGGCCGTGTTTATTATTTGGGATTTTGGTTGCGTTGCATTAAAAGTGATTATCCTGCCTGATGAAACTTCCTTTTTATACCAGTCAAATGTTATTTTGTTTTCATTTTTAATCAGCATCATATCAAGGTATGTTATCCTAGTGTCCGTCTCTACTTCCATAGTAAACTTAATTTTTGGATGGTATTTATTTAATGTGTCAAGTATTTGTTCTTTGTCGTCAATGTTGATTATAGCTAAAATATCATCTGCGTATTTTGCTACATACTTTATTTTAATATTTCTGCTCTTCAATTCGGCTAATGCTACGTCCAGTAAGTTATCTAATACGATGTCGGCAACTGTAGGTGAGAGCGGGTTTCCCATTGGCATACCAAATATTTGATTATATACTTTGTTGTCGTATACAAAATAATTGTTGTCATACAGGCAAAATGTTAAAACTTCTAAAAATTATGAACGTGGTATTTTTGCTTTTATTAAGTTCCACTTATCCATTATGTTGTTAATAGCAGTGTTAATTGGTATATTCGTGAAGAGTGAAATGACGTCAAAAGAAACTATAGTGTCATCGGCATCCAGTTTTATATTTTTCAGTTGTTGTTTTACTTTGAAAGAATTTTTTACGTTATATTTATCAGAAATTATGTTTTTGAGTATTGATCCTACGTATTTGCTGAGCTTGTAACATGGTACTTGAACTGATGACACTATGGGTCTGAGAGGCATGTTGGTTTTATGTATTTTCGGTAGTCCAGAAATTCTCGGAGCTGTTGCGGCGGAACAAGTAAGTATGTGTTTTTGCCAGTTGTCTATATATTCTTTTTTATGTAATTCATTTATTATCTGGTTATTTGTTTTTATTAATTTTGGAGTAGGGTCTATTTTTGTAATTCGATATGTGTTCTCGTCCTCCAGTAATTTTTCCATTTTTTATCATAATCTTGTTAATATATTGCCACCGTTTTGTGTTTGCGTAAAAACTTTTTTTTTCAAAAACAGCTAAACTAAACTTTTCTTTTTGATTGTTATTTATATTTCTTTTAAATTGTGTGACCCTGTTGGCTAATTTTGTTCTTGTTAGTTCTTTTTCGCCAACTCTGCTATCTTTAATTTGTTGGATGCACTGTTCAATATCTGCTATCACATGTAGTGGTGAAAAACTTTGTTTATTTACGGGTATAGCAAATTTTTTCCCAAGAGACAATAGCCACTTACATTCCCACGGTATTTCTATTTTAGTTCTATTTTCAAACCAATAAACCAAAAACAAAAATAACAACAATAATAACCAATTATCGGATAGCTTGCCGAAGAGAACAACTTTATTTAATTAATTAATTTAATTTAATTAATTCTTAAAACAGGTATTCAAAATTTTGTGACAACAGAGGACTTTGAAACATTTATAAAAAAACAAACAGAGAGAGCAAGACACATAAATACCAAAGAAAACAAATTAAAAAGTTAAATACACTTAAAGACAAACAATTTAAAAAACATGGACTAATTTATAATGAACATTGGATTGAAAATAGAACTAAAATAGAAATACCGTGGGAATGTAAGTGACTATTGTCTCTTGGGAAAAAATTTGATATACCCGTAAATAAACAAAGTTTTTCACCACTACATGTGATAGCAGATATTGAACAGTGCATCCAACAAATTAAAGATAGCAGAGTTGGCGAAAAAGAACTAACAAGAACAAAATTAGCCAACAGGGTCACACAATTTAAAAGAAATATAAATAACAATCAAAAAGGAAAGTTTATTTTAGCTGTTTTTGAAAAAACAAAAAAGTTTTTACGCAAACATAAAGACATAATTCTAACACAAGCAGACAAAGGTAACAAAACGGTGGCAATATATAAACAAGATTATGATAAAAAATGGAAAAATTACTGGAGGACAAGAACACATATCGAATTACAAGAATAGACCCTACTCCAAAATTAATAAAAACAAATAACCAGATAATAAATGAATTACATAAAAAAGAATATATAGACAACTGGCAAAAACACATACTTACTTGTTCCGCCGCAACAGCTCCGAGAATTTATGGACTACCGAAAATACATAAAACCAACATGCCTCTCAGACCCATAGTGTCATCAGTTCAAGTATCATGTTACAAGCTCAGCAAATACGTAGGATCAATACTCAAAAACATAATTTCTGATAAATATAACGTAAAAAATTCTTTCAAAGTAAAACAACAACTGAAAAATATAAAACTGGATGCCAATGACACTATAGTTTCTTTTGACGTCATTTCACTCTTCACGAATATACCAATTAACACTGCTATTAAAAACATAATGGATAAGTGGCACTTAATAAAACCAAAAACAAAAATACCACGTTCAAAATTTTTAGAAGTTTTAAAACTTTGCCTGTATGACAACAATTATTTTGTATACGACAACAAAGTATATAATCAAATATTTGGTATGCCAATGGGAAATCCGCTCTCACCTACAGTTGCCGACATCGTATTAGACAACTTACTGGACGTAGCATTAGCCGAATTGAAGAGCAGAAATATTAAAATAAAGTACGTAGCAAAATACGTAGATGATATTGTAGCTATAATCAACATTGACGACAAAGAAGAAATACTTGACACATTAAATAAATACCATCCAAAAATTAAGTTTACTATGGAAGTAGAGACGGACAATAGGATAACATACCTTGAAATGATGCTGATTAAAATTGAAAACAAAATAACATTTGACTGGTATAAAAAGGAAATTTCATCAGACAGGATAATCAATTTTAATGCAACGGAACCAAAATCCCAAATAATAAACACGGCCAAAAACCTTATACAACGAGTACTGGACATCAGCGACAATATATACCATCCACAAAATATTCAAAAAATTACCGACATATTAATCAATAACAGCTTCCCCATAAAATTAATTAAGTCTCTAATATCAGCATACAAACCAATACAAAACAGCAACAATGGTAACACCAACATAGAAAAACAATTTTACAGTGTAAAATACATACCTGGCTTAACCGACAACAACAGTATGAAAACAACAATAAATAAAATTGACATAAGCTTTGCGTACATTAAATGCAATTTTTACAAAAACAAAAACACCAATAACAAAACTACAGCAAAACAATGTAGTTTACGAAATCCAATGTAAAGGAGATGAAAATAATAACTGCAATCTTATTTACATTGGAACAACTAAGAGAAGTTTAGAGACAAGATTAAATGAGCACAAAGCTGATGTCAACAAAAACAGAGAAAACACAGCATTGTCTCAGCATGTAACACAAACAAAACATAAGCCTGATTTTGACAATATAAAAATACTAGACAAAGTAAACAACGAGAAAAAAAGATACATCATAGAAAGCTTAAGAATATAACAACAAATAAACAAAACAATGAACATTAAAGAGGACACAGAGAATTTAAGCGCCAGTTATAAACTCGCATTAATTTAAGTAACAGTTAAAAATAAAAATTTTTGTTTGTTAATTCATGTTCAATTTAGTTTTTATTGTTATTTTTATCAAAAGTCGTTAATTTTCTAATGTAAACTGTACTGTCATACTGTAAGTTAACATATTTTTGTACATTTTCGTGGTAATTGTTTTTGAATTGTAACTGTGTTAAATTTTCTTCTTTTAATTAAATAGACGACCCCTTGAGAAAGTGAACAAAAAATTCACGAAACGTTGGGGAAACATGTAACAAAAATTGATTTTATTTGTACACACAGAAATAGAAATTTGGTGGCCAAAAATAATAACAATAATAACCAATTATCGGAGAGCTTGCCGAAGAGAAAAACTTTATTTAATTAGAATCTGGTTTTTAACACTGTTACTTTTACAAAACCGAACATGAATAACCTTTTTTAAAACATAACTTTCAAATATCATGGTGAGACCTGCAGAACTATGAAGGAAGTCTGCAACGAGATAAAAAGACTGGCACAAAAACAACAAAGACTTCGATTTTTACTATCGTGTAGGACGTATGGTTTAGTACCTAATCACACTAAAAACACAACAACACAAGTAACAAATTTGTTCACATGTGGGACTGTCAAAGGTAAACTCACAAAAATTGAATACAATTTTCACAAAAAAATTCTTAATCTCGAAATATCACAGACAAACACCGATTTAAAATCGATTAGAAGAAAACTTTACATTCTTAAAACAGGTATTCAAAATTTTGTGACAACAGAGGACTTTGAAACATTTATAAAAAAACAAACAGAGAGAGCAAGACACATAATGACAAATACCAAAGAAAAACAAATTAAAAAGTTAAATACACTTAAAGAAAAACAATTTAAAAAACATGGACTAATTTTTAATGAACATTGGATTGAAAATAGAACTAAAATAGAAATACCGTGGGAATGTAAGTGACTATTGTCTCTTGGGAAAAAATTTGATATACCCGTAAATAAACAAAGTTTTTCACCACTACATGTGATAGCAGATATTGAACAGTGCATCCAACACATTAAAGATAGCAGAGTTGGCGAAAAAGAACTAAAAAGAACAAAATTAGCCAACAGGGTCACACAATTTAAAAGAAATATAAATAACAATCAAAAAGAAAAGTTTATTTTAGCTGTTTTTGAAAAAACAAAAAAGTTTTTACGCAAACATAAAGACATAATTCTAACACAAGCAGACAAAGGTAACAAAACGGTGGCAATATATAAACAAGATTATGATAAAAAATGAAAAAATTACTGGAGGACAAGAACACATATCGAATTACAAGAATAGACCCTACTCCAAAATTAATAAAAACAAATAACCAGATAATAAATGAATTACATAAAAAAGAATATATAGACAACTGGCAAAAACACATACTTACTTGTTCCGCCGCAACAGCTCCGAGAATTTATGGACTACCGAAAATACATAAAACCAACATGCCTCTCAGACCCATAGTGTCATCAGTTCAAGTATCATGTTACAAGCTCAGCAAATACGTAGGATCAATACTCAAAAACATAATTTCTGATAAATATAACGTAAAAAATTCTTTCAAAGTAAAACAACAACTGAAAAATATAAAACTGGATGCCAATGACACTATAGTTTCTTTTGACGTCATTTCACTCTTCACGAATATACCAATTAACACTGCTATTAACAACATAATGGATAAGTGGAACTTAATAAAAGCAAAAACAAAAATACAACGTTCAAAATTTTTAGAAGTTTTAAAGTTTTGCCTGTATGACAACAATTATTTTGTATACGACAACAAAGTATATAATCAAACATTTGGTATGCCAATGGGAAACCCGCTCTCACCTACAGTTGCCGACATCGTTTTAGACAACTTACTGGACGTAGCATTAGCCGAATTGAAGAGCAGAAATATTAAAATAAAGTACGTAGCAAAATACGTAGATGATATTTTAGCTATAATCAACATTGACGACAAAGAAGAAATACTTGACACATTAAATAAGTACCATCCAAAAATTAAGTTTACTATGGAAGTAGAGACGGACAATAGGATAACATACCTTGATATGATGCTGATTAAAAATGAAAACAAAATAACATTTGACTGGTATAAAAAGGAAATTTCATCAATTTTAATGCAACGCAACCAAAATCCCAAACAATAAACACGGCCAAAAACCTTATACAACGAGTACTGGACATCAGCGACAATATATACCATCCACAAAATATTCAAAAAATTACCGACAATTAATCAATAACAGCTTTCCCATAAAATTAATTAAGTCTCTAATATCAGCATACAAACCAACACAAAACAGCAACAATGGTAACACCAACATAGAAAAACAATTTTACAGTGTAAAATACATACCTGGCTTAACCGACAACAACAGTATAAAAACAACAATAAATAAAATTGACATAAGCTTTGCGTACAAGCCAAACAAAACATTAAATGCAATTTTTACAAAAACAAAAACAACCAATAACAAAACTACAGCAAAACAATATAGTTTACGAAATCCAATGTAAAGGAGATGAAAATAATAACTGCAATCTTATTTACATTGGAACAACTAAGAGAAGTTTAGAGACAAGATTAAATGAGCACAAAGTTGATGTCAACAAAAACAGAGAAAACACAGCATTGTCTCAGCATGTAACACAAACAAAACATAAGCCTGATTTTGACAATATAAAAATACTAGACAAAGTAAACAACGAGAAAAAAAGATACATCATAGAAAGCTTAAGAATACAACAACAAATAAACAAAACAATGAACATTAAAAAGGACACAGACAATTTAAGCGCCAGTTATAAACTCGCTTTAATTTAAGTAACAGTTAAAAATAAAAATTTTTGTTTGTTAATTCATGTATAATTTTGTTTTTATTGTTATTTTTATCAAAAATCGTTAATTTATTAATGTAAACTGTACTGTCATACTGTAAGTTAACATATTTTTGTACATTTTCGTGGTAATTGTTTTTGAATTGTAACTGTGTTAAATTTTCTTCTTTTAATTAAGAAGACCCCTTCAGAAAGTGAACAAAAAATTCACGAAACGTTGGGGAAACATGTAACAAAAATAGTTTTTATTTACATGGATAAATTTAGGCCTTATTAGGTTAAAAAATAAGATTGTACACACAGTAATTTAATTTTAATTTAAGCAGATAATTCTTTGGATACATATAAATTAATTAATTCATTGCGAACTTAAAAATAGTGTTTTAAAAGTTTCTTCCTTGTAAATTCATTGTTTTGTTTCAATATTTTTGAATTTATATAGTTGTTGGTAAGCTGATGCCTAGCTCGTTTCTGCCATATTCATTGAAAAATTGTTTGACCTTATATTTTCCCTCAGCTTGACGTCTTGTATTACACTCCCTGATCTATGACACTGAGGAATCTGTTGTCCTTATAAAATTCGATCATTATCGTTTAACACGAGGCAATATTCCTTGAATGTTTGCTGTGTTTGATGTTGTGTTAGATGTTGGCGTTCCTGTGTTTGTTGCTGGCGTTCTTATGATTGTTGTTCTTATTATGGTTGCTATGTTTTTTTTTGTTGATGAGTTTTTTCTTGCTGTTAACAAAGACTTGTTGTTAGAAGACGGTTTGATTGCGTTGTATTGTGTTTGGTAGTAAGTTATTAAATGGGGTATTGAGGTAGAGTGTTGTGTTATTTTAACCGTTATTGCTGATGTTTTCAGATGATTGATGTTGTCTACATTCTAAGAAAAGTAGTAGTTTATTAGAAGAATTGTTAGCAATTGGCTTTTGGTATTTGGTATTATTCTGCAATGTGTTGAACCTCCCCATGCTGTGATGTCATGCCTAATATAAGATTCAGCTAATGAGTAATATGCTTGTCTCAGTACGTCGTAAGTAGAGCAGTAACTTAACTGATCGAGCATATATGCCGACTTCCGTAGCTTCTTTTGTAGATTTATCATATAGGGCTTCCAGCTAAATTTTTTATGCACATATACTCCTAAATGTTTAGAAATTTCATCTTCTGTTGTGTAGGGTTTATGGCTTTCTTGCTATGAAATTTTAACTTTATATTTGCATGCACAAAATAGGAGATTTATATGCATTGTTTAAGTTTTTGTTGCAGTTACAATTAGGCTGTTATCGTGACACCATTTTGTTGTTGTTCTTGCATCAATTCCGTGGCATTTTCTACATTTTTGTCCCTTGAAGTGCACATAACATTTCATTGGAATATATTAAATATACAGGTGTGTTCTGTAATAACTTTTTGTCATAGTGATTTAAAATCACGCAAAAGTTGTTTTGCGTACAAAATATACTGAACTCACGTGATTTAAAACGGTTAACTACATGACTGCCTATTTGAAATCATTTGCTCGTTTTTTCTAATTATTTCATTTAGAATATAATAATAATGATTTTGTATATTTAAAACGATATGTATTCTATTTATTTTTGCAAACAAATTCGATTTTATACACATAAAAGCAAATTATTCATATATTTTTAAGACACTGCTAATTTTATTTAGTAATGCTCGTGATATCCTTCTCGTTAGCAGTTAGCTGGTTTGTGTTTCCGAAGATAATTTTTATGTTGCCAAATTTTTACAGTTTACAACGTCATTTAAGATTTAACTTTTTTATTCTAAGATTTCTAGTAGCAAATTTAGAAAAAATTAAGTACAACATACTACTATTACTACTATAGCAACTTCCTTAACTTTGTGCACTAATTTTCACATTTAAAATTTTTTTTGTCGCCAAATTTTAAGCCCTTCGATCAGCTCCAATAACTAAATGAAAGTACATGTAATCCAAGCAAATAAAAATTCACGAATTTGTCTTAGCTCCACGCATTTCATCTTACTTAAATTACTAATAATATATTAATTACATACATACATATGTCAAAAAAATAAAAGAATAATAAACACCACACGTACATATCTAAAAATTCAGCCGCTGTCTCCTGTTTTCGAAAAATTTAAACCACGCCGAAAAGTTGAAAATCACGTGATTTGCAGAACAGCACCAAATCGTCTGCGTGATATTAAAACCGTTCATGATTTGAATTCACGTGATTTTCAAAACGACCTAATATTCTCCTATTTATTTCCTCTTTTTCGTTTGCAGTTAGCTTGTTTGTGTTTGCGAAGACAATTCTAATGTTGCCAAATTGTTACAGTCTAAAACGTCATTTAAGATTTATCTAATTTATGCTAATGTTCCTAGTAGCAAATTTAGAACAAACATAAATGCAAAATATAAAATACAGGTCTGTTCTACAAATCACTTTTTGTCAAAGTGATTTCAAATCACGCAGAAGATGTTCTGCGTACAAAATATACTGAAATCACGTTATTTAAAACGTTAAGCAAAATTACTGCCGATTTGAAATCACTTGCTGCTTTTTTCTAATTATTTCGCTTATAAAATAATAATAATGACATTATATATTTAAAACGATATGTCTTCTTTTTATTTTTGCAAAAAAATTAGAGTTTATACATATAAAAACGAAATTAATCATAAATTTTCAAAGACACTGCATATTTTATAAAAAATTGTCTTGCTTTATGTAGTAATGCTCGCGATTTTCTCTTTCTTGTTAGCGGTTAGCTGGTTTAAAGATATTCTAGTGTTGCAAATTTGTCAGAGTATAAAATGGCATTTAAGATTTATCTTATTTATGCTAATGTTTCCAGCATCAAATTTAGAAAATATTAAGTGCAAAATATAAAATAGTAGCAACTTCCTAAACTTTTTGCATTAATTTTTATATTTTTAATTTTAATTTGAACGCCAAATTTTAAGCCCTTCGATTAACACCAATAAGTAAATGAAAGCACATGTATTACAAACAAATAAAAATTCACTAATTTATTTTAGTTCCACACATTTTAACTTACTTAATTCACCTATAATAATTTAATTAAAAATATAAAAAAATAACACACAACACAGATTAAAAAAAGCCTTTTTCTCCTATTTTCGAAAAATTAAAACCACGCCGAAAAATTTAAAATCACGTGATTTGCAGAACAGCACCAAATCGTCTGCGTGATTTTAAAACCGTTCGTGATTTGAATTCACGTGATTTTCAGAACAGACCTGATAGTAACAACTTTCTTAACTTTTTGTATTAGTAGCATTTTCACATTTTATGGAACAATTCAATCAGCTCCAATGGGTAAAGGAAAGTACATGTATTACGAACAAATAAAAATGATAATAGAAGATATTGTGATGTTAACAAAAATTGCCTGTGATATTTTATAGTTTATATTATTCAATTTATTCAGTTTGTGTTTTGTTTCTTGTCCACTATACACCAAATTAATTTTAAATAAGAAAAAAGATTATATATTTTTAATAAATTATCCCTGAGGAAGTTGGAAAATACCAACGAAACGTCGGATTAATATGAAATAAATAATCTTTTATTTACTTAAAAGGAAGGAAATAAATGACCTTGAAAGCCCAAGTATAATTTATATATAATAAATTATAAAAAAAAAAAAAATAAAAAAATAAAAATTCAATGACTTATTTTAGCTCTACGCATTTTAACTTACTTAAATTAATAATAATATTTTTATTACAAATATAAAAAATCAAAAAAATAACACAAATCTCCTGTTTTCGAAAAATTAAAACCACGCCGAAGAATTTAAACTTACGTGATTTGCAGAACAGCACGACGATTTGTCTGCGTGATTTTAAAATCGTTCGTGATTTGAATTCACGTAATTATCCGAACAGACCTGATAATATCTGTCCAAGTTTCGAACCTTGTGGTACGCCACACTCTATGACTATTTCTTCACCATGTTTATTGCATATTCTAACACGATAATTCCTACAATCGAGATAATTTTTAAACCAGTTGGGTGTGTTTCCTCTAACTTTAATTCGCTCATCATCTGTAGTAGTTTGCTATGTGTGGGTGTATCGAAAGCTTTGCTAAAATCAATGAATAGCACTAGGCAATGTATACGTTTACCAAGACAGCTATTAATGTAATTTACGAAGTTTCCCAGTAATTTATTTATATTTTTCTATTTTTGAATCCCAATTGGATTTCATTTATTATTGTATATTTGTTAAACACAGTAAGTCTCCATACAAAGCCTTCTCCTAACACTTTCTCAATAGTTGGTAATATAGCAATAGGCGTGTAGTTGTCGAAATCCGTCTTACATGCGCTTTTATAAATATTAAATTAACGAAGTTTTAAGTATATTTGATAGGTTGCTATTTTCTACGCTAAAGTTTATAAACTTGGTTAAGGTAGTTGTAAGGTAATTCGCATAGTTTTTTAAATCTAACGCCCTTATGCTGTCTACTTCTGGGCCTTTCTTTGTGTTAAACTTTTTAGAATAAGGAATAAAAGAAAAGAAGCACTGTTTTTATGTTACAGTTGTGTATTATTTTGTTTATATTATTTTTAAAATTTGTTGCAAAGGCATTTAATAACTCAATTATCGTATTGGATTTGAAGTTTTTAGTTAATGTTTCCTCGATATTGTTTATTTTCTTCCAACTATTTCGTTTATTATTTTCCATGTTACTCAAATATTACTTCTAATTTCAATAAATTTTTTACTAAAACAGTTGTTTTTTCACAATTTATTTTTTTATTTACTGAGTTTCTGCACTTTTCATATTCTATATCATAATTTTTATTGTTCTTATTATTCCTCCATCTTCTGTAAAGTTTATACCGTTAATCTGGTTAATTAATACTTCACTAATCCATGCATTTATTTGGTGATCTTTTTTTACTTGTTTTGGTTAGCTTTGTTGATATTTTGTATATTTCACTAAATTTTAAGTATATATTACTATAATGATCATAAGAATTTTTGGATTGATACAATACAACTTTACTGTTCTCTTATATATTAAAATTAATAATAAGAATTTTAAATATTACGAAATACTAAAAATGCTTAACTAAAAAGAATTGCACTGAAACCGTGTTGAATTTAGAAATGCATATTTGACAAAATAAATTATTGCAAAATAGTTTAATGAACTCGAAGTTAAATTGAGTTCAGGTGTTTATGTTTTGTTTTTGTTGCTCCGGTCGTTACTTCTAGTCATTTAGATTTAGTTCCCTGCTTCTTTTGTTTATGCTGCTTTCTGGGTTAGCTGGTGGAATTTGTTGTTGTGAGTGTTGGGTACAATACGTAACTCCTCCCTCCTTAGTATAGAGTGACGAATTCGTTTGGGTCGGAGCGATATCTGCTGAAGGTTGAAAGACGTAGTACAATTGAATTCTTTTTATCGCATAAATGAACACTGCTATGATGTCCAAGCAAAGTATACCAATAGATGCATATATGCGGATGTGTGCTAATTGAGTTGAGCTTTTAATGGGGATGCCACTTTGCCTGTTTTGTATTTCGAATTGTTGTAGGGTTTGGAAATGAATCATTTCTATGACCGTCTCTGCATGTACTTGGTTATGTGAAATTACAGTTAAATCGATCTGGTCCCAATAAGTAGCTGGTTCGTCTTCATATATCACACCGTTTTTGTTAAGGGTGCAATTATCGTACTGGATCAGAACTGTTCCTTGAACTTCTTGCAGAGGTATTCTACAATTAGACTTTATTAGTATTTTAGGCATATATGTAAGTGAGAAGAATAAAATTATTTTCAGGTGAACTTATGTTTTGTGTATGACCGAAATCATTAAGATTGCATCATACGGTTTCTTTTTGTAGTAGGCGATCGATGCAGTTAGATTAATCGCTGATCTCTTTTTTGTTGGTTTTTGGCAGTAGAATATTTTATCGATTTCGTCGCAAGCCGTATCGTAGTATCGTATTTCTTTTTTATTATAAGCTATATAGGGTTTTGTTATAATTTCTTTTGTCTTATTAATGGGAAGTGGTACTTAGTGAATGAATCTATTCTGGTTCTTACTTATAATAGGTATTTTTTTGAATACAATATTTTAAATACAATATTGAATATAATATTAATAATAATATAATTGTTGAAATATGCTTGTAGGCTTAGAAATTCATAAATTTGTAAAATAGATTTTATTTCCACGAATTGTTTTTCAAAATGCTTCAAGACACTCTTGAGTTCTTCGTGATTAAGTATAAATTTTGGTATAATATATAGTATCGCAAATAAAATTAACTCTGCAATATTCGAAATATGATTGTTCACTATATCTAAGTTGAAGTTTATAAGATTTATGTATTGTATATCTGTCATTATTTCTTCTTCTTTATTAATTTTATTATTTTCATAGGCTTTTCGGTTATTCAGAAACCTTTTTATGTTTTCGTATTGTTGGTTTATGTGGTCTGTTATGTTTTTTAATTGTAGAATATAGATCTTTCCAGTTATCTTGAAGTGGTTTCACATTTGGTTGTTATTGTGCTATTTAAGAATTTATTTGGATTGCATCTTTTGGATTCATGTTGTTATAACTTTAATAGCTGTACCTAAACCTTCAATCAGTCTACGTCCTGATCTGTTAATTGGAAGAAGCATGTTTAGTTTTGTGTCAAGTTCGTTAAGTTTAAGTTTTGTAACGGCAATTGAATTAGATATAGAGTTTTTGTTGTCTTGAAAACTTTACAATAGATATTTTGTTATCATTCAAATATATGATGTGGATAAAGTTATATTATTCGTGCAGGGCCGAGATCGAATTGTATCATCCATTTTTATAGGTCAAATTTTCGATGACGATGTCGTTGGCGGTTTTTAGAGGGAGACTGAAAAAGGGGTTGAGGGAATTTGCGTTTTTTCTTTATCCTTCCTTTATGCAATTTGTTATTCTCTAATGTATTTACCGTTATATTATTATTTCTTTTAAATTCATGACTACTGAATCAAGGGGTAATCTTGTTTTTTCTTCACCCTTTTTAAAAAATTGCCTGTGAACAGTTCAAAAGGAGTGGTTTTGTTGATGAGTGTAGAATTATTGTAAGTAATCAATGTTTCTGAAAAGATGTCGGCATGGTCAGTTCGTAAATTTGTTTCACTTGTAGTAGCGAGGATTATTCGCAGTTGTTTATAGTTTGTGCGATTTTATTCTTCATGAATGGAAAAAAATAGTTTCTCTTCAGATAAAAACAAGATTCGTTGATGGTTCGACTTTTCATACTACTCTCTTATTAGTTTTTCGTGTTCATCACTCTCGGTGACGTCGGTGAACATTATTGTGCATCTAACTAGTCGAAAGGTTATACTAATCGAAAAGTATTTGGAGTATGCCGATTGTACAAACCGAAAAATTTCGTCCTTTGAGAAAATGGCTGTTATTTTATTTGGGGGAAGATATTTTTTAAGAATGTTAGTTGTTTCCTCTTCAGTAAAGTTTGATTGCGTTACTATTTTTTGCTGTTTGCTATGAAAGGGTAGTACTACGGAAGAAGATTAAAATCATTCAATGGTTGCGCGGAAATAGGGATTCTGTCGTTTAGATTTTCTTCTGCAGAATGGATTGTGGACCCTGATATAGCATTTTCTAATGTTTCTTCGTTCAAGTTAGTTTCAATTGTGTTTTTGCGGGATCATTTATCTTTACTCTACTTAGGGCATCAGCGTTAGAATTTAATTTTCCTTTCTTATAGACGATCTCGTAGTCGAATTCTTCGACTTTAAGACGCCGTCTGACTAATTTAGAGTTGGGCTCCTTTAAACTCATAATCCAAGTTAGGGGTCAGTTACTATCTAAAATTTGTGACCACAGAGATAAAGTCGAAAATATTTAGTTGCCCATACTATTGCAAGAAGTTTTTTTCTATTGTAGAATATTTTGTTTCTGATTCAGATAGGGTTCGGCTGGTATAGTAGATTGGCTTATCGCTTCCAATTCGTCCTTGCTATAAAAATGCATGCAGAGCAAAATTACTGGCGTCAGTGGTTAAGATAAAGGGTTTTAAAAAATTGGGATATTGTAGAATTGGATCGTTAGTTAGGATATTTTTGCATGTATGGAAAGTTTTAAAGTAGTTGTAATTTAATTCTACTTTTCTACCTTTTTAAGGCATTCTCTTAAGGGTTTAGTTAATTTAGCAAAGTCCTTTATGAATTTCCTATATAAAAATACTTTAATCCGCTTTTGAGTTTGCGGGATTGGGTAATTTAGAATCGCCCCGTTTTTAGCTGAGTTTGGATTAATGCCTTCAGTGGATACAATGTTCGAGAAATGCTGTTTCCTTTTTCAGAAATTCTGATTTATCGAGTTGTATTTTGAAATTGTATTTGTCTAGTGTTTAAAAAAAAAAAATCCGAGATTTAAGATATAGTCATCTAAGGAGGTAGAAAAGGCGATGATGTCATCTAAGTAAACCAGGCAGACTTTCCCAATTAGTTCCTATAGGACATTATCCGTAAATCTTTGCAAAGTAGAGGACTGTTTTTTAATCCCATTGGCATTCTAATGCATTCGTAATCCACTTTACAGAAGACAGTTTTTGGTATGCATTTATTGCGTCAGGGATTTTTAACGTATTGAAAACGTCAGCGGATTTGTTTTGAGTAGAACTCTGTGTGTTTTCAATTATGATTGTCTGTCCCTCGTTTGTGTGTTCTATAGCTGTCTGTAATGGGTTATTTCTTAAAAAGTAGGTATACCTCTGTTGTTTTAATATTTTATTCATAGAAAATTATATAAAAATATTTTTTTATTGTATTAATTAACGTTTCAAAATATTTAAAGAAATTAATTAATGAACAATTTTTGTAATCGAATAATTTCATAGTGTTATGTTTATTTAAATTATAAACGTGCTATTTATTGAGTTCTTTAATTGCAAAATAATTGCACACAAAACTTTTAGAGTTTTATTTAAATTACACTTTATTTAATCAATTATTGGACGATTATTTACTTAATTGCGATTAATACGCGATGGCAACTTTACACTGGAAAACTGTTGTACCACAAGGTCTTAACTAGATGACGCTCACAATCAGAATGCCTCAGCACGTATTGGCGTTGCTTTTATGTACCCTATTTTAAGTCGTTGTTGGGTGTTCGAGAATTGCTACCTCCATCTGCTGCGTAGTAGAACATATTATTTTCATCTCAGACACATGATGTGAGCATTGTTATTTGCTTCTAGAGGCTTTAATTATTAATTCGGATTTATTATACATGTTGTGTATTTTTATTCAGTTGTAATACCATGCAGGTGTGTGTATAGTTGTGTACTGCGTTTGTTTGTTTCTCGCTTTGTCTTAGTTGTTTCTGTTATGTAATCAAAAAGTTTTGTAGAAACTTCCAGCTTTGAAAACAACTACAGTATGCCATTTCATTTCACTTTCTTGTGCACAATTATTTTTACTTCTTTTTATATATAAATGTTTTTTTGACCTGTTTAAATAATTTTTCTTTTCTAATTTTTTAAGCACTAGGTCAGTTTATAAATAATAAAATTTTTATTTATATTTTCAATATTTCGCCACACCGTTGGGTGGCACCATCAGGAAACAGGAAACAAAAAATTTTAATAACACGATTTTTTGTTTCCTGTTTCCTGATAATGCCACCCAGCGTTGTGGCGAAATATTGAAAATATAAATAAAAATTTTGTTATTTATAAACTGGGGTAGTGCTTAAAAAATTAGAAAAGAAAAATTTACTTCTTTTTATGATTATTGTTTTGTCTGTAATAGTTTTTAAAGCTTGTTTGCACAACGAAAAAGAAAATGGTATTTTGTTTTTAAGCAAACTTTTACGATTAAGGGCACTGATTTTAAAAAGAAAATAGCTAAATTCGTGATCAAAAAAAAAAAAAAACACAACCGGTATTATTCTTGTTTAGTACAGGAATGATATTTTTATTTATAACTTGAATGGTCGACAAATTTAATTTTTACAGTTAAAATTTCCCCAGCGTACTTGACATTTTTTGGGGGCAAAATTTAGTTTATTGATTTGACATTTACAAAAAAAAGTTTAAAAGAATGAATTAATTAAATTGAAAAAATAAAAAAGTTAAATAAAAAAAATTAAAATGAAATGCCGAAACACCGGCCCCATTGAAGGACCTGCGGTCTTCAATCAAACGGAAGAAGCGCCAATTTGTGGATCGGCCTGGTCAGAACCCCGTTTCTAGTCCTGACTTGCGCTACTCTCACTTTGTTGTCGGCGCCTCGGATTACCTCCTGAACTCGGCCGGTTAGCCACTGCAGCGGTGGAGTGTTGTCCTCGTGGACGACGACGAGCTTGCCGACGGCGAGGTCTTTTTCTTCGGCCCACCTCGTCTTGATTTGGAGGCTGCGGACGTAATCTCTCTCCCAAGACCGCCAAAACGTCTGCTTGAGTGCGCAGATAAGCCGCCATCTCTTGCAACACGTCACCTTGTCCAGACCGCCTTGATGCGATCCTTGCGGCAGCGCAAGCAGGCTCTCTCCTATTACTCCTCCGTCGTTGGGATCGTTGCTGTGGGGAGCGATGGGCCTGGAGTTCAATACTGCCTCGATCTCTATCAGCACCGTCTGCAGCTCCTCGGAGGTTAGTAACACCTTGCCTTTGGTCCTCATGAGCAGGCCTTTGGCAGATTTGACGGCCGCTTCCCACAGAGCGTCGAAGTGTGGAGCTCGTGGCGGGATGAAGTGGAAGGCCACCGCTTTGCTGGCAGCGTACGACGCGACGTCCTTGGCACTAGTTTTCATTGCCTGTCGAAGTTCCAGTAGCTCTCGACTGGCACCGACAAAATTGGTTGCGTTGTCGCAGAAAACCTTCTCCGGGAGACCTCTCCTGCCGATGAACCTTTGAAAACAGAGAATAAAAGAATTTGAAGACAGATCAGTTACCAATTCAATATGTACAGCTTTTGAGGTAAAACACACAAATATAGCAATATACATTTTTACGGGTGGTCGGCCACGAATTTTGAGTGTTACATAAACTGGGCCGCAAAAGTCTACGCCGCATATCTTGAACGGGCGTAGCGCTCTCACCCTATCAGCGGGAAAATTCCCCATGATTTGATTCAATAATTTAGGTTTGTATTGAAAACAATGTAGGCACTTGCGAACTACTTTCGTACATTCTTCTCTAGCATTAATCAGCCATATTTTGTCTCGCAAAATAGCTACCAAATTGATGGACGAATGGACTCAGACGTTGCAAATTTGAAGGCAACTTCTGTGATTTGCTTAGCTTTTTCAATTTGTCCGCATAATCGATTTTTTGCAGGAATTCAACCAAATGAAGGAATGTCCATTTCATTTCCTTCGCTGTAGGTTTACTAAAATTGCGGCAGTTGTTTCCTCGAGCAATATCAAGAAAATGAAAACCGTAGGTGAGTACTCGAATCATTTTAGTGTATGATGAATATTTCTCAATCACCTTCAAAATATAGTTATCGTTTTCCTCTACAGCGAAGAAAACACTTGATTTCCGCTTTTCAAGCGATTCTTCTTCAATTGTCAGGTTAAAGTGGTTGTTTACTGGCCACGTGTTACTCTCTTGGAGTAGAAAACTAGGGCCACTAAACTAAATAGAATCAACTAATTCGTCGACATTACTACCTCTCGAAACTATATCGGCCGGATTATCCTTAGTTGGAACATATCGCCATATGACGTTGTTCGATAATTCCTGGATTTCAGAAACTCTATTTAAAACAAATATCGCTAATATTGATGGATGAGTCTGAATCCAGTGTAATGTGATTTCTGAATCCGTCCACAATGTTACGCTTTCGACCTTTAAACGAAATCATGGGTTTTATTTTAGACCATAATTTGGGCAATAAATGGGCTGCGCATAACTCTAGTCTCGGCAGAGATTTAGTCTTCAGAGGAGCAACTTTAGATTTGGCCGTTACCAACGGCAAGAAGGTTTATTAGCAGCTCTACTCCGTACGTAAAGGCAGCAGCCGTACACTCGCATATAGTCAAAACATATCTGGGAATTCCTATTACGTCAATTTTTGATAAATTGGACTTGAAATTCTCCCAAGATGTGTCCAAACGCGTGGGGATTGATTCATCCCAATCCAACTTCATAAGCCATAGTTCTTGAAGAAGAACTTTGGCTTTAATAACCAAAGGGCACAAAAGTCCGAGTGGATCAAAGAGTCTTGCCGAAACAGATAATACGTCTCTTTTTGTTGCTCGTAAACCACTTAGTCAAATTGAAACCTGCCGATTGTAAAATATCTGTGACTTGGGTCCTGATTGTATTGAGTTCTTTAATAGAATCGGCGCCAGTTAGCAAGTCGTCAACATAAAAGTCTCTTTTTATTATTTTTGATCCGATAGGTAGCGTTTCTTCGAACAATTCGCTCAAGTGTGTCAGACATCGCATTGCCAGAAATGGAGCCGATGATGTACCATAAGTCACCGTATTCAAGATATAGACTTCAAGATTTTTTGATTGATTTTCACGCTATAATATCAATTGAAAATTCCTATCGGCCTCGTCTATCAAAACTTGACGGTACATTTTCTCATTGTCAGCCGTAATAGCATATTAATGCATACGAAAACGAACAAGCGTGGAATATAATTCTTCTTGAATAGTTGGTCCAATCATTAACAGATCGTTTAGTGAAAAATTCGTAGATGTTTTGCAAGAGGCGTCGAAAACTACACGAAGTTTGGTAGAAGTGCTTTGCAGTCGTAACACGCACTGATGTGGAATGAAACAGTGAGGCGTATTGGGAATCTTGTTGTCTGCAATAGACATATGAACCAAGTTAATGTATTCTTTCATAAAAGAATTATACATCTCTTTCATGTGTGGTTCTTTTGACAACCGACTTTCTAAGGACAAGAATCGTCTTCTGGCTGTTTCAAAAGAGAGACCTAACGCTTTTGGATCCGCTTTGAAAGGTAGCGCCACTTTAAATCTGCCCGATGCCAATCGCCGAACAGATCTTGAGAAATTTTCTTCACATTTCTGGAGTTCTATTGATGGAATTTTTGCCTCTCTTGGAACTTCCTCCAGTTCCCAAAATCTACGAACTATCATATCTAACGAGTCGTCGCTATCTCTTGTTTGACTTAAATGGCAATAATAAGAATTAATTTCTCTAGGCTCTTTGTATTTACCAGAAACAATCCAACCTAGCAAAGTCTCTTGAAGTGTTGGAATGTTTGGATTTTGTTTAATTTGACCAACGCATAATAACTCGAAGAAAATCTCAGCGCCGATCAACATATCAATCTTTTGAGGCTTATAAAAACATGGATCAGCTAACTCGATATTCGAAGGCAAGTTCCAACCTGAAGTCGAAATCGTTGGATCAGGTTGGTAATTGGAAATCGATCGAAGAATCCAGAATTCTGATGAAAATTCGTAGGAATTCGTTCGAGATCTCACATTTGCCTGAAGTTTATATTTGGCGGATGAATTCATTCTTCCCACGCCAGTCAAACTGAGATTTCTTTGCTCTTTTTGTAATTGTAATTGCTGTGAAAGTTCCTCGGTAATAAAATTGATTTGTGAACCGGAGTCCAGTAAAGCTCTTGCCAGAACATATTGTCCAGAACTATTTCTTATGTTAACTAAAGCTGTGGCCAAAATGACATTGTCTTTTTTGGAAGACGAATGATTCACAGAAGCTCTGGATGAAGTTGACGGCTAATTTGGATCAGAACTATTTGAAACACTTAATGTATTTTCACTTGTAGCATAAATGTGCAACAGAGTGTGATGTGAGCGACTACAAACTCGACACTTCGACGACTTACATTTAGTAACTGTGTGCCCTTTTTTTAAGCAATTGATACATGCAGGAACGCTTTTAACAAAGTCGAATCTCTGCTGTACAGGCACAGCGGTAAAAGAAGGACAATTTGATAAATAATGCTGTGTCGATTTACAAAATAGGCATTTCGAATTTTGTTGGTTTTGCTGATTATTAGTTTGGCAAGAAAATGAAGAATTAGATTTTCTTCTATTGGATGTGTCAGGTTTTTTATTAATGTTAGCATTAGGCTTAGTTCTTGAACACGAAGCTTCTTCAGCTGAAATATGTTGATATCGTTTATTCAAGGCTGCCTCGCAATCACTCAAGTTGTTCTTCCCACTTTGATCTGGTGATTGGATCTACTTTTGTCATTACCAAATGTATAAGAATGGCATTCGTAATTGCCTTATCATCATCAAATGATGATAGTGAATCGTAAATGGCAGACACAGTGTCTATCATGCTCCTCAAAGCGCTCGATGAAGCCTTTTAAATTTCAGGCAAATTGAATAGTTGTCGAATACTATCAAAAAATATTAGGCAAGGATTGCCATAAACGTGTTTTAAACTTACCAGCGCTTTGGGGTAATTCTCTTCAGTGACTTGAAAAGCCTTGACAGTACCCAGAGCTTCGTCAGATAAACAGGAAAGTAAATGATTAAGTTTCTCTATATTTGTGAGTGAAATATCGTGGTCTACCAAACTTTCAAACAAGCTTATAAAATTTTTGCACTCAGAGTACTTGGCAATTTCATTAGTGAAAGGCTACTGCGATGGGATGAACATCCAACAGCAGTATCTTGAGTGCTTTGTCTTCTATTAGGGGATAAATATCCAAGAAGCAAGCATTTAGGTGACACACATAAATCTTCGACTTCCGGTCTTTCATCATTTTCTGGACCTAATATATCAATTTCTGCCTGAAAAGTCATTGCTTGTTCGATATAAGAAATAAGGATTTCAAGGCGGCATTCTAATTCGATCGCATTGAAAGAAATAGTTTTCTCTCGAAGTGATCGCCGAATCCTGTCAATATTGTTTAATACTTTAGTTTTCTGTTGTACTACAAGTTCCAAGCTATTGGACTTGCCAGATCTCTTACTGCTTTGCATTTTGATTATTTATTTCGTATCGTTACTTCGATAAAATTTGAAACAACTACTGGAAGGACCTTAAGAAAATTAATAACGATTAAAATTTTCGAGATCTGAAACCTTCCCGAAAATTCAGAAAATATACCAATATTGTACTAATTTACGCGATTACTGAAATATATGCAGCAATCAAACGTTTTAGTGTGAGAATTTAATATTCTGCAACTCACCAATATTGGTTTCTGAAATTCGAACAAAACTGTTTGCTGGGTTATATATATGAAACCCTATGTATTTCTTTATAAGCAACGCACTTGACCAAATATATTTATTTTTGATAATAATTTTTCATACAACCTCAAGATCGATATTAGTTTCTCAAATGCAATTAATTTACAAAATAATTGCCGTAAAAATATCTCGATTAAAAAAATTCTTTTCTTTTTTTTAATACTGTAGCTCAATCCTCAAGCTTCAAGCAATAATTACTAATTTTTATTAAAACTCGATATATTTTATGCAATTTTGTAGTATTAAATGAGAATAAATTAAAATTTTTATTTTTCGAAAAATTTATTCTTAAAAAACCAACTCACACAAAAATGCTTGCTGGGTTGTCTGTTTGTTTTTCTTATGTTTCTTTCTCTCCTATTCGTATGTAAATAAATTGACGCCACGATCAGCTGCGATATAGTGATGCCAAGTTAGAAGTAACTGTAATGAAATTAATGTAAAAACTAATCACAATAATAAATCGTATGGAGGTATAAAAAAGAACAAGTGGTAATAAAACAAACGTCAGTACAAATAAACTGCAAACAACCAAAATGGAAGTATATAGATTGGCGAGTATTAATTATTAATTTTTGTAAATATTTTTCTATTTTCAGAAAATCTAACGCAATGAAAGCGAAGAGAGCAGCAGATACATTTAAGAGAAATCGATCGAGATGAAAGTGAAAATTTAATTCAAATGAGAAATAAAAATATATATTGTCCTTTTAAACTTGAAATAAATAAACAATCAATTTTGTATCACTATGTGTGTGTGTGTTTCACTACTTAGGGCATAAACGAATTGACGAAAAAAACAAATAATTCTTCGTGTGGAATAAAACTTTTGCTTTAAACGAATTTTAAATTTAACTTTTGTTATTTAAAAATTAAACGCAAAGTCTCACACAAATTATTTGTTCTTAAATACCTGGTTGATGTTTTGTTCACCATCCTTTTTGCACAATATACAGCTACACCTGGGCATCTGGATGAATTTCCAAATTTTTTGGGGGTTGAAAATGTTGATGTTGAGTTGTTGTTGTTTTTTATTTATTATTTTGTTTATTTAATTATAAACAAATGTTTATACCGGGTTGTTTTAGTAACGAACGCACGGTAATGTAATAAGTTTTTTATTTAACAAATACGGTTTTGGTAAACGCGAATTTTTACACTCGGGCGCCAAAATGTTTTGTCTTTAGTAGTTTTTAAAACTTGTTTGCACAACGAAAAAGAAAATGGTATTTTGTTTTTAAGCAAACTTTTACGATTAAGGGCACTCATTTTAAAAAGAAAATTCGCGATCGAAAAAATACACAACCGGTATTATTCTTGTTTAGTACAGGAATGATATTTTTATTTTTAATTTGAATGGTTGACAAATTTCATTTTTACAGTTAAAATTTCTCCAGCGTACTTGACATTTTTTGGGGGCAAAATTTAGTTTATTGATTTGACATTTACAAAAAAAGTTTAAAAGAATGAATTAATTAAATTGAAAAAATAAAAAAGTTAAACACAAAAAAATGAAAATGAAATAATGAAATGCCGAAACAATTTAATTAAGCATGTTTGTAACACTGCCGTCCACTTAAGCCTTTTTGTCCCGAATAGGCTCAACATTACCTCTGCCATGTTTGGCCAGCCGCTCCAGGTGAACCACTTTCATTTTAGACCTCAGATTATGATATCTTTGTATCCGGTAAACCACGTCAATTAATTTCTTTATCACCTTGTACGGTCCCTCTCAGTTGGTTTGCAGTTTAGGAGATAATCCTTTCTTTGTCCTTCAGTAAATCCCTTCGTGATCGCTCCTCAATCATATCTGGCTTTTATCTTATCTCTGGTTAGTTTAATGTGGTTCCGGACAAACTCATTAAGCTTCTGCAGGTCATCTGTGCCTGAAGAATGTTACCATTAATTAAATTAAGGTATTTAATTTGTAAATATTACTTATTTTATTTTGTAATTTTTTTTAATTCTTAATACATTTTTTATAATTTAATAATAATAGTTTTTTCATTAATTACAAAAATTTCTAATAATAGAATAATAATAATAGTATTTATTTATAAAAAGAAATTATTGATATTAAAGTTGTTTAACAGACGAAAAATAAGGATTTTATAGAATATATAACTCCCCCATCCCTTGAATAAAAATTACTCCCGGAATGTAAAAAATTTTTATAATGTGGAACATAAAATAACGATTATAATCATTAGCTAAATCTAAAAATAAATAAATAAATATATGTATATGTCCAAGCGTGTACAAAATACATTTCTTTTTTAATTTTATTAATAAATTAATAACGTATTCAATAAAAAAAAAAAACTCATAACTTATTATTGTTTTAAAATTTATAATTATGTTTTCTAAGAACAATTATTTTTTTGAATAATTTCTACCAGTAATTTTTCGATCAAACTTTATATTTGGTATTTCATTTTGGTATTTAAAGATTTTCTTAACAACTTGTCTATCTCTCTTGCAGTTTTTTTCATCAACTAAATTTGTTTTATTCTTTTTTTAACTTCTTTTAAAATATATCGTGGTTTTTCTTTTAAATTATAAAATCCTAAATTCTTAACAAATTCTTTTTCTCTAAATTTATGACAATCTTCTCTGCTGTTGTTTATTTTCGCAATCCTTTTGATTTTCTTTTCATGTACAACATTGTGTAATTTTTGCTAAATCGACTTATCAACCTTATTATGTAATAGTTCATTAGGTTTAGCACCTGTAGTGCTGTGAATTGTAGCGTTATATATTTGAACAGTTTTATATACTTGAGCTTTATCGTCAATATCTTGATCATTTTTTCCTAATTTAAACAGTCTAATGTGTTCATTTAACGTAAGATGAAAACGCTCAATATCTGCATTACCGGTGTGTGTATTTGGAGAAGTAATGATAATCTATGTTCTCTGATCTTAAGAAATCTCTAATCATAGCCGTATTAAATTCATTGTCTGCCATAATTCTATTTGATTTTCCCATAATAGCAAATCTTTCTCTGATTTTTCGACAATACTCAACGTGTTTTTATCGCTTAAATAATGTACAGATACGTGTTTTGTGAGTGTAAAAAATTTTTATTCAAGAACCATATATCCATATGATTATTTGATTAGATTTTATAGGAGTTTCAGTTACACAAAATCTAGTTTTAACAGGTTGTCTATCAAATTGCACAAAACACAATTATTAATAAATTTATGAATTTCTTTTTTAAGTTTGGATAAAATACAATATTTTTCAATTCCATGAATGTTTCCTCAAAACCTCTGTTATTCTTATCATTGTGAAATTTTTCTAGTGTATTCAAAAGATTTTCTTCATCTAAAATATCTTTTATAAATGTAGTACATCGCACGAATTTCATTCTAGGTACATTAGAAAAATAGTGAACTAAAGTATCTTGCAAATTTTTATATATTTCAAAATTATCACAAAAAATTCCGACTGTTCCTTTAATTGGAAAAACTTTTTTAAAAAATTGCAGTAACTTTTCCTCAAAGTAATACTTTAATGTTATTATATATCTTATATATTTATTAAATAAGATTTTAGTTTCGTATTTAAAAGTATTTCCTAACGAAATGATAATTTGATTATTATATAAATTGATAGGTGCTTCAGAAATAAAAATGTGATCATTTAAATTTTCTTTCCCACTATGAATTGTAGCTAAATCAGAACTGGAACTTTGGAATTTACTTATATAAAAATAATTAGTTTCAACAAGAATTTCTTTCGCTTTTAATAAAGAATGAGGATTTTTTGATTGTAATATTAATTTCGGCTCATTACGCAATTTGATAATGAAAATCTTTAATACCATTTTTCATTCTTAGTACAACTAAGCCATTTATCATTACATTGATCAATACTAGCTTTTAAATTTAGTTTTGTTTTTAATGTCTTAACCTAATCATAAAATTTGTTAACAGTGGTTTTTAATTCAGCTGTCTTAATTTTGTTAATAATACTCTCTATACTGTTTGATATACTAAAGTTTATTCTTAATATTACCTTAATTTCTTCCCATTTAGTTAATCTGTTGTTATTTATCAGCGAGATATTTGCTTCTCTTATAATTTTACTTCTTATCCTTAAATCAAACAATTCGTTGAATGCTGGCTAAACAAGACTTCGAACTACTTCAACATTCTTTATAAACATTTCCAGTTATTCTGGTTTTCCATCAAAATTCGGAACATCAGATAGTAGCTAAAAGGGAATCATTGTTGTTGCTGCCATTTCCTTTTCTTGATATCTTGTCTCTTGAGCTTGAGATATATTTTTTCTTTGTTTTTGTTTCTTCTCTCTGGTCTTGCTAATTCCTTTTTTTATTATCCCGTGTATTCGGGTTTTATTATTGTGGTGTTATTTCTCGGCTTGAACTTTTTGCTGTTGGATGATGTATTATAACAATCGCTTGTTTTTTATTTTATGTTAAAAAAACATTCAGGAAAAACCGTATCGACTTCTTTTGGATCAAGTTTTAATTTATGGTATAAGGTTTATTCTTCTTAAAATTTTTTATAGTTATTTATATAACACTATGTCATATGTACGTATATGTGCAAAATATAATATTTTTTCGTCTTATTTCGTTATTCGACTGCGACAATTTGGGTATATGCTCATGCCAATCCTTCTGGCGAGTACTTACCACTTTTCTGAGATATTCCTCCAGGGTACGATTGAATCTTTCTACCATGCCATCAGGCTGTGGATGCAGTGGTGTCGTTCTCGTCTTTTTGATACCATAAACGTCGCACATCTCTTTGAATATATCCGATTCAAAATTTTTTCCCTGGTCTGAATGTAGTTCTAGTGGAACACCGTATCGACACACCTAAGTGTTTACAAGGGCCTCTACTACTGTTTTGTATTCTTGGTTTGGAATGGCATTAACTTCGGGCCATTTGATAAAATAATCCATTACCACTAGTACATATCGATTTCCAGCGTCACTAACTGGGAGTGGACCTGTGACATCAATAGCTATCCGCTCAAAGGGAGCATCTGCGTTGTATTGTTGAAGTTTGCCACGACTTTTTCTTAGAGGACCCTTGGCCGTAATTCACTGTTCGCAATTAGCTATCCATCGGCTACGAATTGTTGGCAGCCTACCCAGTAAAAGTAAAAAAAAAGCTGTGGTTTTGCCATCTGTGATAGATATAGGCAGCCATCTTTCACTTTCCGGCTATTCCACTAAGCCAAGTACGATTTTGCTAGTTGGCTCTCTGCCGATATTTCATTATGATTCGGTCTTCTGTTGTTTTGGTTAGCCAATATAATTTTTTCCAAAATTGGGTCATCATTCCCAGCCTTCGACCAGTAGTGCAATTCACTAACTTTAAACAACACGACAATAGTTATTTATGACAACATTTATTGTTGTTTGCAATAACGATGAAGCGATTCACTATCTTCAGCTAAACTATAATAGACACAAGTTGCATTTGAGTGGCATCTCCGTTAACAACTAAACGAAAAACACAAAAGAGATAATAAAAACATGTGAATTCAAGCGAGGCACATGCATGCGTTATTTCTTAGATATCAATTTATACACATGAAGACGTATTTTCCTCTATGCATGTATGGAGTTTGACAATAGGAAAAGCATAATAATAGTTTTGGTTGTAGGGTTGCAATAACCACTTCTTAAATACGGTCAAAACATATGTTTATGTGCAATCTTTTTTAATAAGAAATTTATTTTTTCAATAAATTTTAAATAGGCGTAAATGTGCTAAGTTTAAAAAAAAATGGGTCAAAGCACGTCTCGATGGCTATTTCGTTATCGCTTACTTAACTCTTCAGGAAACTTCTGACAAACATTTTAAATAAACTAAAGATTTTTGTCCAAACAATAAAGCAAAGATAAAAATCACAGTTTAAGCAAAAACAACAATAACCAACAGTAATTCTATTTTTCTTTCTCTACTGTATTGCGGCAGACTTTTTTTCTGCTCTTTTAAACAGTTGAAAGAGGATGAAAAATAAAATATCAAAAAACCCTACAAAATTAGCCAACAGGGTCACACAATTTAAAAGAAATATAAACAAAAATCAAAAAGAAAAGTTTATTTTAGCTGTTTTTGAAAAAACAAAAAAAATTTTACGCAAACATAAAGACATAATTCTAACACAAGCATACAAAGGTAACAAAACGGTGGCAACATATAAACAAGATTATGGTAAAAAAATGGAAAAATTACTGGAGGACAAGAACACATATCGAATTACAAAAATAGACCCTACTCCAAAATTAATAAAAACAAATAACCAGATAATAAATGAATTACATAAAAAAGAATATATAGAAAACTGGCAAAAACACATACTTACTTGTTCCGCCGCAACAGCTCCGAGAATTTATGGACTACCGAAAATACATAAAACCAAGAAGCCTCTCAGAACCATAGTGTCATCAGTTCAAGTACCATGTTACAAGCTCAGCAAATACGTAGGATCAATACTCAAAAACATAATTTCTGATAAATATAACGTAAAAAATTCTTTCAAAGTAAAACAACAACTGAAAAATATAAAACTAAAGCCAATGACACTATAGTTTCTTTTGACGTCATTTCACTCTTCACGAATATACCAATTAACACTGCTATTAACAACATAATGGATAAGTGGAACTTTATAAAACCAAAAACAAAAATACCACGTTCAAAATTTTTAGAAGTTTTAAAACTTTGCCTGTATGACAACAATTATTTTGTATACGACAACAAAGTATATAATCAAATATTTGGTATGCCAATGGGAAATCCGCTCTCACCTACAGTTGCCGACATCGTATTAGACAACTTACTGGACGTAGCATTAGCCGAATTGAAGAGCAGAAATATTAAAATAAAGTACGTAGCAAAATACGTAGATGATATTTTAGCTATAATCAACATTGACGACAAAGAAGAAATACTTGACACACTAAATAAATACCATCCAAAAATTAAGTTTACTAGGAAGTAGAGACGGACAATAGGATAACATACCTTGATATGATGCTGATTAAAAATGAAAACAAAACAACATTTGACTGGTATAAAAAGGAAATTTCATCAGACAGGATAATCAATTTTAATGCAACGCAACCAAAATCCCAAATAATAAACACGGCCAAAAACCTTATACAACGAGTACTGGACATCAGCGACAATATATACCATCCACAAAATATTCAAAAAATTACCGACAATTAATCAATAACAGCTTCCCCATAAAATTAATTAAGTCTCTAATATCAGCATACAAACGAATACAAAACAGCAACAATGGTAACACCAACATAGAAAACAATTTTACAGTGTAAAATACATACCTGGCTTAACCGACAACAACAGTATAAAAACAACAATAAATAAAATTGACATAAGCTTTGCGTACAAGCCAAACAAAACATTAAATGCAATTTTTACAAAAACAAAAACACCAATAACAAAACTACAGCAAAACAATGTAGTTTACGAAATCCAATGTAAAGGAGATGAAAATAATAACTGCAATCTTATTTACATTGGAACAACTAAGAGAAGTTTAGAGACAAGATTAAATGAGCACAAAGTTGATGTCAAGAAAAACAGAGAAAACACAGCATTGTCTCAGCATGTAACACAAACAAAACATAAGCCTGATTTTGACAATATAAAAATACTAGACAAAGTAAACAACGAGAAAAAAAGATACATCATAGAAAGCTTAAGAATGCAACAACAAATAAACAAAACAATGAACATTAAAAAAGGACACAGACAATTTAAGCGCCAGTTATAAACTCGCATTAATTTAAGTAATAGTTAAAAATAAAAATTTTTGTTTGTTAATTCATGTTTAATTTTGTTTTTATTGTTATTTTTATAAAAAATCGTTAATTTATTAATGTAAACTGTACTGTCATACTGTAAGTTAACATATTTTTGTACATTTTCGTGGTAATTGTTTTTGAATTGTAACTGTGTTAAATTTTCTTCTTTTAATTAAGAAGACCCCTTCAGAAAGTGAACAAAAAATTCACGAAACGTTGGGGAAACATGTAACAAAAATAGTGTTTATTTACATGGATAAATTTAGGCCTTATTAGGTTAAAAAATAAGATTGTACACACAGTAATTTAATTTTAATTTAAGCAGATAATTCTTTGGATACATATAAATTAATTAATTCATTGCGAACTTAAAAATAGTGTTTTAAAAGTTTCTTCCTTGTAAATTCATTGTTTTGTTTCAATATTTTTGAATTTATATAGTTGTTGGTAAGCTGATGCCTAGCTCATTTCTGCCATATTCATTGAAAAATTGTTTTACCTTATATTTTCCCTCAGCTTGACGTCTTGTATTACACTCCCTGATCTATGACACTGAGGAATCTATTGTCCTTATAAAATTCGATCATTATCGTGAACTAATATATGCTTTTATTGTTTAACACGAGGCAATATTCCTTGAATGTTTGCTGTGTTTGATGTTGGCGTTCCTGTGTTTGTTGCTGGCATTCTTATGATTGTTGTTCTTATTATGGTTGCTATGTTGTTTTTTGTTGATGAGTTTTTTCTTGCTGTTAACAAAGAGTTGTTGTTAGAAGACGGTTTAATTGCGTTGTATTGTGTTTGGTAGTAAGTTATTAAATGGGGTATCGAGGTAGAGTGTAGTGTTATTTTAACCGTTATTGCTGATGTTTTCAGATGATTGATGTTGTCTACATTCTAAGAAAAGTAGTAGTTTATTAGAAGAATTGTTAGCAATTGGCTCTTGGTATTTGGTATTATTCTGCAATGTGTTGAACCTCCCCATGCTGTGATGTCATGCCTAATATAAGATTCAGCTAATGAGTAATATGCTTGTCTCAGTACGTCGTAAGTAGAGCAGTAACTTAACTGATCGAGCATATATGCCGACTTCCGTAGCTTCTTTTGTAGATTTATCATATAGGGCTTCCAACTAAATTTTTTATGCACATATACTCCTAAATGTTTAGAAATTTCATCTTCTGTTGTGTAGGGTTTATGGCTTTCTTGCTATGAAAGTTTAACTTTATATTTGCATGCACAAAATAGGAGGTTTATATGCATTGTTTAAGTTTCTGTTGCAGTTACAATTAGGCTGTTATCGTGACACCATTTTGTTGTTGTTCTTGCATCAATTCCGTGGCATTTTCTACTTTTTTGTCCCTTGAAGTGCACATAACATTTCATTGGAATATATTAAATATACAGGTGTGTTCTGTAATAACTTTTTGTCATAGTGATTTAAAATCACGCAAAAGTTGTTCTGCGTACAACATATACTAAACTCGCGTGATTTAAAACGGTTAGCTACATCACTGCCTATTTGAAATCATTTGCTCGTTTTTTCTAATTATTTCATTTAGAATATAATAATAATGATTTTATATATTTAAAACGATATGTATTCTATTTATTTTTGCAAACAAATTCGATTTTATACACATAAAAGCAAATTATTCATATATTTTTAAGACACTGCTAATTTTATTTAGTAATGCTCGTGATATCCTTCTCGTTAGCAGTTAGCTGGTTTGTGTTTCCGAAGATAATTTTTATGTTGCCAAATTTTTACAGTTACAACGTCATTTAAGATTTAACTTTTTTATTCTAAGATTTCTAGTAGCAAATTTAGAAAAAATTAAGTACAACATACTACTACTACTCTAGCAACTTCCTTAACTTTGTGCACTAATTTTCACATTTAAAATTTTTTTTGTCGCCAAATTTTTTTTTTTGCAGAACAGCACCAAATCGTCTGCGTGATTTTAAAACCGTTCATGATTTGAATTCACGTGATTTTCAAAACGACCTAATATTCTCCTATTTATTTCCTCTTTTTCGTTTGCAGTTAGCTTGTTTGTGTTTGCGAAGACAATTCTAATGTTGCCAAATTGTTACAGTCTAAAACGTCATTTAAGATTTATCTAATTTATGCTAATGTTCCTAGTAGCAAATTTAGAACAAACATAAATGCAAAATATAAGATACAGGTCACTTTTTGTCAAAGTGATTTCAAATCACGCAGAAGATGTTCTGCGTACAAAATATACTGAAATCACGTTATTTAAAACGTTAAGCAAAATTACTGCCGATTTGAAATCACTTGCTGCTTTTTTCTAATTATTTCGCTTATAAAATAATAATAATGACATTATATATTTAAAACGATATGTCTTCTTTTTAGTTTTGCAAGAAAATTAGAGTTTATACATATAAAAACGAAATTAATCATAAATTTTCAAAGACACTGCATATTTTATAAAAAATTGTCTTGCTTTATGTAGTAATGCTCGCGATTTTCTCTTTCTTGTTAGCGGTTAGCTGGTTTAAAGATATTCTAGCGTTGCAAATTTGTCAGAGTATAAAATGGCATTTAAGATTTATCTTATTTATGCTAATGTTTCCAGCATCAAATTTAGAAAATATTAAGTGCAAAATATAAAATAGTAGCAACTTCCTAAACTTTTTGCATTAATTTTTATATTTTTAATTTTAATTTGAACGCCAAATTTTAAGCCCTTCGATTAACACCAATAAGTAAATGAAAGCACATGTATTACAAACAAATAAAAATTCACTAATTTATTTTAGTTCCACACATTTTAACTTACTTAATTCACCTATAATAATTTAATTAAAAATATAAAAAAATAACACACAACACAGATTAAAAAAAGCCTTTTTCTCCTATTTTCGAAAAATTAAAACCACGCCGAAAAATTTAAAATCACGTGATTTGCAGAACAGCACCAAATCGTCTGCGTGATTTTAAAACCGTTCGTGATTTGAATTCACGTGATTTTCAGAACAGACCTGATAGTAACAACTTTCTAAACTTTTTGTATTAGTAGCATTTTCACATTTTATGGAACAATTCAATCAGCTCCAATGGGTAAAGGAAAGTACATGTATTACGAACAAATAAAAATGATAATAGAAGATATTGTGATGTTAACAAAAATTGCCTGTGATATTTTATAGTTTATATTATTCAATTTATTAAGTTTGTGTTTTGTTTCTTATCCACTATACACCAAATTAATTTTAAATAAGAAAAAAGATTATATATTTTTAATAAATTATCCCTGAGGAAGTTGGAAAATACCAACGAAACGTCGGATTAATATGAAATAAATAATCTTTTATTTACTTAAAAGGAAGGAAACAAATGACCTTGAAAGCCCAAGTATAATTTATATATAATAAATTATAAAAAAAAAAAAATAAAAAAATAAAAATTCAATGACTTATTTTAGCTCTACGCATTTTACCTTACTTAAATTAATAATAATATTTTTATTACAAATATAAAAAATCAAAAAAATAACACAAATCTCCTGTTTTCGAAAAATTAAAACCACGCCGAAGAATTTAAACTTACGTGATTTGCAGAACAGCACGACGATTTGTCTGCGTGATTTTAAAATCGTTCGTGATTTGAATTCACGTAATTATCCAAACAGACCTGATAATATCTGTCCAAGTTTCGAACCTTGTGGTACGCCACACTCTATGACTATTTCTTCACCATGTTTATTGCATATTCTAACACGATAATTCCTACAATCGAGATAATTTTTAAACCAGTTGGGTGTGTTTCCTCTAACTTTAATTCGCTCATCATCTGTAGTAGTTTGCTATGTGTGGGTGTATCGAAAGCTTTGCTAAAATCAATGAATAGCACTAGGCAATGTATACGTTTACCAAGACAGCTATTAATGTAATTTACGAAGTTTCCCAGTAATTTATTTATATTTTTCTATTTTTGAATCCCAATTGGATTTCATTTATTATTGTATATTTGTTAAACACAGTAAGTCTCCTTACAAAGCCTTCTCCTAACACTTTGTCAATAGTTGGTAATATAGCAATAGGCGTGTAGTTGTCGTAATCCGTCTTACATGCGCTTTTATAAATATTAAATTAACGAAGTTTTAAGTATATTTGATAGGTTGCTATTTTCTACGCTAAAGTTTATAAACTTGGTTAAGGTAGTTGTAAGGTAATTCGCATAGTTTTTTAAATCTAACGCCCTTATGCTGTCTACTTCTGGGCCTTTCTTTGTGTTAAACTTTTTAGAATAAGGAATAAAAGAAAAGAAGCACTGTTTTTATGTTACAGTTGTGTATTATTTTGTTTATATTATTTTTAAAATTTGTTGCAAAGGCATTTAATAACTCAATTATCGTATTGGATTTGAAGTTTTTAGTTAATGTTTCCTCGATATTGTTTATTTTCTTCCAACTATTTCGTTTATTATTTTCCATGTTACTCAAATATTACTTCTAATTTCAATAAATTTTTTACTAAAACAGTTGTTTTTTCACAATTTATTTTTTTATTTACTGAGTTTCTGCACTTTTCATATTCTATATCATAATTTTTATTGTTCTTATTATTCCTCCATCTTCTGTAAAGTTTATACCGTTAATCTGGTTAATTAATACTTCACTAATCCATGCATTTATTTGGTGATCTTTTTTTACTTGTTTTGGTTAGCTTTGTTGATATTTTGTATATTTCACTAAATTTTAAGTATATATTACTATAATGATCATAAGAATTTTTGGATTGATACAATACAACTTTACTGTTCTCTTATATATTAAAATTAAATACTAAAAATGCTTAACTAAAAAGAATTGCACTGAAACCGTGTTGAATTTAGAAATGCATATTTGACAAAATAAATTATTGCAAAATAGTTTAATGAACTCGAAGTTAAATTGAGTTCAGGTGTTTATGTTTTGTTTTTGTTGCTCCGGTCGTTACTTCTAGTCATTTAGATTTAGTTCCCTGTTTCTTTTGTTTATGCTGCTTTCTGGGTTAGCTGGTGGAATTTGTTGTTGTGAGTGTTGGGTACAATACGTAACTCCTCCCTCCTTAGTATAGAGCGACGAATTCGTTTGGGTCGGAGCGATATCTGCTGAAGGTTGAAGGACGTAGTACAATTGAATTCTTTTTATCGCATAAATGAACACTGCTATGATGTCCAAGCAAAGTATACGAATAGATGCATATATGCGGATGTGTGCTAATTGAGTTGAGCTTTTAATGGGGATGCCACTTTGCCTGTTTTGTATTTCGAATTGTTGTAGGGTTTGGAGATTAAGCATTTCTATGACCGTCTCTGCATGTACTTGGTTATGTGAAATTACAGTTAAATCGATCTGGTCCCAATAAGTAGCTGGTTCGTCTTCACATATCACACCGTTTTTGTTAAGGGTGCAATTATCGTACTGGATCAGAACTGTTCCTTGAACTTCTTGCAGAGGTATTCTACAATTAGACTTTATTAGTATTTTAGGCATATATGTAAGTGAGAAGAATAAAATTATTTTCAGGTGAACTTATGTTTTGTGTATGACCGAAATCATTAAGATTGCATCATACGGTTTCTTTTTGTAGTAGGCGATCGATGCAGTTAGATTAATCGCTGATCTCTTTTTTGTTGGTTTTTGGCAGTAGAATGTTTTATCGATTTCGTCGCAAGCCGTATCGTAGTATCGTATTTCTTTTTTATTATAGGCTATATAGGGTTTTGTTATAATTTCTTTTGTCTTATTAATGGGAAGTGGTACTTAGTGAATGAATCTATTCTGGTTCTTACTTATAATAGGTATTTTTTTGAATACAATATTTTAAATACAATATTGAATATAATATTAATAATAATATAATTGTTGAAATATGCTTGTAGGCTTAGAAATTCATAAATTTGTACAATAGATTTTATTTCCACGAATTGTTTTTCAAAATGCTTCAAGATACTCTTGAGTTCTTCGTGATTAAGTATAAATTTTGGTATAATATATAGTATCGCAAATAAAATTAACTCTGCAATATTCGAAATATGATTGTTCACTATATCTAAGTTGAAGTTTATAAGATTTATCTATTGTATATCTGTCATTATTTCTTCTTCTTTATTAATTTTATTATTTTCATAGGCTTTTCGGTTATTCAGAAACCTTTTTATGTTTTCGTATTGTTGGTTTATGTGGTCTGTTATGTTTTTTAATTGTAGAATATTGATCTTTCCAGTTATCTTGAAGTGGTTTCACATTTTGTTGTTATTGTGCTATTTAAGAATTTATTTGGCCTGCATCTTTTGGATTCATGTTGCCCGTTATAACTTTAATAGCTGTACCTAAACCTTCAATCAGTCTACGTCCTGATCTGTTAATTGGAAGAAGCATGTTTAGTTTTCTGTCAAGTTCGTTAAGTTTAAGTTTTGTAACGGCAATTGAATTAGATATAGAGTTTTTGTTGTCTTGAAAACTTTACAATAGATATTTTGTTATCATTCAAATATATAATGTGGATAAAGTTGTATTATTCGTGCAGGTCCGAGATCGAATTGTATCATCCATTTTTATAGGTCAAATTTTCGATGACGATGTCGTTGGCGGTTTTTAGAGGGAGACTGAAAAAGGGGTTGAGGGAATTCGCGTTTTTTCTTTATCCTTCCTTTATGCAATTTGTTATTCACTAATGTATTTACCGTTATATTATTATTTCTTTTAAATTCATGACTACTGAATCACGGGTTAATCTTGTTTTTTCTGCACCCTTTTTAAAAAATTGCCTGTGAACAGTTCAAAAGGAGTGGTTTTGTTGATGAGTATAGAATTATTGTAAGTAATCAATGTTTCTGAAAAGATGTCGGCATGGTCAGTTCGTAAATTTGTTTCACTTGTAGTAGCGAGGATTATTCTATAAATTGAACGGTGAACGTTGAATAAAGACTTTCTACGAGTTGTTGCTTGTCTGTTGGAAAAACGTTATGTTCAGATCAATCTGGTATTGTCTGCTAAAGTATTAAAAAATGTTGGCTCTGAGCTCTACTGTTTGATCGCAGACTACCTTTCTAGGCACACCATGTTGTGCAATGAAGTCTTTGAAAGCTCTTAAAACAACTACACTCGTTCTCGAGGCTAACGTACTTTAAGGTTTGGCAATTTTCGCAGTTGTTTATAGTTTGTGCGATTTTATTCTTCATGAATGGAAAAAAATAGTTTCTCTTCAGTTGATGGTTTGACTTTTCATACTACTCTCTTATTCGTTTTTCGTGTTCATCACTCTCGGTGACGTCGGTGAACATTATTGTGCATCTAACTAGTCGAAAGGTTATACTAATCGAAAAGTATTTGGAGTATGCCGATTGCACAAACCGAAAAATTTCGTCCTTTGAGGGGAAGATGTGTTTTAAGAATGTTAGTTATTTCCTCTTCAGTAAAGTTTGATTGCGTTACTATTTTTTGCTGTTTGCTATGAAAGGGTAGTACTACGGAAGAAGATTAAAATCATTCAATGGTTACGCGGAAATAGGGATTCTGTCGTTTAGATTTTCTTCTGCAGAATGGATTGTGGACCCTGATATAGCATTTTCTAATGTTTCTTCGTTCAAGTTAGTTTCAATTGTGTTTTTGCGGGATCATTTATCTTTACTCTACTTAGGGCATCAGCGTTAGAATTTAATTTTCCTTTCTTATAGACGATCTCGTATTCGAATTCTTCGACTTTAAGCCGCCGTCTGACTAATTTAGAGTTGGGCTCCTTTAAACTCATAAGCCAAGTTAGGGGTCAGTTACTATCTAAAATTTGTGACCACAGAGATAAGGTCGAAAGTATTTAGTTGCCCATACTATTGCAAGAAGTTTTTTTCTATTGTAAAATATTTTGTTTCTGATTCAGATAGGGTTCGGCTGGTATAGCAGATTGGCTTATCGCTTCCAATTCGTCCTTGCGATAAAAATGCATGCAGAGCAAAATTACTGGCGTCAGTGGTTAAGATAAAGGGTTTTAAAAAATTGGGATATTGTAGAATTGGATCGTTAGTTAGGATATTTTTGCATGTATGGAAAGTTTTAAAGTAGTTGTAATTTAATTCTACTTTTCTACCTTTTTTAGGCATTCTCTTAAGGGTTTAGTTAATTTAGCAAAGTCCTTTATGAATTTCCTATATAAAAATACTTTAATCCGCTTTTGAGTTTGCGGGATTGGGTAATTTAGAATTGCCCCGTTTTTAGCTGAGTTTCGATTTATGCCTTCAGTGGATACAATGTTCGAGAAATGCTGTTTCCTTTTTCAGAAATTCTGATTTATCGAGTTGTATTTTGAAATTGTATTTGTCTAGTGTTTAAAAAAAAATCCGAGATTTAAGATATAGTCATCTGTAACGACACGTTTCCGCTGGTTGCTGGGGCAGAACTCAGCGGCGTCCAGGGTCGTCGTCGTTGAAAGTAAAACACGGTATACTTCAAAATACAATACGTGTTTATTCTACTTCACGTCTTAACAAAACTACTACTTAGTCAATTGCTAGTGACCAAGGCTCAAGCGTGTGGGCGTCACGTCCCGTCGGCAGCCGTTGTCGGTTAGCGGATATGAGCGTGTAAACCACTACTCGTACCGCTTGGGAAATACACAGTAAACTATTTTACGATGTGTAGGTAGAAACGACCATCGAGACTTCCACCGTCACACTACCTTCCCTCTCCCCGGGTGCTGTGGAAGGCGGCAGCAAGCGGGTTTAGGCAGGAGAACGTTGTAAGAAGGTGCTGAGGCGGGTGTTGCAATGGTCGGGCTTGTGGTGATGCGTGAGGGTGTCGTGATCGACGTGACTGTTGTTGGTATTTGCATTGAGTCAGCTATCGGTCCCAACGATGACGCTGATGCTGACGATGGAGATGATGAGTCTGATGATGAAGCTGACGGAAACGATGTCTTCCGCGGGCGGGGTTGGTACCTCAGCCGAGTCGTTGTAGTCCGTTGATGGAGATGATGAGTCTGATGATGAAGCTGACGGAAACGATGTCTTCCGCGGGCGGGGTTGGTACCTCAGCCGGGTCGTTGTGGTCCGTTGTTGGCTTCGACTCGGTACATCGCCTTTATTTAAAATTATGATTTGGCGACCCTTTGCTGATTCCGCCTCCAATTTGTGTCGGCACCTCTGGCTGGTTTCTTGAAACCTCCTGTCTTCGGCCGAGTTGGTAGGTGGAGAGGGTCGCTCTCTTTGAAGCGGCTGCTTCGCCCGTCATAGTTGGCGGTGGCGGCTGTATGTGATCATAGGTTGCGCCAGTGGTGAACAGCTTCTCATGGTCGGCTTGCAGTTCTAAAAGTTGCTGCTGTTGTGCCTCTGGATGATCTGCCGTGATGAACTTGGCGAACCTCTTTCGTAACTCGTCGACGGTGCCGTTCGTAGTTTGTTCGAAAGCGCAAGATAGGTAATGAGCTCTTCGTTCTTTAATGAATATACCCAGGTGGTTCTGAGCATCTTGGCGGCCCTCTGTTGCTGTCGGCCGGTAGCGCGCTGTCTTCGGTGCGGCAGCTGGCTATTGGGCAGTCCGGTTTGCCGCTGCGGGGATGATTGCTGGTGGGCAGACTTTTCGCTGCTGGCTTCGTCGCAGTTACGGGTGTGACGTGCTGTCTTCGGGGCGGCAGCGGACTATTGGGCAGTCCGGTTTGCTGCTGCGGGGCTGGTTGCTGGTGAGCAGGCTTCTCGCTGCTTACGTCGTCGCAGTCACGGGTGTGACTGCAGTAGTTCGTTGGTGGACAAATTAGATTTGTCCCTGCTCGGGCGCCAATGTAACGACACGTTTCCGCTGGTTGCTGGGGCAGAACTCAGCGGCGTCCAGGGTCGTCGTCGTTGAAAGTAAAACACGGTATACTTCAAAATACAATACGTGTTTATTCTACTTCACGTCTTAACAAAACTACTACTTAGTCAATTGCTAGTGACCAAGGCTCAAGCGTGTGGGCGTCACGTCCCGTCGGCAGCCGTTGTCGGTTAGCGGATATGAGCGTGTAAACCACTACTCGTACCGCTTGGGAAATACACAGTAAACTATTTTACGATGTGTAGGTAGAAACGACCATCGGGACTTCCACCGTCACACATCTAAGGAGTTAGAAAAGGCGATGATGTCATCTAAGTAAACCAGGCAGACTTTCCCAATTAGTTCCTATAGGACATTATCCGTAAATCTTTGCAAAGCAGAGGACTGTTTTTTAATCCCATTGGCATTCTAATGCATTCGTAATCCACTTTACAGAAGTCAGTTTTTGGTATGCATTTATTGCGTCAGGGATTTTTAACGTATTGAAAACGTCAGCGGATTTGTTTTGAGTAGAACTCTGTGTGTTTTCAATTATGATTGTCTGTCCCTCGTTTGTGTGTTCTATAGCTGTCTGTAATGGGTTATTTCTTAAAAAGTAGGTATACCTCTGTTGTTTTAATATTTTATTCATAGAAAATTATATAAAAATATTTTTTTATTGTATTTATTAACGTTTCAAAATATTTAAAGAAATTAATTAATGAACAATTTTTGTAATCGAATAATTTCATAGTGTTACGTTTATTTAAATTATAAACGTGCTATTTATTGAGTTCTTTAATTGCAAAATAATTGCACACAAAACTTTTAGAGTTTTATTTAAATTACACTTTATTTAATCAATTATTTGACGATTATTTACTTAATTGCGATTAATACGCGATGGCAACTTTACACTGGAAAACTGTTGTACCACAAGGTCTTAACTAGATGACGCTCACAATCAGAATGCCTCAGCACGTATTGGCGTTGCTTTTATGTACCCTATTTTAAGTCGTTGTTGGGTGTTCGAGAATTGCTACCTCCATCTGCTGCGTAGTAGAACATATTATTTTCATCTCCGACACATGATGTGAGCATTGTTATTTGCTTCTAGAGCCTTTAATTATTAATTCGGATTTATTATACATGTTGTGTATTTTTATTCAGTTGTAATACCATGCAGGTGTGTGTATAGTTGTGTACTGCGTTTGTTTGTTTCTCGCTTTGTCTTAGTTGTTTCTGTTATGTAATCAAGAAGTTTTGTAGAAACTTCCAGCTTTGAAAACAACTACAGTATGCCATTTCATTTCACTTTCTTGTGCACAATTATTTTTACTTCTTTTTATATATAAATGTTTTTTTTTTACCTGTTTAAATAATTTTTCTTTTCTAATTTTTTAAGCACTAGGTCAGTTTATAAATAATAAAATTTTTATTTATATTTTCAATATTTCGCCACACCGTTGGGTGGCACCATCAGGAAACAGGAAACAAAAAATTTTAATAACACTATTTTTTGTATCCTGTTTCCTGATGATGCCACCCAGCGTTGTGGCGAAATATTGAAAATATAAATAAAAATTTTGTTATTTATAAACTGGGGTAGTGCTTAAAAAATTTGAAAAGAAAAATTTACTTCTTTTTATGATTTTTTTTTTGTCTGTAATAGTTTTTAAAGCTTGTTTGCACAACGAAAAAGAAAATGGTATTTTGTTTTTAAGCAAACTTTTACGATTAAGGGCACTGATTTTAAAAAGAAAATAGCTAAATTCGTGATCAAAAAAAAAAACACAACCGGTATTATTCTTGTTTAGTACAGGAATGATATTTTTATTTATAATTTGAATGGTCGACAAATTTCATTTTTACAGTTAAAATTTCCCCAGCGTACTTGACATTTTTTGGGGGCAAAATTTAGTTTATTGATTTGACATTTACAAAAAAAAGTTTAAAAGAATGAATTAATTAAATTGAAAAAATAAAAAAGTTAAATAAAAAAAATTAAAATGAAATAATGAAATGCGGAAACACCGGCCCCATTGAAGGACCTGCGGTCTTCAATCAAACGGAAGAAGCGCCAATTTGTGGATCGGCCTGGTCAGAACCCCGTTTCTAGTCCTGACTTGCGCTACTCTCACTTTGTTGTCTGCGCCTCGGAACCTCCTGAACTCGGCCGGTTAGCCACTGCAGCGGTGGAGTGTTGTCCTCGTGGACAACAAGCTTGCCGACGACGAGGTCTTCTTCTTCGGCCCACCTCGTCTTGATTTGGAGGCTGCGGACGTAATCTCTCTCCCAAGACCGCCAAAACGTCTGCTTGAGTGCGCAGATAAGCCGCCATCTCTTGCAACACGTCAGCTTGTCCAGACCGCCTTGATGCGATCCTTGCGGCAGCGCAAGCAGGCTCTCTCCTATTACTCCTCCGTCGTTGGGATCGTTGCTGTGGGGAGCGATGGGCGTGGAGTTCAATACTGCCTCGATCTCTATCAGCACCGTCTGCAGCTCCTCGGCGGTTAGTAACACCTTGCCTTTGGTCCTCATGAGCAGGCCTTTGGCAGATTTGACGGCCGCTTCCCACAGACCGCCGAAGTGTGGAGCTCGTGGCGGGATGAAGTGGAAGGCCACCCCTTTGCTGGCAGCGTTCGACGCGACGTCCTTGGCACTGGTTTTAATTGCCTGTCGAAGCTCCAGTAGCTCTCGACTGGCACCGACAAAATCGGTTGCGTTGTCGCAGAAAACCTTCTCCGGGAGACCTCTCCTGCCGATGAACCTTTGAAAACAGAGAATAAAAGAATTTGAAGACAGATCAGTTACCAATTCAATATGTACAGCTTTTGAGGTAAAACACACAAATATTGCAATATACATTTTTACGGGTGGTCGGCCACGAATTTTGAGTGTTACATTAACTGGGCCGCAAAAGTCTACGCCGCATATCTTGAACGGGCGTAGAGCTCTCACCCTATCAGCGGGCAAATTCCCCATGATTTGATTCAATAATTTAGGTTTGTATTGAAAACAATGTAGGCACTTGCGAACTACTTTCGTACATTCTTCTCTAGCATTAATCAGCCATATTTTGTCTCGCAAAATAGCTACCAAATTGATGGACGAATGGAATCAGACGTTGCAAATTTGAAGGCAACTTCTGTGATTTGCTTAGCTTTTTCAATTCGTCCGCATAATCGATTTTTTGCAGGAATTCAACCAAATGAAGGAATGTCCATTTCATTTCCTTCGCTGTAGGTTCATCAAAATTGCGGCAGTTGTTTCCTAGAGCAATATCAAGAAAACGAAAAACGTAGGTGAGTACTCGAATCATTTTAGTGTATGATGAATATTTCTCAATCACCTTCAAAATATAGTTATTGTTTTCCTCTACAGCGAAGAAAACACTTGATTTCCGCTTTTCAAGCGATTCTTCTTCAATTGTCAGGTTAAAGTGGTTGTTTACTGGCCACGTGTTACTCTCTTGGAGTAGAAAACTAGGGCCACTAAACCAAATAGAATCAACTAATTCGTCGACATTACTACCTGTCGAAACTATATCGGACGGATTATCCTTAGTTGGAACATGTCGCCATGTGACGTTGTTCGATAATTCCTGGATTTCTGAAACTCTATTTAAAACAAATGATGGATAAGTCTGAATCCAGTGTAATGTGAATCCGTCCACAATGTTACGCTTTTGACCTCAAACGAAATCATGGGTTTTATTTTAGACCATAATTTGGCCAATAAATGGGCTGCGCACAACTCAAGTCTCGGCAGAGATTTAGTCTTCAGAGGAGCAACTTTAGATTTGGCCGTTAACAAACGGCAAGAAGGTTTATTAGCAGCTCTACTCCGTACGTAAAGGCAGCAGCCATACGCTCGCATATCGTCAAAACATATCTGGGAATTTCTATTACATCAATTTTTGATAAATTGGACTTGAAATTCTCCCAAGATGTGTCCAAACGCGTGGGGATTGATTCATCCCAATCCAACTTCATAAGCCATAGTTCTTGAAGAAGAACTTTGGCTTTAATAACCAAAGGGCACAAAAGTCCGAGAGGATCAAAGAGTCTTGCCGAAACAGATAATACGTCTCTTTTTGTTGCTCGTAAACCACTTAGTCAAATTGAAACCTGCCGATTGTAAAATATCTGTGACTTGGGTCCTGATTGTATTGAGTTCTTTAATAGAATCGGCGCCAGTTAGCAAGTCGTCAACATAAAAGTCTCTTTTTATTATTTTTGATCCGATAGGTAGCGTTTCTTCGAACAATTCGCTCAAGTGTGTCAGACATCGCATTGCCAGAAATGGAGCCGATGATGTACCATAAGTCACCGTATTCAAGATATAGACTTCAAGATTTTTTGATTGATCTTCACGCCATAATATCAATTGAAAATTTCTATCGGCCTCGTCTATCAAAACTTGACGGTACATTTTCTCAATGTCAGCCGTAAAAGCATATTAAAGCATACGAAAACGAACAAGCGTGGAATATAGTTCTTCTTGAATAGTTGGTCCAATCATTAACAGATCGTTAAGTGAAAAATTCGTAGATGTTTTGCAAGAGGCGTCGAAAACTACACGAAGTTTGGTAGAAGTGCTTTGCAGTCGTAACACGCACTGATGTGGAATGAAACAGTGAGGCATATTGGGAATCTTGTTGTCTGCAATAGACATATGAACCAAGTTAATGTATTCTTTCATAAAAGAATTATACATCTCTTTCGTGTGTGGTTCTTTTGACAACCGACGTTCTAAGGACAAGAATCGTCTTCTGGCTGTTTCAAAAGAGAGACCTAACGCTTTTGGATCCGCTTTGAAAGGTAGCGCCACTTTAAATCTGCCCGATGCCAATCGCCGAACAGATCTTGAAAAATTTTCTTCACATTTCTGGAGTTCTATTGATGGAATTTTTGCCTCTCTTGGAACTTCCTCCAGTTCCCAAAATCTACGAACTATCATATCTAACGAGTCGTCGCTATCTCTTGTTTGACTTAAATGGCAATAATAAGAATTAATTTCTCTAGGCTCTTTGTATTTACCAGAAACAATCCAACCTAGCAAAGTCTTTTGAAGTGTTGGAATGTTTGGATTTTGTTTAATTTGACCAACGCATAATAACTCGAAGAAAATCTCAGCGCAGATCAACATATCAATCTTTTGAGGCTTATAAAAACATGGATCAGCTAACTCGATATTCGAAGGCAAGTTCCAACCTGAAGTCGAAATCGTCGGATCAGGTTAGTAATTGGAAATCGATCGAAGAATCCAGAATTCTGATGAAAATTCGTAGGAAATTGTTCGAGATCTCACATTTGCCTGAAGTTTATATTTGGCGGATGAATTCATTCTCCCCACGCCAGTCAAACTGAGATTTCTTTGCTCTTTTTGTAATTGTAATCGCTGTGAAAGTTCCTCGGTAATAAAATTGATTTGTGAACCGGAGTCCAGTAAAGCTCTTGCCAGAACATATTGTCCAGAACTATTTCTTATGTTAACTAAGGCTATGCCAAAATGACATTGTCTTTTTTGGAAGACGAATGATTTACAGAAGCTCTGGATGAAGATGACGGCTGATTTGGATCAGAACTATTTGAAACACTTAATGTATTTTCACTTGTAGCATAAATGTGCAACAGAGTATGATGTGAGCGACTACAAACTCGACACTTCGACGACTTACATTTAGTAACTGTGTGCCCTTTTTTTAAGCAATTGATACATGCAGGAACGCTTTTAACAAAGTCGAATCTCTGCTGTACACGCACAGCGGTAAAAGAAGGACAATTTGATAAATAATGCTGTGTCGATTTACAAAATAGGCATTTCGAATTTTGTTGCTTTTGCTGATAATCAGTTTGGCAAGAAAATGAAGAATTAGATTTTCTTCTTTTGGATGTGTTAGCATTAGGCTTAGTTCTTGAACACGAAGCTTCTTCAGCTGAAATATGTTGATATCGTTTATTCAAGGCTGCCTCGCAATCACTCCATAAGGGCAATTTTTGATAATCAAGTTGTTCTTCCCACTTTGATCTGGTGATTGGATCTACTTTTGTCATTACCAAATGTATAAGAATGGCATTCGTAATTGCCTTATCATCACCAAATGATGATAGTGTATCGTAAATGGCAGACACAGTGTCTATCATGCTCCTCAAAGCGCTCGATGAAGCCTTTGAAATTTCAGGCAAATTGAATAGTTGTCGAATATTATCAAAAAATATTAAGCAAGGATTGCCATAAACACGTTTTGAACTTACCAGCGCTTTGGGGCAATTCTCTTCAGTGACTTGAAAAGCCTTGACAGTACCCAGAGCTTCGTCAGATAAACAGGAAAGTAAATGATTAAGTTTCTCTATATTTGTGAGAGAAATATCGTGGTCTACCAAACTTTCAAACAAGCTTATAAAAATTTTTGTACTCAGAGTACTTGGCAATTTCATTAGTGAAAGGCTACTACGATGGGATGAACATCCAACAGCAGTATCTTGAGTGCTTTGTCTTCTATTAGGGGATAAATATCCAAGAAGCAAGCATTTAGTTGACACACATAAATCTTCGACTTCCGGTCTTTCATCATTTTCTGGACCTAATATATCAATTTCTGCCTGAAAAGTCATTGCTTGTTCGATATAAGAAATAAGGATTTCAAGGCGGCATTCTAATTCGATCGCATTGAAAGAAATAGTTTTCTCTCGAAGTGATCGCCGAATCCTGTCAATATTGTTTAATACTTTAGTTTTCTGTTGTACTACAAGTTCCAAGCTATTGGACTTGCCAGATCTCTTACTGCTTTGCATTTTGTTTATTTATTTCGTATCGTTACTTCGATAAAATTTGAAACAACTACTGGAAGGATCTCAAGAAAATTAATAACGATTAAAATTTTCGAGATCTGAAACCTTCCCGAAAATTCAGAAAATATACCAAAATTGTACTAATTTACGCGATTACTGAAATATATGCAGCAATCAAATGTTTTAGTGTGAGAATTTAATATTCTGCAACTCACCAATATTGGTTTCTGAAATTCGAACAAAACTGTTTGCTGGGTTATATATATGAAACCCTATGTATTTCTTTATAGGCAACGCACTTGACCAAATATATTTATTTTTGATAATAATTTTTCATACAACCTCAAGATCGATATTAGTTTCTCAAATGCAATTAATTTACAAAATAATTGCCGTAAAAATATCTCGATTAAAAAAATTCTTTTCTTTTTTTTTTAATACTGTAGCTCAATCCTCAAGCTTCAAGCAATAATTACTAATTTTTATTAAAACTCGATATATTTAATGCAATTTTGTAGTATTAAATGAGAATAAATTAAAATTTTTATTTTTCGAAAAATTTATTCTCAAAAAACCAACTCACACAAAAATGCTTGCTGGGTTGTCTGTTTGTTTTTCTTATGTTTCTTTCTCTCCTATTCGTATGTAAATAAATTGACGCCACGATCAGCTGCGATATAGTGATGCCAAGTTAGAAGTAACTTTAATGAAATTAATGTAAAAACTAATCTCAATAACAAATCGTATGGAGGTATAAAAAAGAACAAGTGATAATAAAACAAACGTCAGTACAAATAAACAGCGAACAACCAAAATGGAAGTATATAGATTGGTGAGTATTAATTATTAATTTATGTAAATATTTTTCTATTTTCAGAAAATCTAACGCAATTAAAGCGAAGAGAGCAGCAGATACATTTAAGAGAAAACACGACAAGAGAAATCGATCGAGATTAAAGTGAAAATTTAATTCAAATGAGAAATAAAAATATTTATTGTGCTTTTAAACTTGAAATAAATAAACAATCAATTTTGTATCACTATGTGTGTGTGTGTTTCACTACTTAGGGCATAAACGAATTGACGAAAAGAACAAATAATTCTTCGTGTGGAATAAAACTTTTGCTTTAAACGAATTTTAAATTTAACTTTTGTTATTTAAAAATTAAACGCAAAGTCTCACACAAATTATTTGTTCTTAAATACCTGGTTGATGTTTTGTTGATGATCCTTTTTGCACAATATACACCTGGGCATCTGGATGAATTTCCAAATTTTTTGGGGGTTGAAAATGTTGATGTTGAGTTGTTGTTGTTTTTTATTTATTATTTTGTTTATTTAATTATAAACAAACGTTTATACAGGGTTGTTTTAGTAACGAACGCACGGTAATTTAATAAGTTTTTTATTTAACAAATACGGTTTTGGTAAACGCGAATTTTTACATTCGGGCGCCAAAATGTTTTGTCTTTAGTAGTTTTTAAAGCTTGTTTGCACAACGAAAAAGAAAATGGTATTTTGTTTTTAAGCAAACTTTTACGATTAAGGGCACTCATTTTAAAAAGAAAATTCGCGATCGAAAAAATACACAACCGGTATTATTCTTGTTTAGTACAGGAATGATATTTTTATTTATAATTTGAATGGTTGACAAATTTCATTTTTACAGTTAAAATTTCTCCAGCGTACTTGACATTTTTTGGGGGCAAAATTTAGTTTAAAAGAATGAATTAAATTGAAAAAATAAAAAAGTTAAACACAAAAAAATGAAAATGAAATAATGAAATGCCGAAACAATTTAATTAAGCATGTTTGTAACACTGCCGTCCACTTAAGCCTTTTTCTCCCGAATAGGCTCAACATTATCTCTGCCATGTTTGGCCAGCCGCTCCAGGTGAACCACTTTCATTTTAGACCTCAGATTATGATATATTTGTATCCGGTAAACCACGTCAATTAATTTCTTTATCACCTTGTACGGTCCCTCTTAGTTGGTTTGCAGTTTAGGGGATAATCCTTTCTTTGTCCTTCAGTAAATGCCTTCGTGATCGCTCCTCAATCATATCTGGCTTTTATCTTATCTCTGGTTAGTTTAATGCGGTTACGGACAAACTCATTAAGCTTCTGCAGGTCACCTATGCCTGAAGAATGTTACCATTAATTAAATTAAGGTATTAAATTTGTAAATATTATTTTATTTTGTAATTTTTTTAATTCTTAATATATTTTTTATAATTTAATAATAACAGTTTTTTCATTAATTATAAAAATTTCTAATAATAGAATAATAATAATAGTATTTATTTATAAAAGAAAATATTGATATTAAAGTTGTTTAACAGACGAAAAATAAGGATTTTATAGAATATATAACTCCCCCATCCCTTGAATAAAAATTACTCCCGGAATGTAAAAAATTTTTATAATGTGGAACATAAAATAACAATATAATCATTAGCTAAAATCTAAAAATAAATAAATAAATATATGTATATGTCCAAGCGTGTACAAAATACATTTCTTTTTTAATTTTATTAACAAATTAATAACGTATTCAATAAAAAAAAACTCATAACTTATTATTGTTTTAAAATTTATAATAATGTTTTCTAAGAACAATTATTTTTTTTGAATAATTTCTACCAGTAATTTTTCGATCAAACTTTATATTTGGTATTTCATTTTGGTATTTAAAGATTTTCTTAACAACTTGTCTATCTCTCTTGCAGTTTTTTTCATCAACTAAATTTGTTTTATTCTTTTTTTAACTTCTTTTAAAATATATCGTGGTTTTTCTTTTAAATTATAAAATCCTAAATTCTTAACAAATTCTTTTTCTCTAAATTTATGACAATCTTCTCTGCTGTTGTTTATTTTCGCAATCCTTTTGATTTTCTTTTCATGTACAACATTGTGTAATTTTTGCCAAATCGACTTATCAACCTTATTATGTAATAGTTCATTAGGTTTAGCACCTGTAGTGCTGTGAATTGTATGGTTATATATTTGAACAGTTTTATATACTTGAGCTTTATCGTCAATATCTTGATAATTTTTTCCTAATTTAAACAGTCTAATGTGTTCATTTAACGTAAGATGAAAACGGTCAATATCTGCATTACCTGTGTGTGTATTTGGAGAAGTAATGATAATCTATGTTCTCTGATCTTAAGAAATCTCTAATCATAGCCGTATTAAATTCATTGTCTGCCATAATTCTATTTGATTGTCCCATAATAGCAAATCTTTCTCTGATTTTTCGACAATACTCAACGTGTTTCTATCGCTTAAATAATGTACAGATACGTGTTTTGTGAGTGTAAAAAATTTTTATTTAAGAACCATATATCCATATGATTATTTGATTAGATTTTATAGGAGTTTCAGTTACACAAAATCTAGTTTTAACAGGTTGTCTATCAAATTGCACAAAACACAATTATTAATAAATTTATGAATTTCTTTTTTAAGTTTGGATAAAATACAATATTTTTCAATTCCATGAATGTTTCCTCAAAACCTCTGTTATTCTTATCATTGTGAAATTTTTCTAGTATATTCAAAAAATTTTCTTCATCTAAAATATCTTTTATAAATGAAGTACATCGCACGAATTTCATTCTAGGTACATTAGAAAAATAGTGAACTAAAGTATCTTGCAAATTTTTATATATTTCAAAATTATCACAAAAAATTCCGACTGTTCCTTTAATTGGAAAAATCTTTTTAAAAAATTGTAGTATCTTTTCCTCAAAGTAATACTTTAATGTAATTATATATCTTAAATATTTATTAAATAAGATTTTAGTTTCGTATTTAAAAGTATTTCCTAACGAAATGATAATTTGATTCTTATATAAATTGATAGGTGCTTCAGAAATAAAAATGTGATCATTTAAATTTTCTTTCCCACTATGAATTGTAGCTAAATCAGAACTGGAACTTTGGAATTTACTTATATAAAAATAATTAGTTTCAACAACAATTTCTTTCGCTTTTAATAAAGAATGCGGATTTTTTGATTGTAATATTAATTTCGGCTCATTACGCAATTTGATAATGAAAATCTTTAATACCATTTTTTCATTCTTAGTACAACTAAGCCATTTATCATTACATTGATCAATACTAGCTTTTAAATTTAATTTTGTTTTTAATGTCTTAACATAATCATAAAATTTGTTAACAGTGGTTTTTAATTCTGCTCTCTTAATTTTGTTAATAATACTCTCTATACTGTTTGATATACTAAAGTTTATTCTTAATATTACCTTAATTTCTTCCCATTTAGTTAAATTGTTGTTATTTATCGGCGAGATATTTGCTTCTCCTATAATTTTACTTCTTATCCTTAAATCAAACAATTCGTTGAATGCTGGCTCAACAAGACTTCGAACTACTTCAACATTCTTTATAAACATTTCCAGTTATTCTGGTTTTCCATCAAAATTCGGAACATCAGATAGTAGCTAAAAGGGAATCATTGTTGTTGCTGCCATTTCCTTTTCTTGATATCTTGTCTCTTGAGCTTGAGATATATTTTTTCTTTGTTTTTGTTTCTTCTCTCTGGTCTTGCTAATTCCTTTTTTTATTATACCGTGTATTCGGGTTTTATTATTGTGGTGTTATTTCTCGGCTTGAACTTTTTGCTGTTGGATGATGTCTTATAACAATCGCTTGTTTTTTATTTTATGTTAAAAAAACATTCAGGAAAAACCGTATCGACTTCTTTTGGATCAAGTTTTAATTTATGGTATAAGGTTTATTCTTCTTAAAATTTTTTATAGTTATTTATATAACACTATGTCATATGTACGTATATGTGCAAAATATAATATTTTTTCGTCTTATTTCGTTATTCGACTGCGACAATTTGGGTATATGCTCATGCCAATCCTTCTGGCGAGTACTTACCACTTTTCTGAGATATTCCTCCAGGGTACGATTGAATCTTTCCACCATGCCATCAGGCTATGGATGCAGTGGTGTCGTTCTCGTCTTTTTAATACCATAAACGTCGCACATCTCTTTGAATATATCCGATTCAAAATTTTTTCCCTGGTCTGAATGTAGTTCTAGTGGAACACCGTATCGACACACCTAAAGGCCCAACTATAATGTGCATAAGCTAGCTTTAGCTTATGTCAAAAATTCCAGAGATATCTGCGTTGGTGTTGAAAAGTTATCAGGAAACTGATTTAGGTAAAAAATACATAATATTGGCTTTCAAGAGGCTTTTACTTGGAAAGTTAAAAATATTTTTAAATTGAGCTTACACATTCTGATAAAGGGATATTAGACCAAAAATGCGCTAGGCTGTAAGAAAATCCCTGCGCTGGTTTCAGAGATATCTGCGTGTGTTGAAAAATTATCAGTAAAATGATTTTGGTAAAAATGACATGATAGTGGCTTGCAAGTGGTTTTTACACGGAAACTTAAAAATATTTCTTAATTAACCTTACACATTCCGATAGACGGATATTAGATGAACAAAATTCGCTAGGCTGTAAGAAAATCTAAGCAGTGGTTCCAGAGATATCAGCGTTGGTGTTGAAAAGTAATCAGGAAACTGATTTCGGTAAAAAATACATGAAATTGGCTTGCGAGTGGCTTTTACTTGGAAACTTAAAAACATTTCTAAATTGAGCTTACACATTCTGAAAGAGGGTTTTTAGACGAACGAAATGTAGTTCCAGTAGTTCCAGAGATATCTCCGTTGGTGTTGAAAAGTTATCAGGAAACTGATTTCGGTAAAAATGACATGAATTGGAAACTTAAAAATATTTCTAAATTGAGCTTACACATTCTGAAAGAATGCGCCAGGCTGTAAGAAAATCTATGCAGTCGTCCGAGAGATATCTGCGTTGGTGATAAAAAGTTATCAGGTAACTAATTTCTGTAAAAATGACATGAAAGTTGCATGCGAGTGGCTTTTACTTGGAAACTTAAAAATATTTCTAAATTGAGCTTACACATTCTGAAAGAGGGATATTAGGCGAACAAAATGCGCTAGGCTGTAAGAAAATCTATGCAGTGGTTCCAGAGATATCAGCGTTGGTGTTGAAAAGTAATCAGGAAACTGATTTCGGTACAAAATACATGAAATTGGCTTGCGAGTGGCTTTTACTTGGAAATTTAAAAACATTTCTAAATTGAGCTTACACATTTTGAAAGAATGAGCCAGGCTATAAGAAAATCTATGCAGTGGTTCCAGAGATATCTGCGTGTGTTGAAAAGTTATCAGGAAAATGATTTTGGTAAAAATGACATGATAGTGGCTTGCAAGTGGCCTTTACACGAAAACTTAAAAATATTTCTAAATTGAGCTTACACATTCTGAAAGAGGGATATTAGGCGAACAAAATGCGCTAGGCTGTAAGGAAATCTGTGCAGTGGTTCCAGAGATATCAGCGTTGGTGTTGAAAAGTAATCAGGAAACTGATTTCGGTACAAAATACATGAAATTGGCTTGCGAGTGGCTTTTATTTGGAAACTTAAAAACATTTCTAAATTGAGCTTACACATTTTGAAAGAATGAGCCAGGCTATAAGAAAATCTATGCAGTGGTTCCAGAGATATCTGCGTGTGTTGAAAAGTTATCAGGAAATGATTTTGGTAAAAATGATATGATAGTGGCATGCGAGTGGCTTTTTCACGGAAACTTAAAAATATTTCTAAATAAGGGTTACGCATTCTGAAAGAGGGATAATAGGCGAACAAAATGAGCTAGGCTGTAAGAAGATATATGCAGTTGTTCCAGAGTTATCAGCGTTGGTGTTGAAAAGTAATCAGGAATTGATTTCGGCAAAAAACACATGAAATTGGCTTGCTAGTGGCTTTTACTTGGAAACTTAAAAATATTTCTAAATTGAGCTTACACATTCTGAAAGAGGGATTTTAGACGAACGAAATGTAGCTCCAGTAGTTCCAGAGATATCTCCGTTGGTGTTGAAAAGTAATCCGGAAACTGATTTCGGTACAAAATACATGAAATTGGCTTGCGAGTGGCTTTTACTTGGAAACTTAAAAACATTTCTAAATTGAGCTTACACATTTTGAAAGAATGAGCCAGGCTATAAGAAAATCTATGCAGTGGTTCCAGAGATATCTGCGTGTGTTGAAAAGTTATCAGGAAAATGATTTTGGTAAAAATGACATGAAAGTTGCATGCGAGTGGCTTTTACTTGGAAACTTAACAATATTTCTAAATTAAGCTTACACATTCTGATAGAGGGATATTAGACGAACAACATGCGCTAGGCTGTAAAAAATTTATGCAGTGGTTCGAGAGATATCTGCGTTGGTGTTGAAGAGTTATCTCGAAACTGATTTCGATAAAAATGACATGAAAGTGGCATGCAGTGGATTTTAATTAGAAATTTTAAAATGATTCTAAATTAAGCTTACACATTCTGAAAGAGCGATATTAGGCCAAGAAAAAGCGATAGGCTGTAAGAAAATCTATGCAGTAGTTCCAGAGATATCAGCGTTGGTGTTGAAAAGTAATCAGGAAACTGATTTCGGTAAAAAATACATGAAATTGGCTTGCGATTGGCTTTTACTTGGAAATTTAAAAATATTTCTAAATTGAGCTTACACATACTGAAAGAGGAATATTAGGCGAAAAAAATGAGCTAGGATGTAAGAAAATCTATGCAGTGGTTCCAGAAATATCTGCGTTGGTCTTGAAAAATTATCAGGTAACTGATTTCGGTAAGAATACATAAAAGTGGCATGCGAGTGGCTTTTACTTAGAAACTTAAAAATATTTTTAAATTAAGCTTACACATTCGAGAGATATCTGCGTTGGTGTTGAAAAGTTATCAGGAAACTGATTTCGGTAAAAAAAATACATGAAATTGGCTGGCAAGAAGCTTTTACTTGGAAACTTAAAAATATTTCTAAATTGAGCTTACACATTCTGAAAGAGGGATTTTAGATGAACGAAATGTAGTTCCAGAGATATCTCCGTTGGTGTTGAAAAGTTATCAGGAAACTGATTTCGGTAGAAATGACATGAAAGCGGCATGCGAGTGGCTTTTACTTGGAAACGTCAAAATATTTCTAAATTGAGCTTACACATTCTGAAAGAATGCGCCAGGCTGTAAGAAAATCTATGCAGTCGTTCGAGAGATATCTGCGTTGGTGATAAAAAGTTATCAGGAAACTAATTTCTGTAAAAATGACATGAAAGTTGCATGCGAGTGGCTTTTACTTGGAAACTTAACAATATTTCTAAATTAAGCTTGCACATTCTGATAGAAGGATATTAGACGAACAAAATGCGCTAGGCTGTAAAAAATCTATGCAGTGGTTCCAGAGATATCTGCGTTGGTATTGAAAAATTACCAGGAAACTCATTTCGTTAAAGAAAACATGAAAATGGCTTGCGAGTGGCTTTTCTTGGAAACTTAAAAATATTTCCAAATTGAGCTGACACATCCTGAAAGAGGGATATTAGACGAACAAAATGCGATAGGCTGTAAGAAATTCTATGCAGTGGTTCCAGAGATATCTGTGTTGGTGTTGAAAAGTTATCAGGTAACTGATTTCGGTAAAAATGACATGAAAGCAGCGTGCGAGTGGCTTTTACTTGGAAACTTAAAAATATTTTTAATTTAAGCATACACATTCTGATAAAGGGATATTAGGCGAAAAAAATGCGCTACGCTGTAAGAAAATCTATGCAGTGGTTCCAGAGATATCTGCGTTGGTCTTGAAAAGTTATCAGGTAACTGATTTCGGTAAGAATACATGAAAGTGGCATGCGAGTGGCTTTTACTTAGAAACTTAAAAATATTTTTAAATTAAGCTTACACATTCGAGAGATATCTGCGTTGGTGTTGAAAAGTTATCAGGAAACTGATTTCGGTAAAAAAATACATGAAATTGGCTGGCAAGAGGCTTTTACTTGGAAACTTAAAAATATTTCTAAATTGAGCTTACACATTCTGAAAGAGGGATTTTAGACGTACGAAATGTAGTTCCAGAGATATCTCCGTTGGTGTTGAAAAGTTATCAGGAAACTGATTTCGGTAGAAATGACATGAAAGCGGCATGCGAGTGGCTTTTACTTGGAAACTTCAAAATATTTCTAAATTGAGCTTACACATTCTGAAAGAATGCGCCAGGCTGTAAGAAAATCTATGCAGTTGTTCAAGAGATATCTGCGTTGGTGATAAAAAGTTATCAGGAAACTAATTTCTGTAAAAATGACATGAAAGTTGCATGCGAGTGGCTTTTACTTAGAAACTTAACAATATTTCTAAATTAAGCTTACACATTCTGATAGAAGGATATTAGACGAACAAAGTGCGATAGGCTGTAAGAAATTCTATGCAGTGGTTCCAGAGATATCTGTGTTGGTGTTGAAAAGTTATCAGGTAACTGATTTCGGTAAAAATGACATGAAAGCGGCGTGCGAGTGGCTTTTACTTTGAAACTTAAACATATTTCTAAAGTAAGCTTACTCATTCTGAAAGAGGGCTATTAGACAAACAAAATGCTCTAGGCTGTAAGAAAATCTGTGCAGTGGTTCGAGAGATATCTGCGTTGGTGTTGAATAGTTATCTCGAAACTGATTTCGATAAAAATGACATGAAAGTGGCATGCAGTGGATTTTAATTAGAAATTTTAAAATGATTCTAAATTAAGCTTACGAGTACACATTCTGAAAGAGAGATATTAGGCCAACAAAAAGCGATAGGCTGTAAGAAATTCTATGAAGTAGTTCCAGAGATATCTGCGTTGCTGTTGAAAAGTTATCAGGAAACTGATTTCGGTAAAAAAAAAAAAATACATGAAATTGGCTTGCGAGTGGCTTTTACTTAGAAACTTAATAATATTACAAAATTGATCTTACACATTCTGAAAGAGGGATATTAAACGAACAAAATGCGCTAGGCTGTAAGAAAATATATGCAGTGGTTCCAGAGATATCTGTGTTTTGTTGTGGAAAGTTATCAGGTAACTGATTTCGGTAAGAACACATGAAAGTGGCATGCGAGTGGCTTTTACTTGGAAACTTCAAAATATTTTTAATTTAAGCATACAAATTCTGATAAAGGGATATTAGACGAAAAATGCGCTAGGCTGTAAGAAAATCCCTGCAGTGGTTCCAGAGATATCTGTGTTAGTGTTGAAAAGTAATCAGGAAACTGATTTCGGTAAAAATACATGAAATTGGCTTGCAAGAGGCTTTTACTTGGAAACTTAAAAATATTTCTAAATTGAGCTTACACATTCTGAAAGAGGGATATTAGACGAAGAAAATGCGCTAGGCTGTATGAAAATCTATGCAGTGGTTCCAGAGATATCTGCGTTCGTGTTGAAAAGTTATCAGGTAACTGATTTCGGTAAGAATACATGAAAGTGGCATGCGAGTGGCTTTTACTTGGAAACTCAAAAATATTTTTAAATTAAGCTTACACATTCTGATAGAGGGATATTAGACGAAAATGCGCTAGGCTGTAAAAAAATCTCTACAGTGGTTCCAGAGATATCTGCGTTGTTGTTGAAAAGTTATCAGGAAACTGATTTCGGTAAAAAATACATGAAATTGGCTTGCAAGAGGCTTTTACTTGGAAAGTTAAAAATATTTCTAAATTGAACTTACACATTCTGAAAGAGGGATATTAGACGGACAAAATGTGCTAGGCTGTAAGAAAATCTATGCAGTGGTTCCAGAGATATCAGCGTTGGTGTTGCAAAGTAATCAGGAAACTGATTTCGGTAAAAAATACATGAAATTGGCTTGCGAGTGGCTTTTACTTGCAAACTTAAAAATATTTCTAAATTGAGCTTACACATTCTGATAAAGGGATATTAGACCAAAAATGCACTAGGCTGTAAGAAAATTCCTGCAGTGGTTTCAGAGATTTCTGCATGTGTTGAAAAGTTATCAGGAAAATGATTTTGGTAAAAATGACATGATAGTGGCTTGCAAGTGGCTTTTACACGGTAACTTAAAAATATTTCTAAATTAAGCTTACACATTCTGATAGAGGGATATTAGATGAACAAAATGCGCTAGGCTGTAAGAAAATCTATGCATGGTTCCAGAGTTATCTGCGTTGGCGTTGAAAAGTTATCAGGTAACTGATTTCGGTAAAAATGACATGAAAGTGCCATGCAAGTGGCTTTTACTTGGAAACTTAAAAATATTTCTAAATTGAGCTTACACATTCTGAAAGAGGGATTTTAGACGAACGAAATGCGCAAGGCTGTAAGAAATTCTATGCAGTAGTTCCAGAGATATCTGCGTTGGTGTTGAAAAATCTGTGCAGTGGTTCCAGAGATATCTGCGTTGGTGTTAAAAAGCAATCAGGAAACTGATTTCGGTAAAAAATACATGAAATTGGCTTAAGAGGAGCTTTTACTTGGAAACTTAAATTCTAAAAAAAACTTACACATTCTGAAAGAGGGATATTAGACAAACAAAATGCACTAGGATGTTAGAAAATCTATGCAGTGGTTCGAGAGATATCTGCGTTGGTGTTGAAAAGTTATAAGGAAATTGATTTCGGTAAAAATGACATGAAAGCGGCATGCGAGTGGATTTTACTTTGAAATAATATTTCTAAATTGAGCTTAAAAATTCTGAAAGAGGGGTATTAGACTAAAAAAATGCGCTAGGCCGTAAAAAAGCTATGCATAGTTCCAGAGATATCTGAAAGATGGACATTAGACGAACAAAAACGCTAGGCTCTAAGAATATCAATGCAGTGGTTCCAGAGATATCTGCGTGTGTTGAAAAGTTATCAAGAAACAGATTTCGGTAAAAAATACATGAAATTGGCTTGCAAGAGGCTTTTACTTGGAAACTTAAAAATATTTCTAAATTGAGCTTACACATTCTGAAAGAGGGATATTAGACGAACAAAATGCGCTAAGCTGTAAGAAAATCTATGCAGTGGTTCCAGATATATCAGCGTTTGTGTTGAAAAGTAATCAGGAAACTGATTTCGGTAAAAAATACATGAAATTGGCTTGCGGGTGGCTTTTACTTGCAAACTTAAAAATATTTCTAAATTGAGCTTACACATTCTGAAAGAATGCGCCAGGTTATAAGCAAATCTATGCAGTGTTTCCAGAGATATCTGCGTGTGTTGAAAAGTTATCAGGAAACTGATTTTGGAAAAATGACATGATAGTGGCATTGTAACGAAACGTAACAAATAAATGTAAAATTCGGTTTTCGACCCCTTAAAATTAAGAAGTTCATCATTAGAAGAAAACGAGAAATGACGCGGGAGCCTTTGATTTGCTAGCAATCAGCCGGAATGGGGGGGTTCCTGTCTCTTTCTGTGATGTCTCAATATGTTTACAGTTGTATTTTTATAGACTCCCTGATTAAGTTATAGCTTACGTTAAACAAGTCTAAATGAACCATAGAAAAAAAAATTAAAACAAAGCCCCGACTATGGTTCCACGAGAGTGATACTAACAACAAAAAAAACTACTGACTATTTTACCCTATTAATCTCATAGGTGTTAAGAGATTCGTGCTTCGTTACACTCACCTACCTATTTCCTAGTAGCACGACATGGCCTTTGTTAGGAACCCAAACGTAGCTCAACCTAAGGTGTCTACCGTTCCACACAAGAAAACTCTGTGGTTAATAATTCATATTTTCAATCCTTACACATTCATGAAATAAAACACACTTTCCTCTATTTACTTTCGTTATACAATTACATATTTTAGTAGAAATTCAGGCTATTTACTTGTAAAAATTCATTTTGGTATAACAAAGCAAATCTATTAAAAATACAATTAATTTCAAAAACACCATGTTTAAACTTATCCATATCAAAGACATATTACTAGGTATATAAATATAAATAACAAAAAGTGCCAATTGCACTTTCTTTTAAGTGAACTGTTGGGTTTAATTAATCTACGAATACTTTTAAGAAAAGGAATAAAGGAAAAAAACTACCCACTCTTAAGCTTTAACTTGAGAGAAAACAAAATAAAATCATAAAGAAGTAAAAGCAGAACAAAAATTTATGCTTATTCTTATTTTTTTAATAACTATTAAAATGAGAGTGACGTCATATTCACTTCTCTTTCTCTGCTTTAGTATTTTTTTTGTTTTTATTATTTTTGTTCCTTTATTCTTAAACAATACCTATAAAAATTATAAAATAAGAAATATATACACTCACCAACCATTTGAAGAAGTACGATGAGGCCTCAGCGAACTGCATCGGTTGAACTGGATGTTATTTAAGCTAAAACTAATGAGATTGATTTCCTTTTAAATTATGTTTTTATCATCCTCGTCGTACTAATGTTACAAACAAATAGATTATAATTTTACCTTGCATTATTCTGTAAAAGTTATGATCTTATATTTTTCTGATTATTTTTAAGTTTGCTATAAGAACTAAAGTAAATTTGTTTTTTTTTCTTTTAAGTTTGTTTTTTTTCTAGAAAAAATGTGAAATGTGTGCTATATGATTATTTTAATTTTTAATGTGCCTTAATGCTTAAAAAAAGTATAGTCTTTTCTCCCTTGAGTTTTGGTTTAAAACTGTTTTGTTCTTTTTTTTTGTGTTTACTCCTTTGTTTTTAGTTATTGCTTTTGCTTGTGACTCGGTCAATTCTTCGTGATATGATTCTCTGCCACAATTATGAATGAACTTTCCGTGTAAAAATTATTAATATGATACAGGTGGTATTTTTGAAAAGTGTTGGTCAATTGGAATTGTGTGATATTTCAAGTAATTCTTCCCTCCCAGATGACTAGATGTGCACAGAAGTGACCGCTTTAAACAATGATATCGTATAGTAATAGTACTCCTTTTCTGGGGAAGAAACGTTTTATAGTTATGCGGTTAGCGAACTTGCTGAAGAATGGTAACAATTTAAGCAATATGTGAGTCAGCTTCACCCGGGAGCTTAACTTAGCTCCCCATCAACGGCGCCCATCCAATAGAATACTATTACCATGGATTTAATAGTGTGAAAAATGGATGGCAAAATGAGGTGCCAATTTAATATACCCTGATCTAATAAATTTAACCAAGTTAAAAGAAATTTGAAATAATTACGAAATTTTTATATTTTACCGTATTGATGGATAAAGTTTGTTGAATTCTACGTTAGTAAAACGTTTTACAAAAATGATGATTTAATAAATTGCAGAATAATTTAAAGTAAAATTGTTTAAAACGTGTTCATTTAATCAAGATGATATCAGAAAAAGGAAGTAGAACGTTTTTTTTTTCCGACCAAGAAAGTTGCGAGACAAACTATATATATGTGGGTATACGAGTACCCCAAAAAAATAAGAATACCCATTAATCGAATTCCTTTAAAATACTTGTACTTAATTTTACCCGCATAACCCAACATTGCTTATTATAAATCGAATCATTCATAGTTTTTCTTCTTTTCTTTTTATGTTTATATAAATAAATACGAAGCGTAACCATGAACACAACATAAAAAAATTTATCGACAATGTTAGTAAGAAAAAAGATTATGTTGTTATTAAAAGGTAGAAAAGATCATGTTAGGCATATATCACTGTGAATGATATCTAACGAAATAATTGGTGAAGATTTAGCTAAATTTAATTTAATTTTTTTTTTTTTTTTTAAGCAATGAATTTAAAACTTTTTTTATTTTTTTTTAATCAACTACACACATTTAAGAGAAGTGAAATGTAATTTCGGCTCTTACTACAGAAAAGATGAATATGTGTACCCTTTAAATCGTTCATTACAAAACTGAATAATATTAGTCAGAAACAAAACGATTTTATGACGGTTTTGCTGTGTTACCACAAAACTATATAAATTATTATTTGTAAATTAGTTTAATAATGATTATTTGACCCTTTTTTATTAAATTATTTTCTATTTTCTTAAGCTTTGGGTCCTTATATTTTTTAATAATATTTTATTTCAATATTTCGGTACTTTCTGCGTACCTTCTTTAGGAAACAAAATTAATATATAACCAAAATAACAAAATTAATTAACAATTGAAAAATTTTTTGTCATAATGAAGTTAAAAAAAAATGTTTCAAAAAATTTTCAAAAAACAAAAATATAAAAAAGTGTTTTGTGTTACAAACATATATTAAGAACAAAAACATTTATGTTATTTTGTGAATTAAGTGTCTGTATATATGAGCGACATTATCTGTATCTACTTTAAAATTAATTCTTTTAGTCAATGGAGTATTTACAATGTGTAACATTTCCAAAATATACCGTCTCTTATAATTTCTTTCAATACTAAGAACTGAAGCATTTTCAAAGTTAGGATAGTGACCTAAGTCAAAACAATGAGTGGATAATGCTGTTTTTTGTGAATTAACATATCTTAAAAATTTAATTGAAAGAGTTTTAACTATAAGTGATGAAGAATTTCATAAAAAGAATAAAGAAAAGATTAAAAATATACTAGCGGATAATAGCTTTCCAAAAAGACTTATTTATAAATTTATTAGACAATACGGACATAAAAGAAATACAATTAAGATAAGCACATTGGAACCTAAGATTTATAAGTCTTTAACTTATGTACAAGGTTTTTCAGAACGTTTAAAGAATTCAAAAATCTTCAATAAGGAAAAATATAACATGGCTTTTAAAACAAATAATACACTGAATAGATTATTTAGTAAGACTAAAGATAGAATTAATAAATTTGACATTTCTAATGTAGTCTATGAAATACCTTGTAAAGGTAGTGATCAGGAGATTTGCAATAAGGTATATATTGGTACAACAAAAAATAAACTAAAGACTAGAATTGCTGGACATAAGTCGGACTTAAGATATGTTAATTCACAAAAAACAGCATTATCCACTCATTGTTTTGACTTAGGTCACTATCCTAACTTTGAAAATGCTTCAGTTCTTAGTATTGAAAAAAATTATAAGAGACGGTATATTTTGGAAATGTTACACATTGTAAATACTCCATTGACTAAAAGAATTAATTTTAAAGCAGATACAGATAATGTCGCTCATATATACAGACACTTAATTCACAAAATAACATAAATGTTTTTGTTCTTAATATATGTTTGTAACACAAAACACTTTTTTATATTTTTGTTTTTTGAAAATTTTTTGAAACATTGTTTTTTAACTTCATTATGACAAAAAATTTTTCAATTGTTAATTAATTTTGTTATTTTGGTTATATGTTAATTTTGTTTCCTGAAGAAGGTACGCAGAAAGTACCGAAATATTGAAATAAAATATTATTAAAAAATATAAGGACCCAAAGCTTAAGAAAATAGAAAATAATTATTTGTAAATACTATTTTTAAGTAAAAGATACCTTCTTTGTTTTTTTTTTCATGTTATCATCTAAATTAGCTTATTAAATTATTCTCTGATGTCTTTTCCATGAAAAGTTCCTACTAATTTGCCATTTAAATCTTCTAGCACATAGTAATGTTTTCCCAATTTCTAGTTTAGCATTGAATTTTTTTTTAAGCTGCTCTTACAAAATTTCTTCGAAACACATTTTGCCCAACCTGAAATGACTGCGGTCTAGATCTAAGGTTATACTGATGGGAATTTCGCTCATATGCCGTTTTAATATGCTTTTGAATGTTTTTTCTTATAAGTTGCAAGCTGTCATCCCGACTTAATCTATAACCACTTTCATCTAAAAGATTTAATTTTTTTAGTAAAGCGTAAGAAGTACCGTGGGTTATCATATCAAATCCGAACAAAGCATGGTATGGGGACATGTTTATTGCTTGGTGATAGGAATTGCGTAATGAGCAACTAATCTCGCTGAGATTTTCGTCCCACCTAGCGTGATAACCTTTTAAATATGCCCGTATTCCCGAAATTATTGAGCGATTTACACGCTCGGAAGCATTAGCCTGAGGTGAATAAAAAGCTGTGAAGACATGATTAATTCCTAACGTGGTGAAAAAAGGCGTTCAGATCATTTGCTTTAAATTGTGATCCGTTGTCACTGATTATCGCTTCGGGTACACCAAAAACAAGAAATATTTGTTTTTCTAAGAATTCCTTAATGGCAATGGACGTAAACTTCCTTAGAGGTTGTAACCAATGAAATTAACTAAAATGATCTAACACTATAATTAAACCTATATTTCCCGCCTTACTTCTAGGATACGGCCCTAACAAATCCACATAAAGCCTTTGAAATGGTCTTACTGAAACGCTTGTGCCCCCATTTCCGGTCTTAAAACAAAATTTGGAGGTTTTGTTGCTTTGCAAACATCACAACTGCGAATGAAGTCACGCACATCACGAGCCATTCCTGGCCAAAAAAATTTCCGCTTAATAAGGTCAAGAGTCCTAAAGATACCACCGTGAGACGCTGTAGGTGGTTCATGAAATCGAATTATCACGTCTTTTCTTAACCCTTTAGGAATCCACAGCTTCCAACAGTTGATTTCATTCTCTACTACTCCATCATAATGATTCGTTCGAATATAGACATATCGATCAAAAACTTTAATATCAGGATATTTTTCCTGCTATTCACGAATTTTTATTTTCAAGTTTTCATATTCCGAACTAGAAAAAAATGGTGAGTTTAAATCGATTTCTGGAGATGCTAACTCGATTTGTGAAATTTCATTTTCAAGGATTCTCGACAGAACATCAGGTACAACGTGTTCCTTTCCCTTACGATGACTAATTTTAAACTTAAAAGCTTGTAGTTTCAGAATCCATCGAGCCAATCTACCGCTTAAATTTGTTTGCCGCATGAGCCAGACAAGGCTTGAGTGATTCGTTATCACTTCAAATTCTTGCATTTCTAAGTAGCATCTAAATTTATAAATTGCTTCTACAGCCGCCAGGCACTCACGTTCCGTAACGCTATAGTTTCTTTGGGCTGAGTTGAGTTTCCTACTCATATATGCTATCAGTCGTTCTTGTCCTTCTGAATCTAATTGAATAAATACGGCACCAATTCCAAAGTCACTCGCATCGCAATGCAAATAGAATTTCTTTGTAAAATCAGGATTTACAAGAACCGGTACAGTACTTAGCAAGGATTTGATTTTTTCAAAAGAAGATTAGGCTTCTTTAGTCCAAACAAATTTCGTCTTAGTTGATAACGTTTCGGTTATAGAATAGACTAATGTTGAAAAATTTTCAATAAATCTCCTTTTTTACGTCTTTTATATCGGATAAGGATGTGCTTTCTCAAATGAAAAGTTCAGGAGATGCCTTATTAGAAGTGTCGATTTTTTTTTGTATCTCTGAATCTTTTTTTTTTACTACGTGTTAATGCTAATATACCCAAAGGTTCCCGTCCATTTCCTGTAGGAATTAAAGCTTTAAGTGAATCGCTATTTATCACTATTCTTGACAACGCGTCGGCGTTCGTATTCAGTTTGCCTTTCTTGTATAATATCTCGAAATCATAGTCGAATAACTCTAATCGAATTCGGGTCATTTTTGACGAAGGGTTTTTGTGCGAAAACAATGAAACTAATGGTCTATGGTCGGTAACAACATAAAATTTTCTCCCATAGAGGTAGGGACGGAAAAAATTTATTGCCCAATGTATGGCCAAGAGCTCTTTCTCAATAACGGGTTTATTTATGTCATGCTTGCTCAACGTTTTACTTGCATACGAAATTGGTAATTCTGACCCAATTTCTCCCTGTGCCAAAACAGCGCCTAATGCGAAATTCGATGCATCCGTCGTTAATACGAACGGTTTATTAAAATCAGGGTACTGAAGTATAGGTGGATTCATTAATTTTAATTTTAATGTATCAAATGCTTTCTGACAGTTTTCATTCCAAAAAAAAGGTTTATTTTTCTTCAATAAGAGATTCAAATCTCTAGCTATTTCAGCAAAATTCCTAACGAACCGTCTGTAATAATTACAAAACAAAACAAAACGCCTGACCTCGTCAGCATTCTTAGGTATTGGATAGTTCTCTATCACACTATACTTCGCAGGGTCGGTACATATTCCCCTAGCAGTTATTAGGTGACCTAAATAAACCACTTCTGTTTTTAAAAAACAACACTTACTTGTGTTTAACTTCAAATTATATTGCCTTAACCTCTTAAACACTTTTTCCAAATTTTCGTGGTGATGTTTTACACTACACCCAAACACAATAATATCATCGACATACAAAAATGCTTCTGCACTCAACCCGCTTAACGCTATAGTCAACATTCTCTGAAAACTGTTAGAAGGTATCTTCAGCCCAAACGGCAATCTAGTAAATTGAAAATGACCGCTCTTCGTTGAGAAAGCAGTCAGTGGTCTCGAAATTTCATGTAGTGCAATCTGGTGAAAAGAACTGGTCATATCCAGTGTTGAAAAGTACTTGGCTCTGCCTAACTTGTCTAGAACATCTTCAATCTTTGTTAAGGGAAACTTGTCGCTAACTATTTTCTCATTTAATTTTCTAAAATCTACGACTACTCGCCATTTCTTTGTGTTATCTGCTGATTTCTTTGGAATAACCAATAACGGAGAATTGTACGGGCTCACCGACGGTTCAATAATATCATCCTCTAAAAGTTTATCAATCTGTCCATTAATCTCATTCATCTGCGCTTCAGGTAATCTATACGGTTTCACATATACTGGAGCACTATCAGTCAACCGAATTTCCTGAGTATAAAAGTTATTTACCGTTAACTTTTCACCCTCAAGATGAAAAATGTCATTATACTTTGCTATCATGTCGATTGACGAGTGTTTAGCTACCGGATCCAATGATTCAATTTTCAAATCCTTTGAAATATCTATCACCCTCTGCGTACTTACTGATTCATTATCATGGCCACTATAGATATCGTAATCAGATAATCGTTCTACATCTAAATGTAAATCAGGTAGGACTGCGTCCTTTTCGGTAGTATTCAATATTCTTACATGCTGTACACCTATATGTGGTATTATACCATTTGCTACAAAAATTCCAGGCGATAATTCTTTATTCAAGACTATGCTGTCCTCACACGTACAAACATTCACTGGTATTACTGATTCTGACCGCGCTGGCACAAAAACTTCTGCTCGCCCCGGGTTTACCGGTAGCACGTATTCTTCACCTGATACATTAAAAGATATTGTATAAGTTTCAAAATCGATTTTACATTTGAATTTTTCCAACATATCTCTTCCAACCATCCCATCAGCAGCAAGAGGAAAATCATCACTAACCACATGAAATTTGTGCATCATTTGTGGTTCTTCTAGCCCCAAACTCAAGTATGTTGTACCTATACTATCAATAGTATCCGAAGTAATACCACTTAATGACGAGACCTCGTGTCTGTTTATTTTTTTCGCATTCATTTGCTTACAAATCGATATATCCACTCCCGTATCTATTAAAAAACTTAGGTTTATATTACTATTCCTACAAGGTATACTTATCAAATTGTTTGCCTTTGTTAATACTCTATTCACTTTTGGCCGCTTCGGATAACTCGTTACGTTACCCGGCCTTTTCAGTTTCCCTGGGCATTACGAATATTAGAACTACCTGAACTGTAGTTCCTGTTATCGTTGGCTTTTGGCCCATTATTCCCATATCCCCTAGAATTATTTCTCCCAGCTCAATCGTTATTCTCATAATATCTTCTACTACTATTATAATTATTTGAGGTATGCCCATTATTGTTAAAGCTATTCGCGCTATTGTAGTAAGCCCTATTCTGGCCAGCGTTGCCCCTATAACTGTTTTGTACAAAATTTCTTCCCCTTCGAGAATTATATTCATGTTCAGGTCTCCATACTCTAAATACATTATTTTCACTATTTTGCGTATTCACCTCCATAGTTATACACTTTTCTACTGCCTCATTCAGTGTCTTCGGGCTGCAAGCAATTAATAAATTCTGGTATTCTACATTTACGCCTTTCATAAACACATTAAGGGCCATACTCTCATTAACTTTGTAAATTGCGTCCTTAGCTTCCTGCGTTGGATTTTCCAATGTCTTTACCTCAAACATATTTAATTGTTCCGAAAGCAACACGATTTTTTCCCTAAATTCAGCTATGCTCATATTTCTTTGCCTAACTGTTCCAAATTCTGTTAACACCTGTTGCAATGACTTTGGATTCGGGTAAGCTTTAAACAATAAGCGTTTTAATTCAAGAAAAGTTATGGGTCTATTAGACCGCCCCACAATACCACGGACTTGTGCCGTTAATTTGAAGTTATAAACGTACTTAATAAATATTTCTCTGTCTTCCGTTCTGAGCAAATCATGCAACAGCTCTGTTTGGACGATAAAATCTTCCAACGCCTCATAAGATCCTTTAAATACTTGGAGGTTTTTACCCACAACCGATATGTCGAACTGCGCCATATTTGTTTTATTGACTTTATATTCTTCTACCGACTTCGAACAAGCAATTTCAACTTTCTCTGATTCTTTACTTTCCTTTACAACTAAATTATTTATGACAGGCAATAACCTTGCACAAAGATCAAACAATGTAAATTTTAGGGACCTGGTATCCTCGCTTTCTTCCAAAGTCTCGAAAACAATAGTGGCCCTTTTTTCTATATATTTTAATCTATTCAACTTCTCTAATTTAAATTGAAAGGAGTAAATTCTATCCTAACTTTTCCTAAAATTTTTTTCTAATTTATCTAATTCAACGTAATATTCACTTAATTCATCCATATTGTTACAAAGATGCTTAATTAAATCATAAAAAGATGTTAAAAATAGTTGAGGCCAAGAAAGTAAAACGAAATGGCCTATTGTGTTTGTTTTCATAGCTAGAAGTTTCTATAAAACATCTTTATTGCAAAACAAAAACAACTAACACAAAGCGATGACTCAACAAACACAATACACAAACATACACCCACCTGCATTGTATAACAACTAAATAAAAATACACAACATGTATTTTTATATAATGATTGAAGGTTCTAGAAGTAAATAATAATGCTCACTAATGTGTCTGAGATAAAAGTGGCAACGCAGCATTTTCAACTACGCAATAGATGGCGGTAGAAATTCTCGAACATTCAAGAACGCCTAAAAATAGGGTATATAAAAGCAACGCCAATACGTGCTGATTCATTCGTATTGTGAGCGTCATCTAGTTAAGATCTTGTGGTACAACAACTAAAGTTGCCAGCGTGTGTTATTAATCGCGAATAGTTAAATCGTCAAATAATTGATTAAATAAAGTGTAATTTAATTAAAACTCTAAAAGTTGTGTGTTTAATTATTTTGCAAATAAAGAACTCATTAACAAAACGTTTATAAATTTAAATAAACGTAACAACTGGTGTCAGAAGTGGGATTGCAAAATAATAAATAAATAATTACAATGAAATTTGACGAGCTAAAAGTTGAGCAGCTAAAAATGGAGCTGAGTAAGTTAGATCTGCCGACAGCGGGCAATAAAGCGGAACTACAAAAGCGGTTAATAGATGAATTTAAGCAGCGTGGTATCGATATTGGGACTTACGAATTTGGAGAAAAAGACGAAAAGGAAGAGATTGAAGTATGTACCCCAGCAACAAGCAGCGTTATAGACTTAAATTCAATGTTTGCCGCTATAATGAAGAAAATGGAAGAAACCAACCAGAATCAGATGAAGAAAATAGAAGAAACCAACCAGAACCAGATGAAGAAAATAGAAGAAAACAACCAGAAGCAGGAAAACCAAAACCAGAAGCTTCAAGAAAGCTTTAAAGCAATGCAGGAAAGCTCTAGCGTCAACGGGGAAAGGCTTTTAGCGAAGGTAAAAGAGAAATTTGAAGAAATATCAGAAGTTTTCGACAAACGAGTGAACATCGTAGAACAGAGGGTCAGCGAGTTTGATGAAAAACTGTGCGGCCTAAAGAGAGAAGTGAATGAAGAATTACATGAATTAAAAGTGCAGATTGGCGAACTTCAAATTCGAGAGGGACCGGTGAAAGTTATCTCTGAGCATGGCAGCAAGACTAACACCCCGAGCTTTGACGGCAGCGCACCTTTTAATGTTTTTAAGTTCCAGTTCGAAACAGTGGCCAGCAAAAATAGATGGAACAATGAAGAAAAAGCTATTGAGCTAATTCTGGCCTTAAAGGGAGCAGCAGCACAAATACTCGAAAGCTAACCAGCCGGTTGCAGAAATAATTATGAGGACATAATGGTAGCCTTACAACGTAAGTACGGTGGCGAGCATAAAAGAGAACTCTACAGAATGGAGTTACGAGGCAGGATGCAGAAGGCACATGAGACGCTGCAAGACTTCGCCATGGAAATTGAACGTTTGGTGCAGCTGACTTACCCAGGCGAAGATCACCCGTTCCTGGATCAGTTTAAGATTGAGGCATTTGTAAATGGCATACGGGATCCAGATATTAAATATGCTGTTTGTGCTATGCAAAAATCATCTTTTGCAGAAACCATCTCATATGCGCTAGCCCAAGAGACCGCAAAAGTCATATCGAAGCCACAGATATACAAGGTGCGATGTCTTGAGACTGATGCGTGTTACCACGGAGACAAAAGGAGCGAAATAAAGGAGATGCTCAAAGAAATAATGCAGGAGGAAAGGGGCAAATCTCGCGCCAAATGCTTTAAATGCGGTAAGGCCGGTCATTTTCAGCGCAATTGTAGATCCGCAAAGAGAAGATCAAGATCTGCTTCGCCAGCAAGGGACAACAAGCAGGCCAATAACACCAAATCGCATGAGTCTCCGTTAAACTAAATCGAGCTAGCACTAAGGGGCAAGTGCTAGCTCCCACAATCGATGGCCCCACAATCTCCATTTCCATTGTGCAACAGAAAAATAGCAACCTAACTGTTAGCGGTCTTATTAACGGAAGAAAGCAAGTCCTCACCATAGGCACAGGAGCGTCTCAGTCCATTATAAGGCCCGATCTAGTAAAAGGGGCGGTGGAGCCGTTAAATAATGTACGACTGCGCACTGCTACTGGCGACTTAGCCACCGTCTATGGAAGAGCCAGGGTAAGACTGACTATTGCAAACATCAGTGCAGACCATGTATTTGTTGTTGCCGATATAGTGGATGAAGTTATAATTGGTGCAGACTTTATGATAGCCCACGGTATTAATCTGCACATGGGCGAGCAAATAATGATCTGGCGTAATGTAGAGATACCCTTGGATGTTGGATATGACAGCAAGACCACAGTAAGGAAGCTATTTGCCGTTGAACGTCAGAAATTACCACCTCAGGCGGAAACTATTGTATGGGCACGTGTGGAGACAGATTGTGAGGATAATCGGTTGTGGGTGGTGGAACCAAAAGAACTAAAAGACGATATGATAACAGCAAAAGCCCTCGTGAAAATCTGCGACGATGGCAAAGTTCCAGTGAGAGTACTTAATCTGTCTAATAGCGAAAAAACTATTAACAGGAATTTTGAGATGGGTCGATGTGAGCCAGCAGAAGCCATAATTAGTTGTGCGGCGAATACAGTATGTCCTAAAATAACAGCCACAGAAAGAGATTTATTAGCAGAACAGGTGCAAAAATGAGTGGCAGGACTAACACCTCCTGACAGAAACAAAGCAAAGCAGTTGCTGAGAAAACATGCCTCCGTCTTCGCCCTAAATAATAAAAGCCAAGGTAGAACGGCAGTTGTTAAACATGAAATTAATACTGGCGAAGCGAGGCCTATAAAACAGGCACCCAGAAGTGTTCCCCTAGCAAAGCGAAACGAGGTCAAAGAACTTGTCAGCGAAATGGAAAGGAACGGAGTCATTGAGCCATCCTCGAGTCCGTGGAGTTCACCAATAGTTTTAGTAAAGAAGAAGGACGGCAGTACCAGGTTTTGCGTTGACTACAGGAAGCTCAATGATGTCACCAAGAAAGACAGTTATCCGTTGCCTAGAATTGACGATACCTTAGACACGTTGGCTGGAACGGAATGGTTCTCTACCTTGGACTTGCAGAGCGGCTATTGGCAAGTAGAGATAGCTGATAAAGACAAGGAGAAAACTGCCTTTAGCGCAAGTGGTGGTTTATGGCAGTTCAAGGTGATGCCATTCGGGCTCTGCAACGCTCCAGCTACTTTTGAGCGTTTAACGGAACGTGTGCTTAAGGGTCTCAATTGGAAGACGTGCTTAGTGTATCTGGATGACATAATCGTGATGGGGAAGACTTTTGATGAACACCTCAGAAACCTGGATGAAGTTTTTAAGCGTATAACTGCTGCAGGATTGAAATTGAGTGTTAAGAAATGTGCTTTGTTTCAAAAGGAGGTCAAATACCTAGGGCATCGTGTAACGGCAGAGGGCGTGTCAACTGATGAAGACAAAGTATTGGTAGTAAAGACCTGGCCTCGCCCACAAAATCTTCATGAGCTGCGTAGTTTCCTGGGGCTTTGCACATACTACAGGAGATTTGTGCCAAACTTTGCTCAAGTGGCTGCTAGCTTGCACGAGTTGACCAGGAAGTCGCAACCATACCACTGGAGTGAAGCAGCGGAAAAAGCATTCCAGGAGCTCAAGAAACTTTTGTGTACGGCACCAGTCCTTGCCTATCCAATAGCTGGACAGAAATTCATATTGGACACGGAAGCAAGCGGCTATGGAATAGGTGGAGTGCTTTCTCAGGAGATAAATGGAGTAGAAAAGGTCATTGGCTATTATAGTAGGGTGCTCTCTAAGCCCGAAAGAAATTACTGCGTTACATGAAGGGAGCTTTTAGCAGTGCTGGAGTGTGTTAAACATTACCACAAGTACTTATATGGTCAACATTTCATCTTAAGGACGGACCATTCTGCATTACGTTGGCTGATGCAATTTAAGAATCCTGAGGGCCAGCTTGCACGCTGGGTTGAACGTCTGCAGAGCTATGATCTTAGTATTGTGCATAGAAAAGGAGGAAAGCACAATAATGCTGATGCCCTATCAAGACGGCCATGCAATGTAGAGTGCAAGCACTGCACAAAAGTAGAGAAAAGGGAGTGTGTCATTGATGTGCGGCTTACCCAAATTGGGTCAAGGGAAGACTGGTCAAAGGCCCAGAATGACGACCCAATTTTGGGAAAAATTATATTGGCTAAGCAGAACAACAGGAGACCGAATGATAATGAAATATCGGCAGAGAGCCAACTAGCCAAGTCGTACTGGGCCCAGTGGAATAGCCTGAAAGTAGAAGACGGCTGCTTGTATCGATCTTGGGAAAGTACAGATGGCAAAGCTACAACGGACTTAATTGTTGTGCCAACTTCAAAAAGAAATGAGATACTAAAGCAGCTCCATAATGGTCCCAGCGGCAGCCATATGGGTATAACAAAAACTCTGGAAAAGATAAAGCAGAGATTTTACTGGGTAGGCTGCCAACAATACGTAGCCGATTGGATAGCTAATTGCAAAGAGTGCATAAAGGCCAAGGGTCCTGTAAGAAAAAGTCGTGGCAAATTTCAACAGTACAACGCAGGTGCACCCTTTGAGCGGATAGCTATTGATATTACAGGTCCATTCCCTGTTAGTGATGCTGGAAACCGGTATGTACTAGTGGTAATGGATTATTTTAGCAAATGGCCCGAAGTCTATGCCATTCCAAACCAAGAATCCAAAACAGTGGTAGACGCCCTTGTGAACAATTGGGTATGTCGATATGGTGTTCCACTAGAACTACATTCAGACCAGGGACGAAATTTTGAATCGGCTATATTTAAAGGGATGTGCGACGTTTATGGTATCAAAAAGACGAGGACGACACCACTGCATCCACAGTCTGATGGCATGGTGGAAAGATTCAATCGTACCCTAGAAGAATATCTAAGAAAAGTGGTCAGTTCACACCAAAAGGATTGGGATGAGCATATACCCAAATTTCTACTGGCGTACCGGTCAGCTGTACACGATTCAACCTCACGTAGTCCAGCAAAAATCTTGTTTGGGACAGAACTAAAACTCCCAGCAGATTTAGAATTTGGTGTTAAACCTGGACAAGTGCACGAAGACAATGGAAACGTTCTCCAGGCACAAGAAGAACTGCATGCGCTTCATGAGTTCGTACGTAACCGCATTAAAATGACCAGCGATAAGATGAAAGCCAGATATGATCGAGCAGCAAACACGGAGGGATTTACTGAAGGACAAATGGTTCTACTATTTAACCCGCAACGCAAGAAAGGATTATCCCCTAAACTGCAAACCCACTGGGAGGGACCGTACAAGGTGATAAAGAAACTGAATGACGTGGTTTACCGGATACAGAGATATCATAATCCGAGGTCCAAAATGAAGGTGGTTCACCTGGAGCGGTTGGCTAAATATGGCAGAAGTAATGTTGAGCCTATTCGGGACGAAAAGGCTTAAGTGGGCGGCAGTGTTACAAAGATGCTTAATTAAATCATAAAAAGATATTAAAAATAGTTGAGGCCAAGAAAGTAAAACGAAATGGCCTATTGTGTTTGTTTTCAAAGCTAGAAGTTTCTATAAAACATCTTTATTGCAAAACAAAAACAACTAACACAAAGCGATGACTAAACAAACACAATACACAAACATACACACACCTGCATTGTATAACAACTAAATAAAAATACACAACATGTATTTTTATATAATGATTGAAGGTTCTAGAAGTAAATAATAATGCTCACTAATGTGTCTGAGATAAAAGTGGCAACGCAGCATTTTCAACTACGCAATAGATGGCGGTAGAAATTCTCGAACATTCAAGAACGCCTAAAAATAGGGTATATAAAAGCAACGCCAATACGTGCTGATTCATTCGTATTGTGAGCGTCATCTAGTTAAGATCTTGTGGTACAACAACTAAAGTTGCCAGCGTGTGTTATTAATCGCGAATAGTTAAATCGTCAAATAATTGATTAAATAAAGTGTAATTTAATTAAAACTCTAAAAGTTGTGTGTTTAATTATTTTGCAAATAAAGAACTCATTAACAAAACGTTTATAAATTTAAATAAACGTAACAATATACAACTTAAAAGCTAATTAAAAAAAAACTTACAACTATTTACAATATTTACACCTAAAAAAAAATATTCTTATACTTTTTTTTTGTCACCCAGCGGTAACACTAACCTCTCTTTTAAATACTACTAATTTTTACAGCACTGGATTGCTAATATTATTTAATATTTCTCTTTGTTTCTTTAACTTTTTAATGGTGGTTGAAAAAGAAAGAAAGTGTGTAAATAAAAAAAAGAATAAAATTTATTATTTAGAACAAAAAAAAAAAATTAAAAAAAAATACATAAATTCAAAAATAATAAAAAAATATACAAATATATATAAAATAAAGTTGGTGGTGTTCGTTTTTATTAATGACGACGGTGCTGCTCCATCTCCGCCTCTAAGGAAAAGATTTCTTGCCAGATTTCGCAGGATCGCTGCCAAGACGGTGGTGGGTCAGCCTGGACAATTCTTTTTAAGGCGGCCAACTTTCTGCGCAGGCGAACCAATTTGCCACCTCTTCTGTGCCTTGGCTTATTAACAGCTGGAATGCTGTTAAGTTTTTGTTCTAGCTTTTGTTGCTGTCTTCTCCGATATTCAGCTATCGTTATGGCTTTAGGGCCTGCCTCCACTGCGGTTGGTGCGTATGCCGGAGCGTTAACGTGCCGCCTGCCGGCTGGTATTCCTCTACAGGAAGTTCTTTTTGTTCTTTGTTTGGCAGGATCGCCATGTACAAGTCTGGTGGTAGGGTGAGGATTATTTTTATTTTTCTAATTAATAACCTGCCTATTAGAGTGCCGGCGCTTAAAAACGCCACTCGCCTAAGTTATGTTAAGGCAACTTTTATGCCTAAGCAGATGTATAATAATCTTTATTCGCACAAATTCTTCCTTATAAATAAAAATAACGGTATTTTACCATAACAATTCTTACATTATTTGTTGTTATTAAATTGAGGGTAATTTTTAATAATAATTCTTACATTATTTGTTGTTATTAAATTGAGTGCAAATTGAGTGAAACATAAACAAATAATGTAAGTAAAAGTGATAACAATAGTTTATGTTGTAAGTGAAAGTGAATAATAATAATGATAATAATAATAATAATAAAGTGCTTAACAAGTGTACATAAAGAAAGTAGGTGATAAGTGATTATGAAATACACTACACTATATTCGAACGAATCATTATGATAGAGTAGTAGAGAATGAAATCAACTGTTGGAAGCTGTGGATTCCTAAAGGGTTAAGAAAAGACATGATAATTCGATTTCATGAACCACCTACAGCATCTCACGGTGGTATCTTTAAGACTCTTGACCTTATTAAGCGGAAATTTTTTTGGCCAGGAATGGTTCGTGATGTGCGTGACTTCATTCGCAGTTGTGATGTTTGCAAAGCAACAAAAGCTCCAAATTTTGTTTTAAGACCGGAAATGGGGGCACAAGCGTTTCAGTAAGACCATTTCAAAGGCTTTATGTGGATTTGTTAGTGCCGTATCCTAGAAGTAAGGCGGGAAATATAGGTTTAATTATAGTGTTAGATCATTTTAGTAAATTTCGTTGGTTACAACCTCTAAGGAAGTTTACGTCCATTGCCATTAAGGAATTCTTAGAAAAACAAATATTTCTTGTTTTTGGTGTACCTGAAACGATAATCAGTGACAACGGATCACAATTTAAAGCAAATGATCTGAACGCCTTATTCACCACGTTAGGAATTAATCATGTCTTCACAGCTTTTTATTCACCTCAGGCTAATGCTTCCGAGCGTGTAAATCGCTCAATAATTTCGGGAATACGGGCATATTTAAAAGGTGATCACGCTAGGTGGGACGAAAATCTCAGCGAGATTAGTTGCTCATTATGCAATTCCTATCACCAAGCAATAAACATGTCCCCATACCATGCTTTGTTCGGATTTGATATGATAACCCACGGTACTTCTTACGCTTTACTAAAAAAATTAAATCTTTTAGATGAAAGTGGTTATAGATTAAGTCGGGATGACAGCTTGCAACTTATAAGAAAAAACATTCAAAAGCATATTAAAACGGCATATGAGCGAAATTCCCATCAGTATAACCTTAGATCTAGACCGCAGTCATTTCAGGTTGGGCAAAATGTGTTTCGAAGAAATTTTGTACAGAGCAGCTTAGAAAAAAAATTCAATGCTAAACTAGAAATTGGGAAAACATTACTATGTGCTAGAAGATTTAAATGGCAAATTAGTAGGAACTTTTCATGGAAAAGACATCAGAGAATAATTTAATAAGCTAATTTAGATGATAACATGAAAAAAAAACAAAGAAGGTATCTTTTACTTAAAAATAGTATTTACAAATAATAATTTATATAGTTTTGTGGTAACACAGCAAAACCGTCATAAAATCGTTTTGTTTCTGACTAATATTATCAAGACAATAATATTATTCAGTTTTGTAATGAACGATTTAAAGGGTATACATATTCATCTAAAAGCTTTTCTGTCGTAAGAGCCGAAATTACATTTCACTTCTCTTAAATGTGTGTAGTTGATTAAAAAAAAAAAAAATTATAAAAAAAAAGTTTTAAATTCATTGCTTAAAAAAAACAATAAAATAAAATTTAGCCAAATCTTCACCAATTATTTCGTTAGATATCATTCATAGTGATATATGCCTAACATGATCTTTTCTACCTTTTAATAACAACATAATTTTTTTTTCTTACTAACATTGTCGATAAATTTTTTTATGTTGTGTTCATGGTTACGCTTCGTATTTATTTATATAAACATAACAAGAAAAGAAGAAAAACTATGAATGATTCGATTTATAATAAGCAATGTTGGGTTATGCGGGTAAAATTAAGTACAAGTATTTTAAAGGAATTCGATTAATGGGTATTCTTATTTTTTTGGGGTACTCGTATACCCACATATATATAGTTTGTCTCGCAACTTTCTTGGTCGGAAAAAAAACGTTCTACTTCCTTTTTCTGATATCATCTTCATTAAATGAACACGTTTTAAACAATTTTACTTTAAATTATTCTGCAATTTATTAAATCATCATTTTTGTAAAACGTTTTACTAACGTAGAATTCAACAAACTTTATCCATCAATACGGTAAAATATAAAAATTTCGTAATTATTTCAAATTTCTTTTAACTTGGTTAAATTTATTAGATCAGGGTATATTAAATTGGCACCTCATTTTGCCATCCATTTTTCACACTATTAAATCCATGGTAATAGTATTCTATTGGATGGGCGGCGTTGATTGGGAGCTAAGTTAAGCTCCCGGGTGAAGCTGACTCACATATTGCTTAAATTGTTACCATTCTTCAGCAAGTTCGCTAACCGCATAACTATAAAACGTTTCTTCCCCAGAAAAGGAGTACTATTACTATACGATATCATTGTTTAAAGCGGTCACTTCTGTGCACATCTAGTCATCTGGGAGGGAAGAATTACTTGAAATATCACACAATTCCAATTGACCAACACTTTTCAAAAATACCACCTGTATCATATTAATAATTTTTACACGGAAAGTTCATTCATAATTGTGGCAGAGAATCATATCACGAAGAATTGACCGAGTCACAAGCAAAAGCAATAACTAAAAACAAAGGAGTAAACACAAAAAAAAAAAAAGAACAAAACAGTTTTAAACCAAAACTCAAGGGAGAAAAGACTATACTTTTTTTAAGCATTAAGGCACATTAAAAATTAAAATAATCATATTGCACACATTTCACTGAAATTTTTCTAGAAAAAAAAAACAAACTTAAAAGAAAAAAAAACAAATTTACTTTAGTTCTTATGAAAAAAAAATCATTTCAAAGAAGTGCCAATTGTGTAATAGCAATCTTTAAAATATTCAGAAAAATATAAGATCATAACTTTTACAGAATAATGCAAGGTAAAATTATAATCTATTTGTTTGTAACATTAGTACGACGAGGATGATAAAAACATAATTTAAAAGGAAATCAATCTCATTAGTTTTAGCTTAAATAACATCCAGTTCAACCGATGCAGTTCGCTGAGGCCTCATCGTACTTCTTCAAATGGTTGGTGAGTGTATATATTTCTTATTTTATAATTTTTATAGGTATTGTTTAAGAATAAAGGAACAAAAATAATAAAAAAAAAATACTAAAGTAGAGAAAGAGAAGTGAATATGACGTCACTCTCATTTTAATAGTTATTAAAAAAATAAGAATAAGCATAAATTTTTGTTCTGCTTTTACTTCTTTATGATTTTATTTTGTTTTCTCTCAAGTTAAAGCTTAAGAGTGGGTAGTTTTTTTCCTTTATTCCTTTTCTTAAAAGTATTCGTAGATTAATTAAACCCAACAGTTCACTTAAAAGAAAGTGCAATTGGCACTTTTTGTTATTTATATTTATATACCTAGTAATATGTCTTTGATATGGATAAGTTTAAACATGGTGTTTTTGAAATTAATTGTATTTTTAATAGATTTGCTTTGTTATACCAAAATGAATTTTTACAAGTAAATAGCCTGAATTTCTACTAAAATATGTAATTGTATAACGAAAGTAAATAGAGGAAAGTGTGTTTTATTTTATGAATGTGTAAGGATTGAAAATATGAATTATTAACCACAGAGTTTTCTTGTGTGGAACGGTAGACACGTTAGGTTGAGCTACGTTTGGGTTCCTAACAAAGGCCATGTCGTGCTACTAGGAAATAGGTAGGTGAGGGTAACGAAGCACGAATCTCTTAACACCTATGAGATTAATAGGGTAAAATAGTCAGTAGTTTTGTTTGTTGTTAGTATCACTCTCGTGGAACCATAGTCGGGGCTTTGTTTTAATTTTTTTTTCTATGGTTCATTTAGACTTGTTTAACGTAAGTTATAACTTAATCAGGGAGTCTATAAAAATACAACTGTAAACGTATTGAGACATCACAGAAAGAGACAAGAACCCCCCCATTCCGGCTGATTGCTAGCAAATCAAAGGCTCCCGCGTCCTTTCTCGTTTTGTTCTAATGATGAACTTCTTAATTTTAAGGGGTCGAAAACCGAATTTTACATTTATTTGTTACGTTTCGTTACAATGCCACTATCATGTCATTTTTCCAAAATCAGTTTCCTGATAACTTTTCAACACACGCAGATATCTCTGGAAACACTGCATAGATTTGCTTATAACCTGGCGCATTCTTTCAGAATGTGTAAGTTCAATCTAGAAATATTTTTAAGTTTTCAAGTAAAAGCCACCCGCAAGCCAATTTCATGTATTTTTTACCGAAATCAGTTTCCTGATTACATTTCAACACCAACGCTGATATCTCTGGAACCACTGCATAGATTTTCTTACAGCCTAGCGCATTTTGTGCGTCTAATATCCCTCTTTCAGAATGTGTAAGCTCAATTTAGAAATATTTTTAACTTTCCAAGTAAAAGCCTCTTGCAAGCCAATTTCATGTATTTTTTACCGAAATCAGTTTCCTGATAACTTTTCAACACCAACGCAGATATCTCTGGAACCAATGTAGAGATTTTTTTACAGCCTAGCGCATTTTTCGTCTAATATCCCTCTATCAGAATGTGTAAGCCTAATTTAAAAATATTTTTAAGTTTCCACGTAAAAGCCACTCGCAAGCCAATTTCATGTGTTTTTTGCCGAAATCAATTTCCTGATTACTTTTCAACACCAACGCTGGTAACTCTGGAACAACTGCATATATTTTCTTACAGCCTAGAGCATTTCGTTTGTCTAATAGCCCTCTTTCAGAACGAGTAAGCTTGCTTTAGAAATATGTTTAAGTTTCAAAGTAAAAGCCACTCGCACGCCGCTTTCATGTCATTTTTACCGAAGTCAGTTACCTGATAACTTTTCAATACCAACACAGATATCTCTGGAACCACTGCATAGAATTTCTTACAGCCTATCGCATTTTGTGCGTCTAATATCCCTCTTTCAGGATGTGTCAGCTCAATTTGGAAATATTTTTAAGTTTCCAAGAAAAGCCACGCGCAAGCCATTTTCATGTATTCTTTAACGAAATCAGTTTCCTGGTAACTTTTCAATACCAACGCAGATATCTCTGGAACCACTGCATAGATTTTTTACAGCCTAGCGCATTTTGTTCGTCTAATATCCCTCTATCAGAATGTGTAAGCTTAATTTAGAAATATTGTTAAGTTTCCAAGTAAAAGCCACTCGCATGCAACTTTCATGTCATTTTTACAGAAATTAGTTTCCTGATAACTTTTTATCACCAACGCAGATATCTCTCGGACGACTGCATAGATTTTCTTACAGCCTGGTGCATTCTTTCAGAATGCTCAATTTAGAAATATTTTTAAGTTTCCAAGTAAAAGCAACACGCATGCCGCTTTCCTGTCATTTTTACCGAAATCAGTTTCCTGATAACTTTTCAACACCAACGGAGATATCTCTCGAACCACTACATAGATTTTCTTACAGCCTAGCGCATTTTGTTCTTCTAATATCCATCTTTCAGAATGTGTAAGCTCAATTTAGAAATATTTTTAAGTTTCCAAGTAAAAGCCACTCGCATGCCGCTATGCAAACTCAATTTAGAAATATGTTTAAGTTTCCAAGTAAAAGCCACTCGCAAGCCAATTTCATGTATTTTTTTTTTACCGAAATCAGTTTCCTGATTACTTTTCAACACCAACGCAGATATCTCTGGAACCTCTGCATAGATTTTCTTAGAGCCTAGCGCATTTTGTTCGTCTAATATCACTCTTTCAGAATGTGTAAGCTCAATTTAGAAATATTTTTAACCCTTAATTACCCACAAGTGTCTCGCGGACACATTTTTTAATTCCTTTGCCCATAAAAGCTAAAATATTTATTTTTGCGAAACTCCATTTTATCTATTCTACTCCGATAGTCTTGAGAATAGAAATGTGCAATAAAAATTATTGTATCATAAATAGTTTATTATTTATTTCCAATAAACAAAAATAGTAGCGCATAAGCCTACAAGAGTCCAATACACCCTTTAATATATTATTTGAAACGAGTCGGCCAAGTTTTATACAATTGATCGCTGACAAGTACGGTATAAAAATTTGGTGGATCTGTAATAGAAAAACCAGTTACCCTCAGTTTGGTTTACTATATCTTGGAAAAGAAGGACCAAATAGAGCGGAAAATTTTGCATACCAACTATGTGAGCCATACTTCCGTACCAACTGAAATGTTACCTTTTACAATTATTTTACAAGCCTTGAAGTTGCAAAACACTTAGCACAAAATGGTCTCACAGTAGTTGGAACTATAAGAAAAAACAAGGCTTGCATACCACCACTATTTCAACCCAACCGAAATCGCGACAGCGAATCTCACGTCTTTGGTTTTTCTAACAATATGACTTTGGTGTCGTATGTACCGAAGAGAAATCGTGCTGTTATTTGTTGTCTTCGATGCATCATAGTAGTTTATACTATAACTGCACCAAGCGCGGTGTTGATACCCTTGATCAAAAGGTTCATGAGTATACAGTTCGACGCAAAACAAATGGATGGCCTGTAGAATTTTTGCAAAATGTAGTAGATGTTGTGGGAGTCGCATAACTTGTAATATGGAAAAATTATATATCCAACTTGAAACCAACATAAAAAGAACGTGCAAAGAAAACTTTTTTGCGACCAGTAGCACTTGAGATGGTAACGCCTCACATACGAAGACGAAACACGAAGGGACTAACGAGTTATCACTTAGCAGCCGTCAAAAATGTGCTATTATCTGATCCTGCCATTGATCAAGGAACTGGTCAAGCATCTGAACCTGATACGAATAGCAAGAAGCGTTATCACATTTGTCCCTCAAAAATATCTAGAACTTCCAAGCAGTGCTGCGAGAAATGCAAACGGAATGTCTGTTCTGAACACTCTATAAAAAATATTATTTGTAATGTTTGTTAAAAAAAGATAAGTAATTAAAGTTAAATAAATAAAATACGTAAGTAAATAATATCAATAAAATATTTCTCTAATGTATACTATCATTGTTTTTCTTTAAGTGTCATTAATTGCTTTAATGAGTCCGTTGGACACTACTGGTCAGTAACGTTACAAAAGCATACTGGGTAGTTAAGGGTTAAGTTTCCAAGTAAAAGCCACTCACATGCCGCTGTGTAAGCTCAATTTTTAAGTTTCCAAGTAAAAGCCACTCGCAAGCCAATTTCATGTCATTTTTACCAAAATCAGTTTCCTGATAACTTTTCAACACACGCAGATATCTCTGGAACCACTGCATGGATATTCTTACAGCCTAGCGCATTTTGTTCGTCTTATATCCATCTTTCAGAATTTTTAAGCTTAATTTAGAAATATGATTAAGTTTCAAAGTAAAAGCCACTCGCATGCCGCCTTCATGTCATTTTTACCGAAATCAGTTTCCTGATAACTTTTCAACAAAAACGCAGATATCTCTCGAACCACTGCATAGATTTTCTAACAGCCTAGAGCATTTTGTTTGTCTAATATCCCTCTTTCAGAATTTGTAAGCTTAATTTAGAAATATGATTAAGTTTCAAAGTAAAAGCCACTCGCATGCCGCTTTCATGTCATTTTTACCGAAATCAGTTTCCTGATAACTTTTCAACACCAACGCAGATATCTCTGGAACCACTGCATAGCTTTTCTTTTCTTACAGCCTAGCGCATTTTGTTAGTCTAATACCCCTCTTTCAGAATTTTTAAGCTCAATTTAGAAATATTATTTCAGAGTAAAAGCCACTCGCATGCCACTTTCATGTCATTTTTACCGAAATCAGTTTCCTTATAACTTTTCAACACCAACGCAGATATCTCTCGAACCACTGCATAGATTTTCTAACATCCTAGCGCATTTTGTTTGTCTAATATCCCTCACTCGGAATGTGTAACCTTTTTTTAGAATTTAAGTTTCCAAGTAAAAGCTCCTCTTAAACCAATTTCATGTATTTTTTACCGAAATCAGTTTCCTGATTGCTTTTTAACACCTACGCAGATATCTCTGGAACCACTGCACAGATTTTTCAACACCAACGCAGATATCTCTGGAACTACTGCATAGAATTTCTTACAGCCTTGCGCATTACGTTCGTCTAAAATCCCTCTTTCAGAATGTGTAAGCTCAATTTAGAAATATTTTTAAGTTTCCAAGTAAAAGCCACTCGCAAGCCAATTTCATGTGTTTTTACCGAAATCAGTTTCCTAATTACTTTTCAACACCAACGCTGCTAACTGTGGAACCACTGCATATATTTTCTTACAGCCTAGAGCATTTTGTTTGCCTAATATCCCTCTTTCAGAATGTGTAAGCCTCATTTATAAATGTTTTTAAGTTTCCGTATAAAAGCCACTTGGATGGCACTTTCATGTCATTTTTACCGAAATCAGTTACCTGATAACTTTTCAACGCCAACGCAGATAACTCTGGAACCACTGCATAGATTTTCTTACAGCCTAGCGCATTTTGTTCATCTAATATCCCTCTATCAGAATGTGTAAGCTTAATTTAGAAATATTTTTAAGTTACCGTGTAAAAGCCACTTGCAAGCCACTATCATGTCATTTTTACCAAAATCATTTTCCTGATAACTTTTCAACACATGCAGATATCTCTGAAACCACTGCAGGGATTTTCTTACAGCCTAGTGCATTTTTGGTCTAATATCCCTTTATCAGAATGTGTAAGCTCAATTTAGAAATATTTTTAAGTTTGCAAGTAAAAGCCACTCCCAAGCCAATTTCATGTATTTTTTACCGAAATCAGTTTCTTGATTACTTTTCAACACCAACGCTGATATCTCTGGAACCACTGCATAGATTTTCTTACAGCCTAGCGCATTTTGTCCGTCTAATATCCCTCTTTCAGAATGTGTAAGTTCAATTTAGAAATATTTTTAACTTTCCAAGTAAAAGCCTCTTGCAAGCCAATTTCATGTATTTTTTTTACCGAAATCGGTTTCCTGATAACTTTTCAACACCAACGCAGATATCTCTGGAACCACTGTAGAGATTTTTTTACAGCCTAGCGCAGTTTTCGTCTAATATCCCTCTATCAGAATGTGTAAGCTTAATTTAAAAATATTTTTAAGTTTCCAAGTAAAAGCCACTCGCATGCCACTTTCATGTATTCTTACCGAAATCAGTTACCTGATAAGTTTTCAACACGAACGCAGATATCTCTGGAACCACTGCATAGATTTTCATACAGCCTAGCGCATTTTCTTCGTCTAATATCCCTCTTTCAGAATGTGTCAGCTCAATTTAGAAATATTTTTAAGTTTCCAAGTAAAAGCCTCTTGCAAGCCAATTTCATGTATTTTTTACCGAAATCAGTTTCCTGATAACTTTTCAACACTAACACAGATATCTCTGGAACCACTGCAGGGATTTTCTTACAGCCTAGCGCATTTATCGTCTAATATCCCTTTATCAGAATGTGTATGCTTAAATTAAAAATATTTTTAAGTTTCCAAGTAAAAGCCACTCGCATGCCACTTTCATGTATTCTTACCGAAATCAGTTACCTGATAACTTTCCAACACCAAAGCAGATATCTCTGGAACCACTGCATATATTTTCTTACAGCCTAGCGCATTTTGTTCGTTTAATATCCCTCTTTCAGAATGTGTAAGATCAATTTTGTAATATTTTTAAGTTTCTAAGTAAAAGCCACTCGCAAGCCAATTTCATGTGTTTTTTTTGCCGAAATCAGTTACCTGATTACTTTTCAACACCAACGCTGATAACTCTGGAACAACTGCATATATTTTCTTACAGCCTAGCGCATTTTGTTCGTCTAATATCCCTCTATCAGAATGTGTAAGCTTAATTTAGAAATATTTTTAAGTTTCCAAGTAAAAGCCACTCGCAAGCCAATTTCATGTATTTTTTTTTTACCGAAATCAGTTACCTGATAACTTTTCAACGCCAACGCAGATAACTCTGGAACCACTGCATAGATTTTCTTACAGCCTAGCGCATTTTGTTCATCTAATATCCCTCTATCAGAATGTGTAAGCTTAATTTAGAAATATTTTTAAGTTACCGTGTAAAAGCCACTTGCAAGCCACTATCATGTCATTTTTACCAAAAGCATTTTCCTGATAACTTTTCAACACATGCAGATATCTCTGAAACCACTGCAGGGATTTTCTTACAGCCTAGTGTATTTTTGGTCTAATATCCCTTTATCAGAATGTGCAAGCTCAATTTAGAAATATTTTTAAGTTTGCAACTAAAAGCCACTCCCAAGCCAATTTCATGTATTTTTTACCGAAATCAATTTCCTGATTACTTTTCAACACCAACGCTGATATCTCTGGAACCACTGCATAGATTTTCTTACAGCCTAGCGCATTTTGTCCGTCTAATATCCCTCTCTCAGAATGTGTAAGTTCAATTTAGAAATATTTTTAACTTTCCAAGTAAAAGCCTCTTGCAAGCCAATTTCATGTATTTTTTTTTACCGAAATCAGTTTCCTGATAACTTTTCAACACCAACGCAGATATCTCTGGAACCACTGTAGAGATTTTTTTACAGCCTAGCGCATTTTTCGTCTAATATCCCTCTATCAGAATTTGTAAGCTTAATTTAAAAATATTTTTAAGTTTCCAAGTAAAAGCCACTCGCATGCCACTTTCATGTATTCTTACCGAAATCAGTTACCTGATAAGTTTTCAACACGAACGCAGATATCTCTGGAACCACTGCATAGATTTTCATACAGCCTAGCGCATTTTCTTCGTCTAATATCCCTCTTTCAGAATGTGTCAGCTCAATTTAGAAATATTTTTAAGTTTCCAAGTAAAAGCCTCTTGCAAGCCAATTTCATGTATTTTTTACCGAAATCAGTTTCCTGATAACTGTTCAACACTAACACAGATATCTCTGGAACCACTGCAGGGATTTTCTTACAGCCTAGCGCATTTTTCGTCTAATATCCCTTTATCAGAATGTGTATGCTTAAATTAAAAATATTTTTAAGTTTCCAAGTAAAAGCCACTCGCATGCCACTTTCATGTATTCTTACCGAAATCAGTTACCTGATAACTTTCCAACACCAACGCAGATATCTCTGGAACCACTGCATATATTTTCTTACAGCCTAGCGCATTTTGTTCGTTTAATATCCCTCTTTCAGAATGTGTAAGATCAATTTTGTAATATTTTTAAGTTTCTAAGTAAAAGCCACTCGCAAGCCAATTTCATGTGTTTTTTTTGCCGAAATCAGTTACCTGATTACTTTTCAACACCAACGCTGATAACTCTGGAACAACTGCATATATTTTCTTACAGCCTAGCGCATTTTGTTCGTCTAATATCCCTCTATCAGAATGTGTAAGCTTAATTTAGAAATATTTTATGTTTCCAAGTAAAAGCCACTTGCAAGCCAATTTCATGTATTTTTTTTACCGAAATCAGTTTCCTGATTACTTTTCAACACCAACGCAGATATCTCTGGAACTACTGCATAGAATTTCTTACAGCCTTGCGCATTTCGTTCGTCTAAAATCCCTCTTTCAGAATGTGTAAGCTCAATTTAGAAATATTTTTAAGTTTTCAAGTAAAAGCCACTCGCAAGCCAATTTCATGTGTTTTTTTTGCCGAAATCAGTTACCTGATTACTTTTCAACACCAACGCTGATAACTCTGTAACAACTGCATATATTTTCTTACAGCCTAGCGCATTTTGTTCGTCTAATATCCCTCTATCAGAATGTGTAAGCTTAATTTAGAAATATTTTTAAGTTTCCAAGTAAAAGCAACTCGCAAGCCAATTTCATGTATTTTTTTTTACCGAAATCAGTTTCCTGATTACTTTTCAACACCAACGCAGATATCTCTGGTACCACTGCATAGATTTTCTTACAGCCTATCGCTTTTTGTTGGCCTAATATCGCTCTTTCAGAATGTGTACTCGTAAGCTTAATTTAGAATCATTTTAAAATTTCTAATTAAAATCCACTGCATGCCACTTTCATGTCATTTTTATCGAAATCAGTTTCGAGATAACTCTTCAACACCAACGCAGATATCTCTCGAACACTGCACAGATTTTCTTACAGCCTAGAGCATTTTGTTTGTCTAATAGCCCTCTTTCAGAATGAGTAAGCTTACTTTAGAAATATGTTTAAGTTTCAAAGTAAAAGCCACTCGCACGCCGCTTTCATGTCATTTTTACCGAAATCAGTTACCTGATAACTTTTCAACACCAACACAGATATCTCTGGAACCACTGCATAGAATTTCTTACAGCCTATCGCATTTTGTTCGTCTATTATCCCTCTTTCACGATGTGTCAGCTCAATTTGGAAATATTTTTAAGTTTCCAAGAAAAGCCACTCGCAAGCCATTTTCATGTATTCTTTAACGAAATGAGTTTCCTAGTAACTTTTCAACACCAACGCAGATATCTCTGGAACCACTGCATATATTTTTTACAGCCTAGCGCATTTTGTTCGTCTAATATCCCTCTATCAGAATGTGTAAGCTTAATTTAGAAATATTTTTAAGTTTCCAAGTAAAAGCCACTCGCAAGCCAATTTCATGTATTTTTTTTTACCGAAATCAGTTTCCTGATTACTTTTCAACACCAACGCAGATATCTCTGGTACCACTGCATAGATTTTCTTACAGCCTATCGCTTTTTGTTGGCCTAATATCGCTCTTTCAGAATGTGTACTCGTAAGCTTAATTTAGAATCATTTTAAAATTTCTAATTAAAATCCACTGCATGCCACTTTCATGTCATTTTTATCGAAATCAGTTTCGAGATAACTCTTCAACACCAACGCAGATATCTCTCGAACACTGCACAGATTTTCTTACAGCCTAGAGCATTTTGTTTGTCTAATAGCCCTCTTTCAGAATGAGTAAGCTCACTTTAGAAATATGTTTAAGTTTCAAAGTAAAAGCCACTCGCACGCCGCTTTCATGTCATTTTTACCGAAATCAGTTTCCTGGTAACTTTTCAACACCAACGCAGATATCTCTGGAACCACTGCATATAGTTTTTACAGCCTAGCGCATTTTGTTCGTCTTATATCCTTCTATCAGAATGTGTAAGCTTAATTTAGAAATATTGTTAAGTTTCCAAGTAAAAGCCACTCGCATGCAACTTTCATGTCATTTTTACAGAAATTAGTTTCCTGATAACTTTTTATCACCAACGCAGATATCTCTCTAACGACTGCATAGATTTTCTTACAGCCTGGCGCATTCTTTCAGAATGTGTAAGCTCAATTTAGAAATATTTTGAAGTTTCCAAGTAAAAGCCACTCGCATGCTGCTTTCATGTCATTTTTACCGAAATCAGTTTCCTGATAACTTTTCAACACCAACGGAGATATCTCTGGAACTACATTTCGCTCGTCTAAAATCCCTCTTTCAGAATGTGTAAGCTCAATTTAGAAATATTTTTAAGTTTCCAAGTAAAAGCCTCTTGCCAGCCAATTTCATTTATTTTTTTACCGAAATCAGTTTCCTGATAACTTTTCAACACCAACGCAGATATCTCTCGAATGTGTAAGCTTAATTTAAAAATATTTTTAAGTTTCCAAGTAAAAGCCACTCGTATGCCACTTTCATGTATTCTTACCGAAATCAGTTACCTGATAATTATTTAACACCAACGCAGATATCTCTGGAACTGCTGGAACTACATTTCGTTCGTCTAAAATCCCTCTTTCAGAATATGTAAGCTCAATTTAAAAATATTTTTAAGTTTCCAAGTAAAAGCCACTAGCAAGCCAATTTCATGTGTTTTTTGCCGAAATCAGTTTTCTGATTACTTTTCAACACCAACGCTGATAACTCTGGAACAACTGCATATATTTTCTTACAGCCTAGCTCATTTTGTTCGCCTATTATCCCTCTTTCAGAATGCGTAACCCTTATTTAGAAATATTTTTAAGTTTCCGTGAAAAAGCCACTCGCATGCCACTATCATGTAATTTTTACCAAAATCATTTTCCTGATAACTTTTCAACACACGCAGATATCTCTGGAACCACTGCATTGATTTTCTTATAGCCTGGCTCATTCCTTCTAAATGTGTAAGCTTAATTTAGAAATGTTTTTAAGTTTCCAAGTAAAAGCCACTTGCAAGCCAATTTCATGTATTTTGTACCGAAATCAGTTTCCTGATTACTTTTCAACACCAACGCTGATATCTCTGGAACCACTGCATAGATTTTCTTACAGCCTACCGCATTTTGTTCGCCTAATATCCGTCTTTCAGAATGTGTAAGCTCAATTTAGAAATATTTTTAAGTTTCCGTGTAAAAGCCACTTGCAAGCCACTATCATGTCATTTTTACCAAAATCATTTTCCTGATAACTTTTCAACACACGCAGATATCTCTGGAACCACTGCATAGATTTTCTTATAGCCTGGCTCATTCTTTCAAAATGTGTAAGCTCAATTTAGAAATGTTTTTAAGTTTCCAAGTAAAAGCCACTCGCAAGCCAATTTCATGTATTTTGTACCGAAATCAGTTTCCTGATTACTTTTCAACACCAACGCTGATATCTCTGGAACCACTGCATAGATTTTCTTACAGCCTAGCGCATTTTGTTCGCCTAATATCCCTCTTTCAGAATGTGTAGGCTCAATTTAGAAATATTTTTAAGTTTCCAAGTAATAGCCACTCGCATGCAACTTTCATGTCATTTTTACAGAAATTAGTTACCTGATAACTTTTTATCACCAACGCAGATATCTCTCGGACGACTGCATAGATTTTCTTTCAGCCTGGCGCATTCTTTCAGAATGTGTAAGCTCAATTTAGAAATATTTTTAAGTTTCCAAGTAAAATCCACTCGCATGCCGCTTTCATGTCATTTTTACCGAAATCAGTTTCCTGATAACTTTTCAACACCAACGGAGATATCTCTGGAACTACATTTCTTTCGTCTAAAATCCCTCTTTCGGAATGTGTAAGCTCAATTTAGAAATGTTTTTAAGTTTCCAAGTAAAAGCCACTCGCAAGCCAATTTCATGTATTTTTTACCGAAATCAGTTTCCTGATTACTTTTCAACACCAACGCTGATATCTCTGGAACCACTGCATAGATTTTCTTACAGCCTAGCGAATTTTGTTCATCTAATATCCCTCTATCAGAATGTGTAAGCTTAATTTAGAAATATTTTTAAGTTTCCGTGTAAAAACCACTTGCAAGCCACTATCATGTCATTTTTACCAAAATCATTTTCCTGATAACTTTTCAACACACGCAGATATCTCTGAAACCACTGCAGGGATTTTATTACAGCCTAGCGCATTTTTGGTCTAATATCCCTTTATCAGAATGTGTAAGCTCAATTTAGAAATATTTTTAACTTTCCAAGTAAAAGAGTCTTGCAAGCCAATTTTATGTATTTTTTACCTAAATCAGTTTCCTGATAACTTTTCAACACCAACGCAGATATCTCTGGAACCACTGCGCCTAGCGCATTTTTCGTCTAATATCCCTCTATCAGAATGTGTAAGCTTAATTTAGAAATATTGTTAAGTTTCCAAGTAAAAGCCACTCGCATGCAACTTTCATGTCATTTTTACAGAAATTAGTTACCTGATAACTTTTTATCACCAACGCAGATATCTCTCGGACGACTGCATAGATTTTCTTGCAGCCTGTCGCATTCTTTCAGAATGTGTAAGCTCAATTTAGAAATATTTTTAAGTTTCCAAGTAAAATCCACTCGCATGCCGCTTTCATGTCATTTTTACCGAAATCAGTTTCCTGATAACTTTTCAACACCAACGGAGATATCTCTGGAACTACTGGAACTACATTTCGTTCGTCTAAAATCCCTCTTTCAGAATATGTAAGCTCAATTTAAAAATATTTTTAAGTTTCCAAGTAAAAGCCACTAGCAAGCCAATTTCATGTGTTTTTTGCCGAAATCAGTTTTCTGATTACTTTTCAACACCAACGCTGATAACTCTGGAACAACTGCATAGATTTTCTTACAGCCTAGTGCATTTTGTTCGCCTAATATCCGTCTTTCAGAATGTGTAAGCTCAATTTAGAAATATTTTTAAGTTTCCGTGTAAAAGCCACTTGCAAGCCACTATCATGTCATTTTTACCAAAATCATTTTCCTGATAACTTTTCAACACACGCAGATATCTCTGGAACCACTGCATAGATTTTCTTATAGCCTGGCTCATTCTTTCAAAATGTGTAAGCTCAATTTAGAAATGTTTTTAAGTTTCCAAGTAAAAGCCACTCGCCAGCCAATTTCATGTATTTTGTACCGAAATCAGTTTCCTGATTACTTTTCAACACCAACGCAGATATCTCTGGAACCACTGCACAGATTTTCTTACAGCCTAGAGCATTTTGTTTGTCTAATAGCCCTCTTTCAGAATGAGTAAGCTTACTTTAGAAATATATTTAAGTTTCAAAGTAAAAGCCACTCGCACGCCGCTTTCATGTTATTTTTACCGATATCAGTTACCTGATAACTTTTCAACACCAACACAAATATCTCTGGAACCACTGCATAGCATTTCTTACAGCCTATCGCATTTTGTTCGTCTAATATCCCTCTTTCAGGATGTGTCAGCTTAATTTGGAAATATTTTTAAGTTTCTAAGAGAAGCCACTCGCAAGCCATTTTCATGTATTCTTTAACGAAATCAGTTTCCTGGTAACTTTTCAGCACCAACGCAGACATCTCTGGAACCACTGCATAGATTTTTTACAGCCTAGCGCATTTTGTTCGTCTAATATCCCTCTATCAGAATGTGTAAGCTTAATTTAGAAATATTGTTAAGTTTCCAAGTAAAAGCCACTCGCATACAACTTTCATGTCATTTTTACAGAAATTAGTTACCTGATAACTTTTTATCACCAACGCAGATATCTCTCGGACGACTGCATAGATTTTCTTACAGCCTGGCGCATTCTTTCAGAATGTGTAAGCTCAATTTAGAAATATTTTTAAGTTTCCAAGTAAAATCCACTCGCATGCCGCTTTCATGTCATTTTTACCGAAATAAGTTTCCTGATAACTTTTCAACACCAACGGAGAGATATCTCTGGAACTACATTTCGTTCGTCTAAAATCCCTCTTTCAGAATGTGTAAGCTCAATTTAGAAATATTTTTAAGTTTCCAAGTAAAAGCCACTAGCAAGCCAATTTCATGTGTTTTTTGCCAAAATCAGTTTCCTGATTACTTTTCAACACCAACGCTGATAACTCTCGAACAACTGCATATATTTTCTTACAGCCTAGCTCATTTTGTTCGCCTAATATCCCTCTTTCAGAATGCGTAACCCTTATTTAGAAATATTTTTAAGTTTCCGTGAAAAAGACACTCGCATGCCACTATCATGTGTTTTTACCAAAATCATTTTCCTGCTAACTTTTCAACACACGCAGATATCTCTGGAACCACTGCATAGATTTTCTTACAGCCTAGCGCATTTTGTCCGTCTAATATCCCTCTTTCAGAATGTGTAAGTTCAATTTAGAAATATTTTTAACTTTCCAAATAAAAGCCTCTTGCAAGCCAATTTCATGTATTTTTTTACCGAAATCAGTTTCCTGATAACTTTTCAACACCAACGCAGATATCTCTGGAACCACTGTAGAGATTTTTTTACAGCCTAGCGCATTTTTCGTCTAATATCCCTCTATCAGAATGTGTATGCTTAAATTAAAAATATTTTTAAGTTTCCAAGTAAAAGCCACTCGCATGCCACTTTCATGTATTCTTACCGAAATCAGTTACCTGATAACTTTCCAACACCAACGCAGATATCTCTGGAACCACTGCATATATTTTCTTACAGCCTAGCGCATTTTGTTCGTTTAATATCCCTCTTTCAGAATGTGTAAGATTAATTTTGTAATATTTTTAAGTTTCTAAGTAAAAGCCACTCGCAAGCCAATTTCATGTATTTTTTTTTACCGAAATCAGTTTCCTGATAACTTTTCAACAGCAACGCAGATATCTCTGGAACTACTGCATAGAATTTCTTACAGCCTTGCGCAGTTCGTTCGTCTAAAATTCCTCTTTCAGAATGTGTAAGCTCAATTTAGAAATATTTTTAAGTTTTCAGGTAAAAGCCACTCGCAAGCCAATTTCATGTGTTTTTTTGCCGAAATCAGTGACCTGATTACTTTTCAACACCAACGCTGATAACTCTGGAACAACTGCATATATTTTCTTACAGCCTAGCGCATTTTGTTCGCCTAATATACCTCTTTCAGAATGCGTAAGCCTTATTTAAAAATATTTTTAAGTTTCTGTGAAAAAGCCACTCGCAAGCCAATTTCATGTATTTTTTTTACCGAAATTAGTTACCTGATAACTTTTCAACACCAACGCAGATAACTCTGGAACCACTGCATAGATTTTCATACAGCCTAGCGCATTTTGTTCGTCTAATATCCCTCTATCAGAATGTGTAAGCTTAATTTAGAAATATTTTTAAGTTTCCAAGTAAAAGCCACTCGCAAGCCAATTTCATGTATTTTTTTTTACCGAAATCAGTTTCCTGATTACTTTTCAACACCAACGCAGATATCTCTGGTACCGCTGCATAGATTTTCTTACAGCCTATCGATTTTTGTTGGCCTAATATCGCTCTTTCAGAATGTGTACTCGTAAGCTTAATTTAGAATCATTTTAAAATTTCTAATTAAAATCCACTGCATGCCACTTTCATGTCATTTTTATCGAAATCAGTTTCGAGATAACTCTTCAACACCAACGCAGATATCTCTCGAACACTGCACAGATTTTCTTACAGCCTAGAGCATTTTGTTTGTCTAATAGCCCTCTTTCAGAATGAGTAAGCTTACTTTAGAAATATGTTTAAGTTTCAAAGTAAAAGCCACTCGCACGCCGCTTTCATGTCATTTTTACCGAAATCAGTTACCTGATAACTTTTCAACACCAACACAGATATCTCTGGAACCACTGCATAGAATTTCTTACAGCCTATCGCATTTTGTTCGATGTGTCAGCTCAATTTGGAAATATTTTTAAGTTTCCAAGAAAAGCCACTCGCAAGCCATTTTCATGTATTCTTTAACGAAATGAGTTTCCTGGTAACTTTTCAACACCAACGCAGATATCTCTGGAACCACTGCATATATTTTTTACAGCCTAGCGCATTTGGTTCGTCTAATATCCTTCTATCAGAATGTGTAAGCTTAATTTAGAAATATTGTTAAGTTTCCAAGTAAAAGCCACTCGCATGCAACTTTCATGTCATTTTTACAGAAATTAGTTTCCTGATAACTTTTTATTACCAACGCAGATATCTCTCGAACGACTGCATAGATTTTCTTACAGCCTGGCGCATTCTTTCAGAATGTGTAAGCTCAATTTAGAAATATTTTGAAGTTTCCAAGTAAAAGCCACTCGCATGCTGCTTTCATGTAATTTTTACCGAAATCAGTTTCCTGATAACTTTTCAACACCAACGGAGATATCTCTGGAACTACATTTCGTTCGTCTAAAATCCCTCTTTCAGAATGTGTAAGCTCAATTTAGAAATATTTTTAAGTTTCCAAGTAAATGCCTCTTGCCAGCCAATTTCATGTATTTTTTTTTACCGAAATCAGTTTCCTGATAACTTTTCAACACCAACGCAGATATCTCTCGAATGTGTAAGCTTAATTTAAAAATATTTTTAAGTTTCCAAGTAAAAGCCACTCGTATGCCACTTTCATGTATTCTTACCGAAATCAGTTACCTGATAACTTTTCAACAGCAACGCAGATATCTCTGGAACTACTGCATAGAATTTCTTACAGCCTTGCGCATTTCGTTCGTCTAAAATCCCTCTTTCAGAATGTGTAAGCTCAATTTAGAAATATTTTTAAGTTTCCAAGTAAAAGCCACTAGCAAGCCAATTTCATGTGTTTTTTGCCAAAATCAGTTTCCTGATTACTTTTCAACACCAACGCTGATAACTCTCGAACAACTGCATATATTTTCTTACAGCCTAGCTCATTTTGTTCGCCTAATATCCCTCTTTCAGAATGCGTAACCCTTATTTAGAAATATTTTTAAGTTTCCGTGAAAAAGCCACTCGCATGCCACTATCATGTCATTTTTACCAAAATCATTTTCCTGCTAACTTTTCAACACACGCAGATATCTCTGGAACCACTGCATAGATTTTCTTATAGCCTGGCTCATTCTTTCAAAATGTGTAAGCTCAATTTAAAAATGTTTTTAAGTTTCCAAGTAAAAGCCACTCGCAAGCCAATTTCATGTATTTTTTACCGAAATCAGTTTCCTGATTACTTTTCAACACCAACGCTGATATCTCTGGAACCACTGCATAGATTTTCTTTCAGCCTAGCGCATTTTGTTCGCCTAATATCCCTCTTTCAGAATGTGTAAGCTCAATTTATAAATATTTTTAAGTTTCCAAGTAAAAGCCTCTTGCCAGCCAATTTCATGTATTTTTTTTTACCGAAATCAGTTTCCTGATAACTTTTCAACACCAACGTATGTCTGGAACCACTGCAGAGGTTTTCTTACAGCCTAGCGCATTTTCTTCGTCTAATATCCCTCTATCAGAATGTGTAAGCTCAATTTAGAAATATTTTTAGGTTTCCAAGAAAAGCCTCTTGCAAGCCAATTTCATGTATTTTTTTTACCGAAATCAGTTTCCTGATAACTTTTCAACACTAACACAGATATCTCGGCTAATATCCCTTTATCAGAATGTGTAAGCTTAAAGTAAAAATATTTTTAAGTTTCCAAGTAAAAGCCACTCGCATGCCACTTTCATGTATTCTTACCGAAATCAGTTACCTGATAATTTTTCAACACCAACGCAGATATCTCTGGAACCACTGCATATATTTTCTTACAGCCTAGCGCATTTTGTTCGTTTGATATCCCTCTTTCAGAATGTGTAAGATAAATTTTGTAATATTTTTTAGTTTCCAAGTAAAAGCCACTCGCTAGCCAATTTCATGTATTTTTTTTACCGAAATCAGTTTCCTGATAACTTTTCAACACCAACGCAGATATCTCTGGAACTACTGCATAGAATTTCTTACAGCCTTGCGCGTTCGTTTAAAATTACTCTTTCAGAATGTGTAAGCTCAATTTAGAAATATTTTTAAGTTTCCAAGTAAAAGCCACTCGCAAGCCAATTTCATGTGTTTTTTGCCGAAATCAGTTTCCTGATTACTTTTCAACACCAACGCTGATAACTCTGGAACAACTGAATATATTTTCTTACAGCCTAGCGCATTTTGTTCGCCTAATATCCCTCTTTCAGAATGCGTAACACTTATTTAGAAATATTTTTAAGTTTCCGTGAAAAAGCCACTCGCATGCCACTTTCATGTTATTTTTACCGAAATCAGTTACCTGATAACTTTTCAACCCCAACGCAGATAACTCTGGAACCACTGCATAGATTTTCTTACAGCCTAGCTCATTTTGTTCATCTAGTATCCCTCTATCAGAATGTGTAAGCTTAATTTAGAAATATTTTTAAGTTTCCAAGTAAAAGCCACTTGCAAGCCAATTTCATGTATTTTTTACCGAAAGCAGTTTCCTGATTACTTTTCAACACCAACGCTAATATCTCTGGAACTACTGCATAGATTTTCTTACAGCCTATCGCTTTTTCTTGGCCTAATATCGCTCTTTCAGAATGTGTAAGCTTAATTTAGAATCATTTTAAAATTTCTAATTAAAATCCACTACATGCCACTTTAATGTCATTTTTATCGAAATCAGTTTCGAGATAACTCTTCAACACCAACGGAGATATCTCTCGAACCACTGCATAGATTTTCTTACAGCCTAGCGCATTTTGTTCTTCTAATATCCCTCTTCCAGAATGTGTAAGCTCAATTTAGAAATATTTTTAAGTTTCCAAGTAAAAGCCACTCGCATGCCGCTATGCAAACTCAATTTAGAAATATGTTTAAGTTTCCGAGTAAAAGCCACTCGCAAGCCAATTTCATGTAATTTTACCAAAATCAGTTTCCTGATAACTTTTCAACACACGCTGATATATCTGAAACCACTGCATAGATTTTCGTACAGCCTAGTGCATTTTGTTCGCTTAATATCCCTATTTTAGAATGTGTAAGCTTAATTACGAAATATTTTTAAGTTTCCATGTAAAAGCCACTCGCATGCCGCTTTCATGTCATTTTTACCGAAATCAGTTTCCTGATAACTTTTCAACACCAACGGAGATATCTCTCGAACCACTGCATAGATATTCTTACAGCCTAGCGCATTTTGTTCGTCTAATATCCCTCTTTCAGAATTTTTAAGCTTAATTAAGAAATATGATTATGATACGATTATGAAATATGATTAAGTTTCAAAGTAAAAGCCACTCGCATGCCGCTTTCATGTCATTTTTACCGAAATCAGTTTCCTGATAACTCTTCAACACCAACGCAGATATCTCTTGAACCACTGCATAGATTTTCTTACAGCCTAGCGCATTTTGTTCGTCTAATACCCCTCTTTCAGAATTTTTAAGCTTAATTTAGAAATATTGTTAAGTTTCCAAGTAAAAGCCACTCGCATGCAACTTTCATGTCATTTTTACAGAAATTAGTTACCTGATAACTTTTTATCACCAACGCAGATATCTCTCGGACGACTGCATAGATTTTCTTACAGCCTGGCGCATTCTTTCAGAATGTGTAAGCTCAATTTAGAAATATTTTTAAGTTTCCAAGTAAAATCCACTCGCATGCCGCTTTCATGTCATTTTTACCGAAATAAGTTTCCTGATAACTTTTCAACACCAACGGAGAGATATCTCTGGAGCTACATTTCGTTCGTCTAAAATCCCTCTTTCAGAATGTGTAAGCTCAATTTAGAAATATTTTTAAGTTTCCAAGTAAAAGCCACTAGCAAGCCAATTTCATGTGTTTTTTGCCAAAATCAGTTTCCTGATTACTTTTCAACACCAACGCTGATAACTCTCGAACAACTGCATATATTTTCTTACAGCCTAGCTCATTTTGTTCGCCTAATATCCCTCTTTCAGAATGCGTAACCCTTATTTAGAAATATTTTTAAGTTTCCGTGAAAAAGCCACTCGCATGCCACTATCATGTCATTTTTACCAAAATCATTTTCCTGCTAACTTTTAAACACACGCAGATATCTCTGGAACCACTGCATAGATTTTCTTATAGCCTGGCTCATTCTTTCAAAATGTGTAAGCTCAATTTAAAAATGTTTTTAAGTTTCCAAGTAAAAGCCACTCGCAAGCCAATTTCATGTATTTTTAACCGAAATCAGTTTCCTGATTACTTTTCAACACCAACGCTGATATCTCTGGAACCACTGCATAGATTTTCTTTCAGCCTAGCGCATTTTGTTCGCCTAATATCCCTCTTTCAGAATGTGTAAGCTCAATTTATAAATATTTTTAAGTTTCCAAGTAAAAGCCTCTTGCCAGCCAATTTCATGTATTTTTTTTTTACCGAAATCAGTTTCCTGATAACTTTTCAACACCAACGTAGATATGTCTGGAACCACTGCAGAGGTTTTCTTACAGCCTAGCGCATTTTCTTCGTCTAATATCCCTCTTTCAGAATGTGTAAGCTCAATTTAGAAATATATTTAGGTTTCCAAGAAAAGCCTCTTGCAAGCCAATTTCATGTATTTTTTACCGAAATCAGTTTCCTGATAACTTTTCAACACTAACACAGATATCTCGGCTAATATCCCTTTATCAGAATGTGTAAGCTTAAATTAAAAATATTTTTAAGTTTCCAAGTAAAAGCCACTCGCATGCCACTTTCATGTATTCTTACCGAAATCAGTTACCTGATAACTTTTCAACACCAACGCAGATATCTCTGGAACCACTGCATATATTTTCTTACAGCCTAGCGCATTTTGTTCGTTTAATATCCCTCTTTCAGAATGTGTAAGATAAATTTTGTAATATTTTTTAGCTTCCAAGTAAAAGCCACTCGCTAGCCAATTTCATGTATTTTTTTTACCGAAATCAGTTTCCTGATAACTTTTCAACACCAACGCAGATATCTCTGGAACTACTGCATAGAATTTCTTACAGCCTTGCGCGTTCGTTTAAAATCACTCTTTCAGAATGTGTAAGCTCAATTTAGAAATATTTTTAAGTTTCCAAGTAAAAGCCACTCGCAAGCCAATTTCATGTGTTTTTTGCCGAAATCAGTTTCCTGATTACTTTTCAACACCAACGCTGATAACTCTGGAATAACTGAATATATTTTCTTACAGCCTAGCGCATTTTGTTCGCCTAATATCCCTCTTTCAGAATGCGTAACACTTATTTAGAAATATTTTTTGAGTTTCCGTGAAAAAGCCACTCGCATGCCACTTTCATGTTATTTTTACCGAAATCAGTTACCTGATAACTTTTCAACCCCAACGCAGATAACTCTGGAACCACTGCATAGATTTTCTTACAGCCTAGCTCATTTTGTTCATCTAATATCCCTCTATCAGAATGTGTAAGCTTAATTTAGAAATATTTTTAAGTTTCCAAGTAAAAGCCACTTGCAAGCCAATTTCATGTATTTTTTACCGAAAGCAGTTTCCTGATTACTTTTCAACACCAACGCTAATATCTCTGGAACTACTGCATAGATTTTCTTACAGCCTATCGCTTTTTCTTGGCCTAATATCGCTCTTTCAGAATGTGTAAGCTTAATTTAGAATCATTTTAAAATTTCTAATTAAAATCCACTGCATGCCACTTTAATGTCATTTTTATCGAAATCAGTTTCGAGATAACTCTTCAACACCAACGGAGATATCTCTCGAACCACTGCATAGATTTTCTTACAGCCTAGCGCATTTTGTTCTTCTAATATCCCTCTTCCAGAATGTGTAAGCTCAATTTAGAAATATTTTTAAGTTTCCAAGTAAAAGCCACTCGCATGCCGCTATGCAAACTCAATTTAGAAATATGTTTAAGTTTCCAAGTAAAAGCCACTCGCAAGCCAATTTCATGTCATTTTTACCGAAATCAGTTTCCTGATAACTTTTCAACACCAACGGAGATATCTCTCGAACCACTGCATAGATATTCTTACAGCCTAGCGCATTTTGTTCGTCTAATATCCCTCTTTCAGAATTTTTAAGCTTAATTAAGAAATATGATTATGATACGATTAAGAAATATGATTAAGTTTCAAAGTAAAAGCCACTCGCATGCCGCTTTCATGTCATTTTTACCGAAATCAGTTTCCTGATAACTCTTCAACACCAACGCAGATATCTCTTGAACCACTGCATAGATTTTCTTACAGCCTAGCGCATTTTGTTCGTCTAATACCCCTCTTTCAGAATTTTTAAGCTTAATTTAGAAATATTATTTCAAAGTAAAAGCCACTCCCATGCCGCTTTCATGTCATTTTTACCGAAATCAGTTTCCTGATAACTTTTCAACACACAACGCAGATATCTCTGGAACCACTGCATAGATATTCTTACAGCCTAGCGCATTTTGTTCGTCTAATATCCCTCTTTCAGAATTTTTAAGCTTAATTAAGAAATATGATTATGATATGATTAAGAAATATGATTAAGTTTCAAAGTAAAAGCCACTCGCATGCCGAAATCAGTTTCCTGGTACCTTTTCAACACCAACGCAGATATTGTTAAGTTTCCAAGTAAAAGCCACTCGCATGCCGCTATGCAAACTCAATTTAGAAATATGTTTAAGTTTCCAAGTAAAAGCCACTCGCAAGCCAATTTCATGTATTCTTTAACGAAATCAGTTTCCTGGTAACTTTTCAACACCAACGCAGATATTGTTAAGTTTCCAAGTAAAAGCCACTCGCATGCCGCTTTCATGTCATTTTTACCGAAATCAGTTTCCTGATAACTTTTCAACACCAACGGAGATATCTCTCGAACCACTGCATAGATTTTCTTACAGCCTAGCGCATTTTGTTCTTCTAATATCCCTCTTTCAGAATGTGTAAACTCAATTTAGAAATATTTTTAAGTTTCCAAGTAAAAGCCACTCGCATGCCGCTATGCAAACTCAATTTAGAAATATGTTTAAGTTTCCAAGTAAAAGCCACCCGCAAGCCATTTTCATGTATTCTTTAACGAAATCAGTTTCCTGGTAACTTTTCAACACCAACGCAGATATTGTTAAGTTTCCAAGTAAAAGCCACTCGCATGCCGCTTTCATGTCATTTTGACCGACATCAGTTTCCTGATAACTTTTCAACACCAACGGAGATATCTCTCGAACCACTGCATAGATTTTCTTACAGCCTAGCGCATTTTGTTCTTCTAATATCCCTCTTTCAGAATGTGTAAACTCAATTTAGAAATATTTTTAAGTTTCCAAGTAAAAGCCACTCGCAAGCCAATTTCATGTCATTTTTACCAAAATCAGTTTCCTGATAACTTTTCAACACACGCTGATATATCTGAAACCACTGCATAGATTTTCTTACAGCCTAGCGCATTTTGTTCGCCTAATATCCCTCTTTTATAATGTGTAAGCTTAATCACGAAATATTTTTAAGTTTCCATGTAAAAGCCACTCGCATGCCGCTTTCATGTCATTTTTACCGAAATCAGTCACCTGATAACTTTTCAACACCAACGCAGATATCTCTGGAACCACTGCATAGATATTCTTACAGCCTAGCGCATTTTGTTCGTCTAATATCCCTCTTTCAGAATTTTTAAGCTTAATTAAGAAATATGATTATGATATGATTAAGAAATATGATTAAGTTTCAAAGTAAAAGCCACTCGCATGCCGCTTTCATGTCATTTTTACCGAAATCAGTTTCCTGATAACTTTTCAACACCAACGCAGATATCTCTCGAACCACTGCATAGATTTTCTAACATCCTAGAGCATTTTGTTTGTCTAAAATCCCTCTTTCAGAATGTGTAAGCTTTATTTAGAATTTAACCCTTTGACACGGGAATTAATTTCGGCCGTTCAAAAATTATACATATGGTTTTTATAGCTTAAAAATGCTTCAAAGAGCATGTGTAAAAAAGTATGGGGACAAATTTTTATTCTAAAGTGGGTTTTGAAGCTGTACATTTTAATATAAAATCTGCTTCAATCTAAAAACTTTTTTAATTTATTTTATTTTTTTATTGCTTTTAAATTTCTCAAACATATATCTACCCAATTTAAAGAAACATTTAAAAATTCAGCAAAAAAATACGCGAGAAAATCCATTTTTTCTTTTTTAATTTGAATAAAAACGTTGACATATACGGGGCTGCGTCGATGATGACTAGAAAAAATATATAAAAGTGATCTCAAGTTGTCTCGAAATCTTACAGCCTCTTTAGAATTTAAAAAGCAACATCACTTCGAACCTGTAACTGCAAATTAATTGCATGTATGCTACAATTTCAACCAGTGACGGACTGATAAAATCAACGTACATTATAATGTACGCCACGCATCAAAGGGTTAAGTTTCCAAGTAAAAGCCCCTCACAAGCCAATTTCATGTATTTTTTACCGAAATCAGTTTCCTGATTACTTTTTAATACCAACGCAGATATCTCTGGAACCACTGCACAGATTTTTCAACACCAACGCAGATATCTCTGGAACTACTGCACACAGCCTTGCGCATTTCGTTCGTCTAAAATCCCTCTTTCAGAATGTGTAAGCTCAATTTAGAAATAATTTTAAGTTTCCAAGTAAAAGCCACTCGCAAGCCAATTTCATGTGTTTTTTGCCGAAATCAGTTTCCTGATTACTTTTCAACACCAACGCTGATATCTCTGAAGCAACTGCATATATTTTCTTACAGCCTAGCGCATTTTGTTCGCCTAATATCTCTTTTTCAGAATGCGTTAGCCTAATTTAGAAATATTTTTAAGTTTCCGTGAAAAAGCCACTCGCATGCCGCTTTCATGTCATTTTTACCGAAATCAGTTACCTAATAACTTTTCAACACCAACGCAGATAATTCTGGAACCACTGCATAGATTTTTTACAGCCTAGCGAATTTTGTTCGTCTAATATCCCTCTTTCAGGATGTGCCAGCTCAATTTGGAAATATTTTTAAGTTTCCAAGTAAAAGCCACTCGCAAGCCATTTTCATGTATTCTTTAACGAAATCAGTTTCCTGGTAACTTTTCAACACCAACGCAGATATCTCTGGAACCACTGCATAGATTTTTTACAGCCTAGCGAATTTTGTTCGTCTAATATCCCTCTATCAGAATGTGTAAGCTTAATTTAGAAATATTGTTAAGTTTCCAAGTAAAAGCCACTCGCAACCCACTTTCATGTCATTTTTACAGAAATTATTTCCTAATGAAAAATTTATTATTCGGAATCTTTAAAAATTTAATTAATTTACTTTATTCGTGCTTGATTCCTTCAAATATAAATATTTCATGATATTCTCATGAAATATTTATTATTTAAACTAAACTACAAAATGAAATGTATTACTGCGGGGAAAGCATATCCATATGGCAATTTCACTGACTAAAGTCAAATTGATTAAATGAGAACTCCATTGAATCAATAAGACAGAAGACAATAACAACTCAAAAAAGTTCTACACAAAAACACAGCAAACATTTAGTAACTATTTTTATTTTTTCTTTCATTTTTCTACATAAGGGATCCCATTGGGAACCATTCATATGTATTTGAAAGATTCAATGAAAAAATAAAAATTGAAAAACAATTTTTATTAATAAGCAAGGTGCATATGCAAATATATCAAAATGAAAAATTTATTATTCGGAATTTTTTAAAATTTAATTAATTTACTTTATTCGTGCTTGATTCCTTCAAATATAAATATTTCATGATATTCTCATGAAATATTTATTATTTTAAACTAAACTACAAAATGAAATGTATTACTGCGGGGAAAGCATATCCATATGGCCATTTCACTACTGCTCAAATAGCTCATCAGTGGATTTTACCCAAATTTTGTATAGAAAAACAGAAAGTCTTATATCAAAAGTCAAATTGATTAAATGAGAACTCCATTGAATCAATAAGACAGAAGACAATAACAACTCAAAAAAGTTCTACACAAAAACACAGCAAACATTTAGTAACTATTTTTATTTTTTCTTTCATTTTTCTACATAAGGGATCCCATTGGGAACCATTCATATGTATTTGAAAGATTCAATGAAAAAATAAAAATTGAAAAACAATTTTTATTAATAAGCAAGGTGCACATGCAAATATATCAAAATGAAAAATTTATTATTCGGAATGTTTTAAAATTTAATTAATTTACTTTATTCGTGCTTGATTCCTTCAAATATAAATATTTCATGATATTCTCATGAAATATTTATTATTTTAAACTAAACTACAAAATGAAATGTATTACTGCGGGGAAAGCATATCCATATGGCCATTTCACTACTGCTCAAATAGCTCATCAGTGAATTTTACCCAAATTTTGTATAAAAAAACAGAAAGTCTTATATCAAAAGTCAAATTGATTAAAAGAGAACTCCATTGAATCAATAAGACAGAAGACAATAACAACTCAAAAAAGTTCTACACAAAAACACAGCAAACATTCAGTAACTATTTTTATTTTTTCTTTCATTTTTCTACATAAGGGATCCCATTGGGAACCATTCATATGTATTTGAAAGATTCAATGAAAAAATAAAAATAAAAATTGAAAAACAATTTTTATTAATAAGCAAGGTGCACATGCAAATATATCAAAATGAAAAATTTATTATTCGGAATCTTTTAAAATTTAATTAATTTACTTTATTCGTGCTTGATTCCTTCAAATATAAATATTTCATGATATTCTCATGAAATATTTATTATTTTAAACTAAACTACAAAATGAAATGTATTACTGCGGGAAAAGCATATCCATATGGCCATTTCACTACCGCTCAAATAGCTTGATTCCTTCAAATATAAATATTTCATGATATTCTCATGAAATATTTATTATTTTAAACTAAACTACAAAATGAAATGTATTACTGCGGGGAAAGCATATCCATATGGCCATTTCACTACTGCTCAAATAGCTCATCGTTTGAAGGAATCAAGCACGAATAAAGTAAATTAATGAAATTATTTCCTGATAACTTTTCATCACCAACGCAGATATCTCTCGGGCGACTGCATACAATTTCTTACAGCCTGGCGCATTCTTTCAGAATGTGTAAGCTCAATTTAGAAATATGTTTAAGTTTCCAAGTAAAAGCCACCCGCATGCAGCTTTCATGTCAGTTTTACCGAAATCAGTTTCCTGATAACTTCTCAACACCAACGGAGATATCTCTCGAACCACTGCATAGATTTTCTTACAGCCTAGCGCATGTTGTTCTTCTAATATCCCTTTTTCAGAATGTGTAAGCTCAATTTAGAAATATTTTTAAGTTTCCAAGTAAAAGCCACTCGCATGCCGCTATGTAAACGCAATTTAGAAATATGTTTAAGTTTCCAAGCAAAAGCCACTCGCAAGCCAATTTCATGTGTTTTTTGCCGAAATCAGTTTCCTGATTACTTTTCAACATTAACGCAGATACCTCTGGAACCACTGCATAGATTTTCTTATAGCATGGCGCATTTTGTTCGTCTAATATCCCTCTTTTATAATGTGTAAGCTTAATCACGAAATATTTTTAAGTTTCCATGTAAAAGCCACTCGCATGCCGCTTTCATGTCATTTTTACCGAAATCAGTCACCTGATAACTTTTCAACACCAACGCAGATATCTCTGGAACCACTGCATAGATATTCTTACAGCCTAGCGCATTTTGTTCGTCTAATATCCCTCTTTCAGAATTTTTAAGCTTAATTAAGAAATATGATTATGATATGATTAAGAAATATGATTAAGTTTCAAAGTAAAGGCCACTCGCATGCCGCTTTCATGTATTCTTTAACGAAATCAGTTTCCTGGTAACTTTTCAACACCAACGCAGATATTGTTAAGTTTCCAAGTAAAAGCCACTCGCATGCCGCTTTCATGTCATTTTTACCGAAATCAGTTTCCTGATAACTTCTCAACACCAACGGAGATATCTCTGGAACCACTGCATATATTTTCTTACAGCCTAGCGCATTTTGTTCGTTTAATATCCTTCTTTCAGAATGTGTAAGATAAATTTTGTAATATTTTTAAGTTTCCAAGTAAAAGCCACTCGCTAGCCAATTTCATGTATTTTTTTTACCGAAATCAGTTTCCTGATAACTTTTCAACACCAACGCAGATATCTCTGGAACTACTGCATAGAATTTCTTACAGCCTTGCGCGTTCGTTTAAAATCACTCTTTCAGAATGTGTAAGCTCAATTTAGAAAAATTTTTAAGTTTCCAAGTAAAAGCCACTCGCAAGCCAATTTCATGTGTTTTTTGCCGAAATCAGTTTCCTGATTACTTTTAAACACCAACGCTGATAACTCTGGAACAACTGAATATATTTTCTTACAGCCTAGCGCATTTTGTTCGCCTAATATCCCTCTTTCAGAATGCGTAACACTTATTTAGAAATATTTTTAAGTTTCCGTGAAAAAGCCACTCGCATGCCACTTTCATGTTATTTTTACCGAAATCAGTTACCTGATAACTTTTCAACCCCAACGCAGATAACTCTGGAACCACTGCATAGATTTTCTTACAGCCTAGCTCATTTTGTTCATCTAATATCCCTCTATCAGAATGTGTAAGCTTAATTTAGAAATATTTTTAAGTTCCAAGTAAAAGCCACTTGCAAGCCAATTTCATGTATTTTTTACCGAAAGCAGTTTCCTGATTACTTTTCAACACCAACGCTAATATCTCTGGAACTACTGCATAGATTTTCTTACAGCCTATCGCTTTTTCTTGGCCTAATATCGCTCTTTCAGAATGTGTAAGCTTAATTTAGAATCATTTTAAAATTTCTAATTAAAATCCACTGCATGCCACTTTAATGTCATTTTTATCGAAATCAGTTTCGCGATAACTCTTCAACACCAACGGAGATATCTCTCGAACCACTGCATAGATTTTCTTACAGCCTAGCGCATTTTGTTCTAATATCCCTCTTCCAGAATGTGTAAGCTCAATTTAGAAATATTTTTAAGTTTCCAAGTAAAAGCCACTCGCATGCCGCTATGCAAACTCAATTTAGAAATATGTTTAAGTTTCCAAGTAAAAGCCACTCGCAAGCCAATTTCATGTCATTTTTACCAAAATCAGTTTCCTGATAACTTTTCAACACACGCTGATATATCTGAAACCACTGCATAGATTTTCGTACAGCCTAGTGCATTTTGTTCGCTTAATATCCCTCTTTTAGAATGTGTAAGCTTAATTACGAATTATTTTTAAGTTTCCATGTAAAAGCCACTCGCATGCCGCTTTCATGTCATTTTTACCGAAATCAGTTACCTGATAACTTTTCAACACCAACGCAGATATCTCTGGAACCACTGCATAGATATTCTTACAGCCTAGCGCATTTTGTTCGTCTAATATCCCTCTTTCAGAATTTTTAAGCTTAATTAAGAAATATGATTATGATACGATTAAGAAATATGATTAAGTTTCAAAGTAAAAGCCACTCGCATGCCGCTTTCATGTCATTTTTACCGAAATCAGTTTCCTGATAACTCTTCAACACCAACGCAGATATCTCTTGAACCACTGAATAGATTTTCTTACAGCCTAGCGCATTTTGTTCGTCTAATACCCCTCTTTCAGAATTTTTAAGCTTAATTTAGAAATATTATTTCAAAGTAAAAGCCACTCCCATGCCGCTTTCATGTCATTTTTACCGAAATCAGTTTCCTGATAACTTCTCAACACCAACGGAGATATCTCTCGAACCATTGCATAGATTTTCTTACAGCCTAGCGCATTTTGTTCTTCTAATATCCCTCTTTCAGAATGTGTAAACTCAATTTAGAAATATTTTTAAGTTTCCAAGTAAAAGCCACTCGCAAGCCAATTTCATGTCATTTTTACCAAAATCAGTTTCCTGATAACTTTTCAAGACACGCTGATATATCTGAAACCACTGCATAGATTTTCTTACAGCCTAGCGCATTTTGTTCGCCTAATATCCCTCTTTTATAATGTGTAAGCTTAATCACGAAATATTTTTAAGTTTCCATGTAAAAGCCACTCGCATGCCGCTTTCATGTCATTTTTACCGAAATCAGTCACCTGATAACTTTTCAACACCAACGCAGATATCTCTGGAACCACTGCATAGATGTTCTTACAGCCTAGTGCATTTTGTTCGTCTAATATCCCTCTTTCAGAATTTTTAAGCTTAATTAAGAAATATGATTATGATATGATTAAGAAATATGATTAAGTTTCAAAGTAAAAGCCACTCGCATGCCGCTTTCATGTCATTTTTACCGAAATCAGTTTCCTGATAACTTTTCAACACCAACGCAGATATCTCTCGAACCACTGCATAGATTTTCTAACATCCTAGAGCAATATGTTTGTCTAATATCCCTCTTTCAGAATGTGTAAGCTTTATTTAGAATTTAACCCTTTGACACGGGAATTAATTTCGGCCGTTTAAAAATTATACATATGGTTTTTATAGCTTAAAAATGCTTCAAAGAGCATGTGTAAAAAAGTATGGGGACAAATTTTTATTCTAAAGTGGGTTTTGAAGCTGTGCATTTTAATATAAAATCTGCTTCAATCTAAAAACTTTTTTAATTTATTTTATTTTTTTATTGCTTTAAAATTTCTCAAACATATATGTACATAATTTAAAGAAACATTTAAAAATTCATCAAAAAAATACGCGAGAAAATCCATTTTTTCTTTTTTAATTTGAATAAAAACGTTGACATATACGGGGCTGCGTCGATGATGACTAGACAAAATATATAAAAGTGATCTCAAGTTGTCTCGAAATCTTACAGCCTCTTTAGAATTTAAAAAGCAACATCACTTCGAACCTGTAACTGCAAATTAATTGCATGTATGCTACAATTTCAACCAGTGACGGACTGATAAAATCAACGTACATTATAATGTACGCCACGCATCAAAGGGTTAAGTTTCCAAGTAAAAGCCCCTCACAAGCCAATTTCATGTATTTTTTACCGAAATCAGTTTCCTGATTACTTTTTAACACCAACGCAGATATCTCTGGAACCACTGCACAGATTTTTCAACACCAACGCAGATATCTCTGGAACTACTGCACACAGCCTTGCGCATTTCGTTCGTCTAAAATCCCTCTTTCAGAATGTGTAAGCTCAATTTAGAAATAATTTTAAGTTTCCAAGTAAAAGCCACTCGCAAGCCAATTTCATGTGTTTTTTGCCTAAAATAAGTTTCCTGATTACTTTTCAACACCAACGCTGATATCTCTGAAGCAACTGCATATATTTTCTTACAGCCTAGCGCATTTTGTTCGCCTAATATCTCTTTTTCAGAATGCGTTAGCCTAATTTAGAAATATTTTTAAGTTTCCGTGAAAAAGCCACTCGCATGCCGCTTTCATGTCATTTTTACCGAAATCAGTTTCAACACCAACGCAGATAATTCTGGAACTGCATAGATTTTTTACAGCCTAGCGAATTTTGTTCGTCTAATATCCCTCTTTCAGGATGTGCCAGCTCAATTTGGAAATATTTTTAAGTTTCCAAGTAAAAGCCACTCGCAAGCCATTTTCATGTATTCTTTAACGAAATCAGTTTCCTGGTAGCTTTTCAACACCAACGCAGATATCTCTGCAACCACTGCATAGATTTTTTACAGCCTAGCGAAGTTTGTTCGTCTAATATCCCTCTATCAGAATGTGTAAGCTTAATTTAGAAATATTGTTAAGTTTCCAAGTAAAAGCCACTCGCAAGCAACTTTCATGTCATTTTTACAGAAATTATTTCCTAATGAAAAATTTATTATTCGGAATCTTTAAAAATCAGATATCTCTGGAACCACTGCATAGATTTTCTAACAGCCTAACGCATTTTGTTCGTCTAATATCCCTCTTGCAGAATGTGTAAGCTCAATTTAGAAATATTTTTAAGTTTCAAAGTAAAGGCCACTCGCAAGCCAATTTCATGTATTTTTACCGAAATCAGTTTCCTGAATACTTTTCAACACCAACGCAGATATCTGTGGAACCACTGCATACATTTTCTTACAGCCTAGCGCTTTTTGTTGGCCTAAGATCGCGCTTTCAGAATGTGTATGCTTAATTTAGAAACATTTTAAAGTTTCCAAGTAAAATCCACTCGCATGCCACTTTCATGTCGTTTTTATCGAAATTAGAGTCCTGATAACTTTTTAACACCAACGCAGATATCTCTCGAACCACTGCATTGAATTTCTAACAGCCTAGCGCATTTTGTTCGTCTAATATCCCTCTTGCAGAATGTGTAAGCTCAAGTTAGAAATATTTTTAAGTTTCCAAGTAAAAGCCACTCGCATGGAACTTTCATGTATTCTCACCGAAATCAGTTACTTGATAACTTTTCAACACCAACGCAGATTTCTCTGGAACCACTGCATAGAATTTCTAACAGCCTAGCGCATTTTATTCGTCTAATATCCCTCTTTCAAGATGGGTAAGCTTAACTTAGAACTATGTTTAAGTTTCTAAATTAAAGCCACTCGCAAGCCAATTTCATGTATTTTTTACCGAAATCAATTTTCTGATCACTTTTCAACACCAACGCAGATATCTCTGGATCCACTGCATACATTTTCTTACTGCCTAGCGCATTTTGTTCGTCTAATATCCATCTATCAGAATGTGTAAGCTCAATTTAGAAATATTTTTAAGTTTCCAAGTAAAAGCCACTCGCATGCCACTTTCATGCATTCTTACCGAAATCAGTTACCTGATAACTTTTCAACACCAACGCAGATATCTCTGGAACCACTGCATAGATTTTTTTACAGCCTAGCGCTTTTTGTTGGCCTAAGATCGCTCATTCAGAATGTGTATGCTTAATTTAGAAACATTTTAAGGTTTCCAAGTAAAATCCACTCGCATGCCACTTTCATGTCATTTTTATCGAAATCAGTTTCCTGATAACTTTTCAACACCAACGCAGATATCTCTGGAACCACTGCATTGAATTTCTAACAGCCTAGCGCATTTTGTTCGTCTAATATCCCTTTTGCAGAATGTGTAAGCTCAAGTTAGAAATATTTTTAAATTTCCAAGTAAAAGCCACTCGCATGGCACTTTCATGTATTCTTACCGAAATCAGTTACCTGATAACTTTGTAACACCAACGCAGATATCTCTGGAACTACTGCATAGAATTTCTAACAGCCTAGCGCATTTTGTTCGTATAATATCCCTCTTTCAGAATGACTAAGCTTATTTTGAACCATGTTCAAGTTTCAAAGTAAAAGCCCCTCGCATGCCGCATTCACGTTATTTTTACCGAAATCAGTTACCTGATAACTTTTAAACACCAACGCAAATATCTCTCGAACCACTGCATAGATTTTCTAACAGCCTAGAGCATTTTGTTTGTCTAATATCCCTCTTTCACAATGACTAAGCTTAATTTAGAACCATGTTTAAGTTTCAAAGTAAAAGCCACTCGCATGGCACTTTCATGTATTCTTACCCAAAACTTTTCAACACCAACGCAGATATCTCTGGAACCACTGCATAGAATTTCTAACAGCCTAGCGCATTTTGTTCGTTTAATATCCCTCTTTCAGAATGTGTAAGCTCAAATTAGAAATATTTTAAATTTCCAAGTAAAAGCCACTCGCATGCCACTTTCATCTATTCTTACCGAAATCAGTTTCCTGATAACTTTTCAACACACGTAGATATCTTTGGAACCACTGTATAGCTTTTATTACAGCCTAGCGCGTTTTGTTCATCTAAGATCCCTCTATCAGAATGTGTAAGCTTAATTTAGAAATATTTTTAAGTTTCCAAGTAAAAGCCACTGCAACCCAATTGCATGTATTTTTTACCGAAATCAGTTTCTTGATTACTTTTCAACACCAACGCAGATATCCTTGGAACCACTGTATGGATTTTCTTACAGCCTAGCGCTTTTTGTTGGCCTAAGATCGCTCATTCAGAATGTGTATGCTTAATTTAGAAACATTTTAAAGTTTCCAAGTAAAATCCACTCGCATGCCACTTTCATGTCGTTTTTATCGAAATTAGAGTCCTGATAACTTTTTAACACCAACGCAGATATCTCTCGAACCACTGCATTGAATTTCTAACAGCCTAGCGCATTTTGTTCGTCTAATATCCCTTTTGCAGAATGTGTAAGCTCAAGTTAGAAATATTTTTAGGTTTCCAAGTAAAAGCCACTCGCATGGAACTTTCATGTATTCTTACCGAAATCAGTTACTTGATAACTTTTCAACACCAACGCAGATTTCTCTGGAACCACTGCATAGAATTTCTAACAGCCTAGCGCATTTTGTTCGTCTAATATCCCTTTTGCAGAATGTGTAAGCTCAAGTTAGAAATATTTTTAAATTTCCAAGTAAAAGCCACTCGCATGGCACTTTCATGTATTCTTACCGAAATCAGTTACCTGATAACTTTTAAACACCAACGCAAATATCTCTCGAACCACTGCATAGATTTTCTAACAGCCTAGAGCATTTTGTTTGTCTAATATCCCTCTTTCACAATGACTAAGCTTAATGTAGAACCATGTTTAAGTTTCAAAGTAAAAGCCACTCGCATGGCACTTTCATGTATTCTTACCCAAATCAGTTACCTGATAACTTTTCAACACCAACGCAGATATCTCTGGAACCACTGCATAGAATTTCTAACAGAGTAGCGCATTTTGTTCGTTTAATATCCCTCTTTCAGAATGTGTAAGCTCAATTTAGAAATATTTTAAATTTCCAAGTAAAAGCCACTCGCATGCCACTTTCATGTATTCTTACTGAAATCAGTTTCCTGATAACTTTTCAACACATGTAGATATCTCTGGAACCACTGTATAGCTTTTATTACAGCCTAGCGCGTTTTGTTCATCTAGGATCCCTCTATAAGAATGTGTAAGCTTAATTTAGAAATATTTTCAAGTTTCCAAGTAAAAGCCACTGCAACCCAATTTCATGTATTTTTTACCGAAATCAGTTTCTTGATTACTTTTCAACACCAACGCAGATATCCTTGGAACCACTGTATGGATTTTCTTACAGCCTAGCGCTTTTTGTTGGCCTAATATCGCTCTTTCAGGATGTGTAAGGTTAATTTAGAAACATTTTTAAGTTTCCCAGTAAAAGCCACTCGCATGGCACTTTCGTGTATTTTTACCGAAACGCAGATATCTCTGGAAGCACTGCATAGATTTTCTTACAGTATAGCGCATTTCGTTCGTCTAATATCCCTGTATCAGAATTTGTAAGCTTAATTTAGAAATATTTTTAAGTTTCCAAGTAAACGCCATTTGCATGGCACTTTCATGTATTCTTACCGAAATCAGTTTCCTGATAACTTTTCAACACCAACAAAGATATCTCTGGAACCAGTGCCTATAGCATTTTGTTCCTCTAGTTTTCCTCTATCAGGATGTGTAAGCTTAATTTAGAAATATTTTTAAGTTTCCAAGTAAAAGCCACTCGCATGCCACTTTCATGTATTCTTACCGAAATCAGTTACCTGATAACTTTTCAACACCAATGCAGATATGTCTGGAACCAATGCATAGACATTCTTACAGCCTAGCGCATTTTGTTCGTTTAATATCCCTCTTTCAGAATATTTAAGCTCAATTTAGAAATATTTTTAAGTTTCCAAGTAAAAGCCACTCGCATGCCACTTTTATGTATTCTTACCGAAATCAGTTTCCTGATAACTTTTCAACACACGTAGATATCTCTGGAACCACCGCATAGATTTTCTTATAGCCTAACGCATTTTGTTCGTCTAATATCCCTATTTCAGAATTTGTAAGCTTAATTTAGTAATATTTTTAAGTTTCCAAGTAAACGCCATTTGCATGGCACTTTCATGTATTCTTACCGAAATCAGTTACCTGATAACTTTGTAATACCAACCATGTAAAAAATACATGAATATTTTTTACCGAAATCAGTTTCGTGAATACTTTTCAACACCAACGCAGATATCTCTTGAACCTCTACATAGATTTTCTTACAGCCCTGCGCATTTTGTTCGTCTAATATAATTCTTTCAGAATGTGTAAACTCAATTTAGAAATATTTTTAAGTTTCCAAGTAAATGCCACTCGTATGGCACTTTCATGTATTCTTACCGAAATCAGTTACCTGATAACTTTTCAACACCAACACCAACTTCAGAATGTGTAAGCTCAAGTTAGAAATATTTTTAAGTTTCCAAGTAAAAGCCACTCGCATGCCACTTTCATGTATTCTTACCGAAATCAGTTACCTGATTACTTTTCAACATCAACGCAGATACCTCTGGAACAATTGCGTAGATTTTCCTTCAGCCTAGCGCATTTCGTTCGTTTAATATCCCTCTTTCAGAATGTGTAAGCTCAATTTAGAAATATTTTTAAATTTTCAAGTAAAAGCCGCTCGCATGCCACTTTCATGTATTCTTACCGAAATCAGTTACCTGATAACTTTTCAACACCAACGCAGATATCTCTGGAACCACTGCATAGAATTTCTAACATCCTAGCGCATTTTGTTCGTCTAATATCCCTCTTTCAGAATGGGTAAGCTTAACTTAGAACTATGTTTAAGTTTCTAAGTAAAAGCCACTCGCAAACCAATTTCATGTATTTTTTACCGAAATCAGTTTTCTGATTACTTTTCAACACCAACGCAGATATTTCTGGAACCACCGCATAGATTTTCGTACAGCCTAGCGCATTTTGTTCGTTTAATATCCCTCTATCAGAATCTGTAAGCTTAATTTAGAAATATTTTTAAGTTTCCCAGTAAAAGCCACTCGCATGGCACTTTCGTGTATTCTTACCGAAATCAGTTACCTGATAACTTTTCAACACCAATGGAGATATCTCTGGAACCACTGCAAAGGATTTCTAACAGCCTAGCGAATTTTGTTTGTTTAATATCCCTCTTTCACAATGACTAAGCTTAATTTAGAACCATGTTTATGTTTCAAAGTAAAAGCCCCTCTCATGCCGCTTTCATGTTATTTTTAAAGAAATCAGTTTCCTGATAACTTTTCAACACCAACGCAGATATCTCTGGAACCACTGCATAGAATTTCTAACAGCCTAGCACATTTTGTTCGTCTAATAAATAAGTAAAATCCACTCGCATGCCACTTTCATGTATTTTTACCGAAACGCAGATATCTCTGGAACCAATGCATAGATTTTCTTACAGCATAGCGCATTTTGTTCGTCTAGTACCCCTCTATCAGAATTTGTAAGCTTAATTTATAAATATTTTTAAGTTTCCAGGTTAAGGCCATTTGCATGGCACTTTCATGTATTCTTACCGAAATCAGTTACCTAATAACTTTGTAACACCAACCATGTAAAAAATACATGAATATTTTTTACCGAAATCAGTTTCCTGAATACTTTTCAACACCAACGCAGATATCTCTGGAACCACTGCATAGAATTTCTAACAGCCTAGCACATTTTGTTCGTCTAATAAATAAGTAAAATCCACTCGCATACCACTTTCATGTATTTTTACCGAAACGCACATATCTCTGGAACCACTTCATAGATTTTCTTACAGCATAGCGCTTTTTTTTCATCTAATATCCCTCTATCAGAATGTGTAAGCTTAATTTTGAACTATGTTTAAGTTTCAAAGTAAAAGCCACTCGCATGCCGCTTTCATGTCATTTTTACCGAAATCAGTTTCCTGATAACTTTTCAACACCAAAGCAGATATCTCTGGAACCACTGCATAGATTTTCTTACAGCCTAGCGCATTTTGTTCGTTTAATATTCCTCTTTCAGAATGTGTAAGCTCAATTTAGAAATATTTTTAAGTTTTCAAGTAAAAGCCACTCGCATGCCACTTTCATGTATTCTTACCGAAAACAGTTTCCTGATAACTTTTGGACACACGTAGATATCTCTGGAACCACTGCATAGATTTTCTTATAGCCTGGCGCATTTTGTTCGTCTAATATCCCTATTTCAGAATGTGTAAGCTCAATTTAGAAATATTTTTAATTTTCCAAGTAAAAGCCACTCGCAAACCAATTTCATGTTTTTTTTTTACCGAAATCAGTTTTCTGAATACTTTTCAACACCAAGGCAGATATATCTGGAACCACTGTATAGCTTTTATTACAACCTAGCGCATTTTGTTCGTCTAATATCCCTCTATCAGAATGTGTAATCTTAATTTAGAAATATTTTTAAGTTTCCAAGTAAAAGCCACTGCAACCCAATTTCAAGAATTTTTTACCGAAATCAGTTTCTTGATAACATTTCAACACCAACGCAGATATCCTTGGAACCACTACATAGATTTTCTTACAGCCTAGCGGTTTTTGTTGGCCTTATATCGCTCTTTCAGAATGTGTAAGCTTAATTTAGAAACATTTTAAAGTTTCCAAGTAAAATCCACTCGCATGCTACCTTCATGTATTTTTACCGAAACCCAGATATCTCTGGAAGCACTGCATAGATTTTCTTACAGTATAGCGCATTTCGTTCGTCTAATATCCCTCTATCAGAATTTGTAAGCTTAATTTAGAAATATTTTTAAGTTTCCAAGTAAACGCCATTTGCATGGCACTTTCATGTATTCTTACCGAAAGCAGTTACCTGATAACTTTGTAATACCAACCATGTAAAAAATACATGAATATTTTTTACCGAAATCAGTTTCCTGAATACTTTTCAACACCAACGCAGATATCTCTTGAACCTTTGCATAGATTTTCTTACAGCCCTGCGCATTTTGTTCGTCTAATATCACTCTTTCAGAATGTGTAAGCTCAATTTAGAAATATTTTTAAGTTTCGAAGTAAATGCCACTCGTATGCTACTTTCATGTATTCTTACCGAAATCAGTTACCTGATAACTTTTCAACACCAACACCAACTTCAGAATGTGTAAGCTCAATTTAGAATTATTTTTAAGTTTCCAAGTAAAAGCCACTCGCATGCCACTTTCATGTATTCTTACCGAAATCAGTTACCTTATTACTTTTCAACACCAACGCAGATATCTCTGGAACAATTGCATAGATTTTCATCCAGCCTAGCGCATTTCGTTCGTTTAATATCTCTCTTTCAGAATGTGTAAGCTTAACTTAGAACTATGTTTAAGTTTCTAAGTAAAAGCCACTCGCAAACCAATTTCATGTACTTTTTACCGAAATCAGTTTTCTGATTACTTTTCAACACCAACGCAGATATTTCTGGAACCACCGCATAGATTTTCGTACAGCCTAGCGCATTTTGTTCATTTAATATCCCTCTATCAGAATTTGTAAGCTTAATTTAGAAATATTTTTAAGTTTCCAAGTAAAAGCCACTCGCATGGCACTTTCGTGTATTCTTACCGAAATCATTTACCTGATAACTTTTCAACACAAACGCAGATATCTCTGGAACCACTGCAAAGGATTTCTAACAGCCTAGCGAATTTTGTTTGTTAAATATCCCTCTTTCACAATGACTAAGCTTAATTTAGAACCATGTTTATGTTTCAAAGTAAAAGCCCCTCGCATGCCGCTTTCATGTTATTTTTAAAGAAATCAGTTTCCTGATAACTTTTCAACACCAACGCAGATATCTCTGGAACCACTGCATAGAATTTCTAACAGCCTAGCACATTTTGTTCGTCTAATAAATAAGTAAAATCCACTCCCATGCCACTTTCATGTATTTTTACCGAAACGCAGATATCTCTGGAACCACTGCATAGATTTTCTTACAGCATAGCGCATTTTGTTCGTCTAATATCCCTCTATCAGAATTTGTAAGCTTAATTTAGAAATATTTTTAAGTTTCCAAGTTAAGACCATTTGCATGGCACTTTCTTGTATTCTTACCGAAATCAGTTACCTAAAAACTTTGTAACACCAACCATGTAAAAAATACATGAATATTTTTTACCGAAATCAGTTTCCTGAATACTTTTCAACACCAACGCAGATATCTCTGGAACCACTGCATAGAATTTCTAACAGCCTAGCACATTTTGTTCGTCTAATAAATAAGTAAAATCCACTCGCATACCACTTTCATGTATTTTTACCGAAACGCACATATCTCTGGAACCACTGCATAGATTTACTTACAGCATAGCGCATTTTGTTCATCTAATATCCCTCTATCAGAATGTGTAAGCTAAATTTAGAACTATGTTTAAGTTTCAAAGTAAAAGCCACTCGCATGCCGCTTTCATGTCGTTTTTACCGAAATCAGTTTCCTGATAACTTTTCAACACACGTAGATATCTCTGGAACCACTGCATAGATTTTCTTATAGCCTAGCGCATTTTGTTCGACTAATATCCCTATTTCAGAATGAGTAAGCTCAATTTAGAAATATTTTTAAGTTTCCAAGTAAAAGCCACTCGCAAACCAATTTCATGGTTTTTTTTACCGAAATCAGTTTTCTGAATACTTTTCAACACCAAGGCAGATATCTCTGGAACCACTGTATAGCTTTTATTACAGCCTAGCGCATTTTGTTCGTCTAATATCCCTCTATCAGAATGTGTAATCTTAATTTAGAAATATTTTTAAGTTTCCAAGTAAAAGCCACTGCAACCCAATTTAAAGAATTTTTTACCGAAATCAGTTTCTTGATTACATTTCAACACCAACGCAGATATCCTTGGAACCACTACATAGATTTTCTTAAAGCCTAGCGGTTTTTGTTGGCCTTATATCGCTCTTTCAGAATGTGTAAGCTTAATTTAGAAACATTTTAAAGTTTCCAAGTAAAATCTACTCGCATGCCACTTTCATGTATTTTTACCGAAACGCAGATATCTCTTGAACCACTGCATAGATTTTCTTACAGCATAGCGCATTTTGTTCGTCTAATATCCCTCTATCAGAATTTGTAAGCTTAATTTAAAAATATTTTTAAGTTTCCAAGTAAAAGCCATTTGCATGGCACTTTCATGTATTCTTACCGAAATCAGTTACCTGATAACTTTGTAACACCAACCATGCAAAAAATACATGAATATTTTTTACCGAAATCAGTTTCCTGAAAACTTTTCAATACCAACGCAGATATCTCTGGAACCACTGCATATATTTTCTTACAGCCTAGCGCATTTTGTTCGTTTAATATCCCTCTTGCAGAATGTGTAAGCTCAATTTAGAAATATTTGTAGATTTCCAAGTAAAAGCCACTGGCATGCCACTTTCATGTATTCTTACCGAAATCAGTTACCTGATAACTTTTCAACACCAATGCAGATATGTCTGGAACCACTGCATAGACATTCTTACAGCCTAGCGCATTTCGTTCGTTTAATATCCCTCTTGCAGAATGTGTAAGCTCAATTTAGAAATATTTGTAGATTTCCAAGTAAAAGCCACTGGCATGCCACTTTCATGTATTCTTACCGAAATCAGTTACCTGATAACTTTTCAACACCAATGCAGATATGTCTGGAACCACTGCATAGACATTCTTACAGCCTAGCGCATTTTGTTCGTTTAATATCCCTCTTTCAGAATATGTAAGCTCAATTTAGAAATATTTTTAAGTTTCCAAGTAAAGGCCACTCGCATGCCACTTTCATGTATTGTTACCGAAATTAGTTACCTGATAACTTTTCAACACCAATGCAGATATGTCTGGAACCACTGCATAGACATTCTTACAGCCTAGCGCATTTTGTCCGTTTAATATACCTCTTTCAGAATATGTAAGCTCAATTTAGAAATATTTTTAAGTTTCCAAGTAAAAGCCACTTTCATGTATTCTTACCGAAATCAGTAACCTAGCGCATTTTGTTCGTTTAATATCCCTCTTTCAGAATGTGTAAGCTCAATTTAGAAATATTTGTAGATTTCCAAGTAAAAGCCACTCGCTTGCCACTTTCATGTACTCTTACCGAAATCAGTTACCTGATAACTTTTCAACACCAACGCAGATACCTCTGGAACTACTGCATAGACATTCTTAGAGCCTAGCGCATTTTGTTCGTTTAATATCTCTCTTTTAGAATTTAGAAATATTTTTAAGTTTCCAAGTAAAAGCCACTCGCATGCCACTTTCATGTATTCTTACCGAAATCAGTTACCTGATAACTTTTCAACACCAACGCAGATATCTCTGGAACCTCTGCATAGATATTCTTACAGCCTAGCGCATTTTGTTCGTTTAATATCTCTCTTTCAGAATGTGTAAGCTTAATTTAGAAATATTTTTAAGGTTCCCAGTAAAAGCCACTCGCATGCCACTTTCATGTATTCTTACCGAAATCAGTTACCTGAGAACTTTTCCACACCAACTCAGATACCTCTGGAACCACTGCATAGACATTCTTATAGCCTAGCGCATTTTGTTCGTTTAATATCCCACTTTCAGAATGTGTAAGCTCAATTTAGAAATATTTTTAAGTTTCCAAGTAAAAGCCATTCGCATGCCAATTTCATGTATTCTTACCGAAATCTGTTACCTTATAACTTTTCAATACCAACGCAGATATATCTGGAACCACTGCATAGATATTCTCATACTCTAGCGCATTTCTTGTGTTGAAAATCCGTCTTTCAGAATGTGTAAGCTCAATTTAGAAACATTTTTAAGTTTCCAAGTAAAAGCCACACGCATGCCACTTTCATGGATTCTTACCGAAATCAGTTTGCTGCTTACTTTTCATCAGCAACAAAGATATATCTGGAACCCTTGCATAGATTTTCTTACAGCCTAGAGCATTTTGTTCCTCTAGTATGCCTCTATCAGAATGTGTAAACTTAATTTAGAAATATTTTAAAGTTTCCAAGTAAAAGCCACTCGCATGCCACTTCCGTGTATTCTTACCGAAATCAGTTACCTGATAACTTTTCCACACCAACGCAGATACCTCTGGAACCACTGCATAGATATTCTTACAGCCTAAAGCATTTTGTTCGTTTAATATCTATCTTTCAGAATGTATACGCTTAATTTAGAAATATTTTTAAGGTTCCCAGTAAAAGCCACTCGCATGCCACTTTCATGTATTCTTACCGAAATCAGTTACCTGATAAATTTTCAACACCAACGCAGATATCTCTGGAACCAATGCATAGACATTCTTATAGCCTAGCGCATTTTGTTCGTTTAATATCCCTCTTTCAGAATGTGTAAGCTCAATTTAGAAATATTTTTAAGTTTCCAAGTAAAAGCCATTCGCATGCCAATTTCATATATTCTTACCGAAATCTGTTACCTGATAACTTTTCAATACCAACGCAGATATCTCTGGAACCACTGCATAGATATTCTCATACTCTAGCGCATTTCGTTCGTTGAATATCCTTCTATCAGAATGTGTAAGCTCAATTTTGAAATATTTTTAAGTTTCCAAGTAAAAGCCACTCGCATGTCACTTTCATGTATTCTTACCGAAATCAGTTACCTGATAACTTTTCAACACCAATGCAGGTATCTTTGGAACCACTGCATATATTTTCTTACAGCCTAGCGCATTTTGTTCGTTTAATATCCCTCTTGCAGAATGTGTAAGCTCAATTTAGAAATATTTGTAGATTTGCAAGTAAAAGCCACTGGCATGCCACTTTCATGTATTCTTACCGAAATCAGTTACCTGATAAGTTTTCAACACCAATGCAGATATGTCTGGAACCACTGCATAGACATTCTTACAGCTTAGCGCATTTTGTTCGTTTAATATCCCTCTTTCAGAATATGTAAACTCAATTTAGAAATATTTTTAAGTTTCCAAGTAAAAGCCACTCGCATGCCACTTTCATGTATTCTTACCGAAATCAGTTACCTCATAACTTTTCAACACCAATGCAGATATGTCTGGAACCACTGCATAGACATTCTTACAGCCTAGCGCATTTTGTTCGTTTAATATCCCTCTTTCAGAATATGTAAGCTCAATTTAGAAATATTTTTAAGTTTCCAAGTAAAAGCCACTCGCATGCCACTTTCATGTATTCTTACCGAAATCAGTTACCTGATAACTTTTCAACACCAACGCAGATATCTCTGGAACTACTGCAGGGATATTCTTCCAGCCTAGCGCATTTTGTTCGTTTAATATCCCTCTTTCAGAATATGTAAGCTCAATTTAGAAATATATTTAAGTTTCCAAGTAAAAGCCATTCGCATGCCACTTTCATGTATTCTTACCGAAATCTGTTACCTGATAACTTTTCAACACCAACGCAGATATCTCTGGAACAACTGCAGGGATATTCTTACAGCCTAGCGCATTTTGTTCGTTCAATATCCCTCTTTCAGAATGCGTAAGCTCAATTTAGAAATATTTTTAAATTTCCAAGTAAAAGCCACTCTGAAGCCAATTTAATGCATTTTTTACCGAAATCAGTTTCCTGCTTACTTTTCAATACCAACGCAGATATCTCTGGAACCACTGCATAGATATTCTTACAGCCTAGCGCATTTTGTTCGTTCAGTATCCCTCTTTCAGAATGTGTAAGCTCAATTTAGAAATATTTGTAGATTTCCAAGTAAAAGCCACTCGCTTGCCACTTTCATGTACTCTTACTGAAATAAGTTACCTGATAACTTTTTAACACCAACGCAGATATCTCTGGAACCACTGCATAGATATTATTACAGCATAGCGCATTTTGTCCGTTTAATATCCTTTTTTCAGAATGTTCAAGCTCAATTTAGAAATATTTTTAAGTTTCCAAGTAAAAGCTACTTCCATGCCACTTTCATGTATTCTTACCGAATTCAGTTACCTGATAACTTTTCAACACCAATGCAGATATCTCTGGAACCACTGCATAGATTTTCTTACAGCCTAGCGCACTTTGTTCGTTTAATATCCCTCTTTCAGAATGTGTAAGCTCAATTTAGAAATATTTTTAAGTTTCCAAGTAAAAGCCACTCGCATGCCACTTTCATGTATTCTTACCGAAATCTGTTACCTGATAACTTTTCAACACCAACGCAGATATCTCTGGAACCACTGCATAGATATTCTTACAGCCTAGCGCATTTTGTTCGTTCAATATCCCTCTTTCAGAATGTGTAAGCTCAATTTAGAAATATTTGTAGATTTCCAAGTAAAAGCCACTCGATTGCCACTTTCATGTACTCTTACCGAAATAAGTTACCTGATACCTTTTTAACACCAACGCAGATATCTCTGGAACCACTGCATGGACATTCTTACAGCCTAGCGCATTTTGTTCGTTTAATATCGCTCTTTCAGAATAAATAAACTCAATTTAGAAATATTTTTAAGTTTCCAAGTAAAAGCCACACGCATGCCACTTTTAAGTATTCTTACCGAAATCTGTTACCTGATAACTTTTCAACACCAACGCAGATATCTCTGGAACCACTGCATATATTTTCTTACAGCCTATCGCATTTTGTTCGTTTAATATCCCTCTTTCAGAATGTGTAAGCTCAATTTAGAAATATTTTTAAGTTTCCAAGTAAAAGCCACACGCATGCCACTTTCATGTATTCTTAACGAAATCAGTTACCTGATAACTTCTCAGCACCAATGCAGATATGTCTGGAACCACTGCATAGACATTCTTACAGCCTAGCGCATTTTGTTCGTTTAATATCCCTCTTTCAGAATGTGTAAGCTCAATTTAGAAATATTTTTAAGTTTCCAAGTAAAAGCCACTCGCATGCCACTTTCATGTATTCTTACCGAAATCAGTTACCTGATAACTTTTCAACACCAATGCAGCCTAGCGCATTTTGTTCTTTTAATATCCCTCTTTCAGAATGTGTAAGCTCAATTTAGAAATATTTTTAAGTTTCCAAGTAAAAGCCACTCGCATGCCACTTTCATGTATTCTTACCGAAATCAGTTACCTGATAACTTTTCAACACCAATGCAGATATGTCTGGAACCACTGCATAGACATTCTTACAGTCTAGCGCATTTTGTTCGTTTAATATCCCTCTTTCAGAATATGTAAGCTCAATTTAAAAATATTTTTAAGTTTCCAAGTAAAAGCCACTGGCATGCCACTTTCATGTATTCTTACCGAAATCAGTTACCTGATAACTTTTCAACACCAATGCAGATATGTCTGGAACCACTGCATAGACATTCTTACAGCCTAGCGCATTTTGTTCGTTTAATATCCCTCTTTCAGAATATGTAAGCTCAATTTAGAAATATTTTTAAGTTTCCAATTTTAAGTTCGCATTTTGTTCGTTTAATATCCCTCTTTCAGAATATGTAAACTCAATTTAGAAATATTTTTAAGTTTCCAAGTAAAAGCCACTCGCATGCCACTTTCATGTATTCTTACCGAAATCAGTTACCTCATAACTTTTCAACACCAATGCAGATATGTCTGGAACCACTGCATAGACATTCTTACAGCCTAGCGCATTTTGTTCGTTTAATATCCCTCTTTCAGAATATGTAAGCTCAATTTAGAAATATTTTTAAGTTTCCAAGTAAAAGCCATTCGCATGCCACTTTCATGTATTCTTACCGAAATCTGTTACCTGATAACTTTTCAACACCAACGCAGATATCTCTGGAACAACTGCAGGGATATTCTTACAGCCTAGCGCATTTTGTTCGTTCAATATCCCTCTTTCAGAATGCGTAAGCTCAATTTAGAAATATTTTTAAGTTTCCAAGTAAAAGCCACTCTGAAGCCAATTTAATGCATTTTTTACCGAAATCAGTTTCCTGATTACTTTTCAATACCAACGCAGATATCTCTGGAACCACTGCATAGATATTCTTACAGCCTAGCGCATTTTGTTCGTTCAGTATCCCTCTTTCAGAATGTGTAAGCTCAATTTAGAAATATTTGTAGATTTCCAAGTAAAAGCCACTCGCTTGCCACTTTCATGTACTCTTACTGAAATAAGTTACCTGATAACTTTTTAACACCAACGCAGATATCTCTGGAACCACTGCATAGATATTATTACAGCATAGCGCATTTTGTCCGTTTAATATCCTTTTTTCAGAATGTTCAAGCTCAATTTAGAAATATTTTTAAGTTTCCAAGTAAAAGCTACTTCCATGCCACTTTCATGTATTCTTACCGAATTCAGTTACCTGATAACTTTTCAACACCAATGCAGATATCTCTGGAACCACTGCATTGATATTATTACAGCCTAGCGCATTTTGTTCGTTTAATATCCCTCTTTCAGAATGTGTAAGCTCAATTTAGAAATATTTTTAAGTTTCCAAGTTAAAGCCACTCGCATGCCACTTTCATGTATTCTTACCGAAATCTGTTACCTGATAACTTTTCAACACCAACGCAGATATCTCTGGAACCACTGCATAGATATTCTTACAGCCTAGCGCATTTGGTTCGTTCAATATCCCTCTTTCAGAATGTGTAAGCTCAATTTAGAAATATTTGTAGATTTCCAAGTAAAAGCCACTCGATTGCCACTTTCATGTACTCTTACCGAAATAAGTTACCTGATACCTTTTTAACACCAACGCAGATATCTCTGGAACCACTGCATGGACATTCTTACAGCCTAGCGCATTTTGTTCGTTTAATATCCCTCTTTCAGAATATGTAAGCTCAATTTAGAAATATTTTTAAGTTTCCAATTTTAAGTTCGCATTTTGTTCGTTTAATATCCCTCTTTCAGAATATGTAAACTCAATTTAGAAATATTTTTAAGTTTCCAAGTAAAAGCCACTCGCATGCCACTTTCATGTATTCTTACCGAAATCAGTTACCTCATAACTTTTCAACACCAATGCAGATATGTCTGGAACCACTGCATAGACATTCTTACAGCCTAGCGCATTTTGTTCGTTTAATATCCCTCTTTCAGAATATGTAAGCTCAATTTAGAAATATTTTTAAGTTTCCAATTTTAAGTTCGCATTTTGTTCGTTTAATATCCCTCTTTCAGAATATGTAAACTCAATTTAGAAATATTTTTAAGTTTCCAAGTAAAAGCCACTCGCATGCCACTTTCATGTATTCTTACCGAAATCAGTTACCTCATAACTTTTCAACACCAATGCAGATATGTCTGGAACCACTGCATAGACATTCTTACAGCCTAGCGCATTTTGTTCGTTTAATATCCCTCTTTCAGAATATGTAAGCTCAATTTAGAAATATTTTTAAGTTTCCAAGTAAAAGCCACTCGCATGCCACTTTCATGTATTCTTACCGAAATCAGTTACCTGATAACTTTTCAACACCAACGCAGATATCTCTGGAACAACTGCAGGGATATTCTTCCAGCCTAGCGCATTTTGTTCGTTTAATATCCCTCTTTCAGAATATGTAAGCTCAATTTAGAAATATATTTAAGTTTCCAAGTAAAAGCCATTCGCATGCCACTTTCATGTATTCTTACCGAAATCTGTTACCTGATAACTTTTCAACACCAACGCAGATATCTCTGGAACAACTGCAGGGATATTCTTACAGCCTAGCGCATTTTGTTCGTTCAATATCCCTCTTTCAGAATGCGTAAGCTCAATTTAGAAATATTTTTAAATTTCCAAGTAAAAGCCACTCTGAAGCCAATTTAATGCATTTTTTACCGAAATCAGTTTCCTGCTTACTTTTCAATACCAACGCAGATATCTCTGGAACCACTGCATAGATATTCTTACAGCCTAGCGCATTTTGTTCGTTCAGTATCCCTCTTTCAGAATGTGTAAGCTCAATTTAGAAATATTTGTAGATTTCCAAGTAAAAGCCACTCGCTTGCCACTTTCATGTACTCTTACTGAAATAAGTTACCTGATAACTTTTTAACACCAACGCAGATATCTCTGGAACCACTGCATAGATATTATTACAGCATAGCGCATTTTGTCCGTTTAATATCTTTTTTTCAGAATGTTCAAGCTCAATTTAGAAATATTTTTAAGTTTCCAAGTAAAAGCTACTTCCATGCCACTTTCATGTATTCTTACCGAATTCAGTTACCTGATAACTTTTCAACACCAATGCAGATATCTCTGGAACCACTGCATTGATATTATTACAGCCTAGCGCATTTTGTTCGTTTAATATCCCTCTTTCAGAATGTGTAAGCTCAATTTAGAAATATTTTTAAGTTTCCAAGTAAAAGCCACTCGCATGCCACTTTCATGTATTCTTACCGAAATCTGTTACCTGATAACTTTTCAACACCAACGCAGATATCTCTGGAACCACTGCATAGATATTCTTACAGCCTAGCGCATTTGGTTCGTTCAATATCCCTCTTTCAGAATGTGTAAGCTCAATTTAGAAATATTTGTAGATTTCCAAGTAAAAGCCACTCGATTGCCACTTTCATGTACTCTTACCGAAATAAGTTACCTGATACCTTTTTAACACCAACGCAGATATCTCTGGAACCACTGCATGGACATTCTTACAGCCTAGCGCATTTTGTTCGTTTAATATCGCTCTTTCAGAATAAATAAACTCAATTTAGAAATATTTTTAAGTTTCCAAGTAAAAGCCACACGCATGCCACTTTTAAGTATTCTTACCGAAATCTGTTACCTGATAACTTTTCAACACCAACGCAGATATCTCTGGAACCACTGCATATATTTTCTTACAGCCTATCGCATTTTGTTCGTTTAATATCCCTCTTTCAGAATGTGTAAGCTCAATTTAGAAATATTTTTAAGTTTCCAAGTAAAAGCCACACGCATGCCACTTTCATGTATTCTTAACGAAATCAGTTACCTGATAACTTCTCAGCACCAATGCAGATATGTCTGGAACCACTGCATAGACATTCTTACAGCCTAGCGCATTTTGTTCGTTTAATATCCCTCTTTCAGAATATGTAAGCTCAATTTAGAAATATTTTTAAGTTTCCAAGTAAAAGCCACTCGCATGCCACTTTCATGTATTCTTACCGAAATCAGTTACCTGATAACTTTTCAACACCAATGCAGATATGTCTAGAACCACTGCATAGACATTCTTACAGCCTAGCGCATTTTGTTCTTTTAATATCCCTCTTTCAGAATATGTAAGCTCAATTTAGAAATATTTTTAAGTTTCCAAGTAAAAGCCACTCGCATGCCACTTTCATGTATTCTTACCGAAATCAGTTACCTGATAACTTTTCAACACCAATGCAGATATGTCTGGAACCACTGCATAGACATTCTTACAGTCTAGCGCATTTTGTTCGTTTAATATCCCTCTTTCAGAATATGTAAGCTCAATTTAAAAATATTTTTAAGTTTCCAAGTAAAAGCCACTGGCATGCCACTTTCATGTATTCTTACCGAAATCAGTTACCTGATAACTTTTCAACACCAATGCAGATATGTCTGGAACCACTGCATAGACATTCTTACAGCCTAGCGCATTTTGTTCGTTTAATATCCCTCTTTCAGAATATGTAAGCTCAATTTAGAAATATTTTTAAGTTTCCAAGTAAAAGCCACTCGCATGCCACTTTCATGTATTCTTACCTAAATCTGTTACCTGATACCTTTTCAACACCAACGCAGATATCTCTGGAACAACTGCAGGGATATCCTTACAGCCTAGCGCATTTTGTTCGTTTAATATCCCTCTTTCAGAATATGTAAGCTCAATTTAGAAATATTTTTAAGTTTCCAAGTAAAAGCCACTCGCATGCCACTTTCATGTATTCTTACCGAAATCAGTTACCTGATAACTTCTCAACACCGACGCACGTATCTCTGGAACCACTGCATATATTTTCTTACAGCCTATCGCATTCTGTTCGTTTAATATCCCTCTTTCAGAATGTATAAGCTCAATTTAGAAATATTTTTAAGTTTCCAAGTAAAAGCCACACGCATGCCACTTTCATGTATTCTTAACGAAATCAGTTACCTGATAATTATTCAACACCAACGCAGATATCTCTGGTACCACTGCATAGATATTATTGCAGCCTAGCGCATTTTGTTCGTTTAGTATCCCTCTTTCAGAATGTGTAAGCTCAATTTAGAAATATTTTTAAGTTTCCATGTAAAAGCCACTTGCATGCCACTTTCATGTATTCTTACCGAATTCAGTTACCTGATAACTTTTCAACACCAACGCAGATATCTCTGGAACCACTGCATAGATATTATTACACCCTAGCGCATTTTGTTCGTTTAATATCCCTCTTTCAGAATGTGTAAGCTCAATTTAGAAATATTTTTAAGTTTCCAAGTAAATGCCACTCGCATGCCACTTTCATGTATTCTTACCAAATTCAGTTACCTGATAACTTTTCAACACCAACGCAGATATCTCTGGAACCACTGCATATATTTTCTTACAGCCTAGCGCATTTTGTTCGTTTAATATTCTCTTTTAGAATGTGTAAGCTAAATTTAGAAATATTTTTAAGTTTCCAAGTAAAAGCCACTCGCATGCCACTTTCATGTATTCTTACCGAAATCAGTTACCTGATAACTTTTCAACACCAACGCAGATATCTCTGGAACCACTTCTTAGATTTTCTTACAGCCTAGCGCATTTTGTTTCTCTAATATCCCTCTATCAGCATGTGTAAGCTTAATTTAGAAATATTTTTAAGGTTCCAAGTAAAATCCACTCGCATGCCACTTTCATGTATTCTTACCGAAATCAGTTACCTGATAGCTTTTCAACACCAACCCAGATACCTCTGGAACCACTGCATAGACATTCTTACAGCCTAGCGCATTTTGTTCGTTTAATATCCCTCTTTCAGAATATGTAAGCTCAATTTAGAAATATTTTTAAGTTTCCAAGTAAAAGCCACACGCATGCCACTTTCATGGATTCTTACCGAAATCAGTAATCTGCTTACTTTTCAACACCAATGCAAATATCTTTGGAACCTCTGCATAGATATTCTTACAGCCTAGCGCATTTTGTTCGTTTAATATCCCTCTTTCAGAATGTGTAAGCTCAATTTTGAAATATTTTTAAGTTTCCAAGTTACCTGATAACTTTTTAACACCAACGCAGGTATCTTTGGAACCACTGCATATATTTTCTTACAGCCTAGCGCATTTTGTTCGTTTAATATCCCTCTTTCAGAATATGTAAGCTCAATTTAGTAATATTTTTAAGTTTCCAAGTAAAAGCCACTCGCATGCCACTTTCATGTATTCTTACCGAATTCAGTTACCTGATAACTTTTCAACACCAACGCAGATATCTCTGGAACCACTGCATAGATATTATTACAGCCTAGCGCATTTTGTTCGTTTAATATCCCTCTTTCAGAATGTGTAAGCTCAATTTAGAAATATTTTTAAGTTTCCAAGTACAAGCCACTCACATGCCACTTTCATGTATTCTTACCGAAATCTGTTACCTGATAACTTTTCAACACCAACGCAGATATCTCTGGAACCACTGCATAGACATTCTAACAGCCTAGCGCATTTTGTTCGTTTAATATCCCACTTTCAGAATGTGTAAACTCAATTTAGAAATATTTTTAAGTTTCCAAGTAAAAGCCACACGCATGCCACTTTCATGGATTCTTACCGAAATCAGGATGCTGCTTACTTTTCAACACCAATGCAAATATCTTTGGAACCACTGCATATATTTTCTTACAGCCTACCGCATTTTGTTCGTTTAATATCCCTCTTTCAGAATGTGTAAGTTCAATTTAGAAATATTTGTAGATTTCCAATTAAAAGCCACTCGCTTGCCACTTTCATGTACTCTTACCGAAATAAGTTACCTGATAACTTTTTAACACCAACGCAGATATCTCTGGAACCACTGCATAGATATTATTACAGCCTAGCGCATTTTGTTCGTTTAATATCCCTTTTTCAGAATGTTCAAGCTCAATTTAGAAATATTTTTAAGTTTCCAAGTAAAAGCCACACGCATGCCACTTTCAAGTATTCTTACCGAAATCAGTTACCTGATAACTTTTCAACACCAACGCAGATATGTCTGGAACCACTGCATAGATATTCTTACAGCCTAGCGCATTTTGTTCGTTTAATATCCCTCTTTCAGAATATGTAAACTCAATTTAGAAATATTTTTAAGTTTCCAAGTAAAAGCCACTCCCATGCCACTTTCATGTATTCTTACCGAAATCTGTTACCTGATAACTTTTCAACACCAACGCAGATATCTCTGGAACCACTGCATAGACATTCTAACAGCCTAGCGCATTTTGTTCGTTTAATATCCCACTTTCAGAATGTGTAAACTCAATTTAGAAATATTTTTAAGTTTCCAAGTAAAAGCCACACGCATGCCACTTTCATGGATTCTTACCGAAATCAGGATGCTGCTTACTTTTCAACACCAATGCAAATATCTTTGGAACCACTGCATATATTTTCTTACAGCCTACCGCATTTTGTTCGTTTAATATCCCTCTTTCAGAATGTGTAAGTTTAATTTAGAAATATTTGTAGATTTCCAATTAAAAGCCACTCGCTTGCCACTTTCATGTACTCTTACCGAAATAAGTTACCTGATAACTTTTTAACACCAACGCAGATATCTCTGGAACCACTGCATAGATATTATTACAGCCTAGCGCATTTTGTTCGTTTAATATACCTTTTTCAGAATGTTCAAGCGCAATTTAGAAATATTTTTAAGTTTCCAAGTAAAAGCCACAAGCATGCCACTTTCAAGTATTCTTACCGAAATCAGTTACCTGATAACTTTTCAACACCAACGCAGATATGTCTGGAACCACTGCATAGATATTCTTACAGCCTAGCGCATTTTGTTCGTTTAATATCCCTATTTCAGAATATGTAAACTCAATTTAGAAATATTTTTAAGTTTCCAAGTAAAAGCCACTCCCATGCCACTTTCATGTATTCTTACCGAAATCTGTTACCTGCTTACTTTTCAACACCAACAAAGATATCTCTGGAACCACTGCATAGATTTTCTTACAGCCTAGCCCATTTTGTTCCTCTAGTTTCCCTCTATCAGGATGTGTAAGCTTAATTTAGAAATATTTTTTAGTTTCCAAGTAAAAGCCACTCGCATGCCACTTTCATGTATTCTTACCGAAATCAGTTAAACGATAACTTTTCAACACCAACGCAGATACCTCTGGAACCACTGCATAGACATTCTTACAGCCTAGCGCATTTTGTTCGTTTAATATCCCACTTCCAGAATGTGTAAGCTCAATTTAGAAATATTTTTAAGTTTCCAAGTAAAAGCCACACGCATGCCACTTTCACGGATTCTTACCGAAATCAGGATGCTGCTTACTTTTCAACACCAATGCAAATATCTTTGGAACCACTGCATATATTTTCTTACAGCCTAGCGCATTTTGTTCGTTTAATATCCCTCTTTCAAAATGTGTAAGCTCAATTTAGAAATATTTGTAGATTTCCAAGTAAAAGCCACTCGCTTGCCACTTTCATATACTCTTACCGAAATCAGTTACCTGATAACTTTTCAACACCAACGCAGATATCTCTGGAACCACTGCATAGATATTCTTACAGCCTAGCGCATTTTGTACGTTTAATATCCCTCTTTCAGAATGTGTAAGCTAAATTTACAAATATTTTTAAGGTTCCAAGTAAAAGCCACTCGCATGCCACTTTCATGTATTCTTACCGAAATCAGTTACATGATAACTTTTCAACACCAACGCAGATACCTCTTGAACCACTGCATATACATTTTTACAGCCTAGCGCATTTTGTTCGTTTAATATCCCTCTTTCAGAATGTGTAAGCTCCATTTAGACACGCGAAAACGTGTCGTTACACCATGTAAAAGCCACTTGCATGCCACTTTCATGTATTCTTACCGAATTCAGTTACCTGATAACTTTTCAACACCAACGCAGATATCTCTGGAACCACTGCATAGATATTATTACAGCGTAGCGCATTTTGTTCGTTTAATATCCCTCTTTCAGAATGTGTAAGCTCAATTTAGAAATATTTTTAAGTTTCCATGTAAAAGCCACTCGCATGCCACTTTCATGTATTCTTACCGAATTCAGTTACCTGATAACTTGTTTGTTTCTCTAATATCCCTCTATCAGAATGTGTAAGCTTAAAGGCCCAACTATAATGTGCATAAGCTAGCTTTAGCTTATGTCAAAAATTCAACGAAAAGCCTGTCAAATGCTTAGGTAACTTATCAAAGAAATTTATGTGGCTACAATGTACTAATTTAAATTTAGTAACTTATTTGCCACAGTTGCACATTTATGTTTAAGTCGTACTTTTGCCAAAAATAATTTCTATATAAATCAACAAAATTTTAAAACGAAAAGGCTTTAAAGAAAATGTTTTATATATTACATAACGTTCACATACACATGTACATATTTTGGTAAATGCTCTAAGAAAATGTAAAAAAAATTATTACAAATTATTTTGTGTTTGTGGCCAACCCTACTAAAAAATGCAACGATGTTAATGGCTTTTATGGTATACATATGTGTGTATAAATACAAATTTAATTTAAATATATTATAATTGTAAAAAATAGGCCATAAAGAAGAAAGTTGTTTTTTCTACATTTTCTATTGAATAAAAATTTAACAATTTCGGTCTTAATTAAAATTTTTCTTTATAAATGTATAACACAAAGCACAATCAGCTGTTTCCGTACGGAAAGTGCGATCAGTTTCGTACCTTGCATAAAGAAATGAAATTTAACGAAACTTGACGAAAAGTTACCTTATGTACATTATAGTTTACCACATATAATTTAATGTATTTGCACAGTTGTATAAGTTGGCATAAGCTAGTATATGCACATTATAGTTGGGCCTTAATTTAGAAATATTTGTAAGTTTCCAAGTAAAAGCCACTCGCATGCCACTTTCATGTATTCTTACCGAAATCTGTTACCTTATAACTTTTCAACACCAACGCAGATATCTCTGGAACCACTGCATAGATATTCTTACAGCCTAGCGCATTTTGTTCGTTCAATATCCCTCTTTCATAATGTGTGAGCTCAATTTAGAAATATTTTTAAGTTTCCAATTAAAGGCCACTCTGAAGCCAATTTCATGCATTTTTTACCGAAATCAGTTTCCTGCTTACTTTTCAACACCAACAAAGATATCTCTGGAACCACTGCATAGATTTTCTTAGAGACTAGCGCATTTTGTTCCTTTAGTATCCCTCTATCAGAATGTGTAAGCTCAATTTAGAAATATTTTTAAGTTTTCAAGTAAAAGCCACACGCATGCCACTTTCATGTATTCTTACCGAAATCAGTTACCTGATAACTTTTCAACACCAACGCAGATATCTCTGAAACCACTGCATAGATATTCTTACAGCCTAGCGCATTTTGTTCCTTTAGTATCCCTCTATCAGAATGTGTAAGCTCAATTTAGAAATATTTTTAAGTTTCCAAGTAAAAGCCACACGCATGCCACTTTCATGTATTCTTACCGAAATCAGTTACCTGATAACTTTTCAACACCAACGCAGATATCTCTGGAACCACTGCATATATTTTCTTACAGCCTAGCGCATTTTGTTCGTTTAATATCCCTCTTTCAGAATGTGTAAGCTCAATTTAGAAATATTTTTAAGTTTCCAAGTAAAAGCCACTCGCATGCCACTTTCATGTATTCTTACCGAATTCAGTTACCTGATAACTTTTCAACACCAACGCAGATATCTCTGGAACCACTGCATAGATTTTCTTAGAGCCTAGCGCATTTTGTTCGCCTAATATCCCTCTATCAGAATGTGTAAGCTCAATTTAGAAATATTTTTAAGTTTTCAAGTAAAAGCCACACGCATGCCACTTTGATGTATTCTTACCGAAATCAGTTACCTGACAACTTTTCAACACCAACGCAGATATCTCTGGAACCACCTCATAGATTTTCTTACAGCCTAGCGCATTTTGTTTCTCTAATATCCCTCTATCAGCATCTGTAAGCCTAATTTAGAAATATTTTTAAGGTTCCAAGTAAAAGCCACTCGCATGCCACTTTCATGCATTCTTACCGAAATCAGTTACCTGATAACTTTTTAACACCAACGCAGATACCTCTGGAACCACTGCATAGACATTCTTACAGCCTAGCGCATTTTGTTCGTTCAATATCCCTCTTTCATAATGTGTAAGCTCAATTTAGAAATATATTAAAGTTTCCAAGTAAAAGCCACTCGCATGCCACTTTCATGTTACCGAAATCAGTTACCTGATAACTTTTCAACACCAACGCAGATATCTCTGGAACCACTTAATATATTTTCTTACAGCCTAGCGCATTTTGTTCGTTTAACATCCCTCTTTCAGAATGTGTAAGCTCAATTTAGAAATATTTTTAAGTTTCCAAGTAAAAGCCACTCGCATGCCACTTTCATGTATTCTGTCCGAATTCAGTTACCTGATAACTTTTCAACACCAACGCAGATATCTCTGGAACCACTGCATAGATTTTCTTACAGACTAGCGCATTATGTTCCCCTAGTATCCCTCTATCAGAATGTGTAAGCTCAATTTAGAAATATTTTTAAGTTTCCACGTAAAAGCCACACGCATGCCACTTTCATGTATTCTTACCGAAATCAGTTACCTGATAACTTTTCAACACCAACGCAGATATCTCTGGTACCACTGCATATATTTTCTTACAGCCTAGCGCATTTTGTTCGTTTAATATCCCTCTTTCAGAATGTGTAAGCTAAATTTAGAAATATTTTTAAGTTTCCAAGTAAAAGCCACTCGCATGCCACTTTCATGTTACCGAAATCAGTTACCTGATAACTTTTCAACACCAACGCAGATATCTCTGGTACCACTGCATAGATATTCTTATAGCCTAGCGCATTTTGTTCGTTGAATATCCGCCTTTCAGAATGTGTAAGCTCAATTTAGAAACATTTTTAAGTTTCCAAGTAAAAGCCACACGCATGCCACTTTCATGGATTCTTACCGAAATCAGTTTGCTGTTTACTTTTCAACACCACCAAAGATATATCTGGAACCACTGCATAGATATTCTTATAGCCTAGCGCATTTTGTTCGTTGAATATCCGCCTTTCAGAATATGTAAGCTTAATTTAGAAACATTTTTAAGTTTCCAAGTAAAAGCCACACGCATACCACTTGCATGGATTCTTACTGAAAGCAGTATGCTGCTTACTTTTCAACACCAATGCAAATATCTCTGGAACCACTGCATATATTTTCTAACAGCCTAGCGCATTTTGTTCGTTTAACATCCCTCTTTCAGAATGTGTAAGCTCAATTTAGAAATATTTTTAAGTTTCCAAGTAAAAGCCACTCGCATGCCACTTTCATGTATTCTGTCCGAATTCAGTTACCTGATAACTTTTCAACACCAACGCAGATATCTCTGGAACCACTGCATAGATTTTCTTACAGACTAGCGCATTTTGTTCCCCTAGTATCCCTCTATCAGAATGTGTAAGCTCAATTTAGAAATATTTTTAAGTTTTCAAGTAAAAGCCACACGCATGCCACTTTCATGTATTCTTACCGAAATCAGTTACCTGATAACTTTTCAACACCAACGCAGATATCTCTGGTTCCACTGCATAGATATTCTTACAGCCTAGCGCATTTTGTTCGTTTAATATCCCTCTTTCAGAATGTGTAAGCTAAATTTATAAATATTTTAAAGTTTCCAAGTAAAAGCCACTCGCATGCCACTTTCATGTTACCGAAATCAGTTACCTGATAACTTTTCAACACCAACGCAGATATCTCTGGTACCACTGCATAGATATTCTTATAGCCTAGCGCATTTTGTTCGTTTAATATCTCTCTTTCAGAATGTGTAAGCTTAATTTAGAAATATTTTTAAGTTTCCAAGTAAAAGCCACACGCATACCACTTTCATGGATTCTTACCGAAAGCAGTATGCTGCTTACTTTTCAACACCAATGCAAATATCTTTGGAACCACCGCATATATTTTCTTACAGCCTAGCGCATTTTGTTCGTTTCATATCGCTCTTTCATAATGTGTAAGCTCAATTTAGAAATATTTTTAATTTTCCAAGTAAAAGCCTCTCGCATGCTAATTTGATGTATTCTTACCGAAATCTGTTACCTGATAACTTTTCAACACCAACGCAGATATCTCTGGAACCACTGCATAGATATTCTTATAGCCTAGCGCATTTTGTTCGTTGTATATCCGCCTTTCAGAATGTGTAAGCTCAATTTAGAAACATTTTTAAGTTTCCAAGTAAAAGCCACACGCATGCCACTTTCATGGATTCTTACCGAAATCAGTTTGCTGCTTACTTTTCAACACCAACGCAGATATCTCTGGAACCACTGCATATATATTCTTACAGCCTAGCGCATTTTGTTCGTTTAATATCTCTCTTTTAGAATGTGTAAGCTAAATTTAGAAATATTTTTAAGTTTCCAAGTAAAAGCCACTCGCATGCCACTTTGATGTATTCTTACCGAAATCAGTTACCTGATAACTTTTCAACACCAACGCAGATATCTCTGGAACCACTTCATAGATTTTCTTACAGCCTAGCGCATTTTGTTTCTCTAATATCCTTTTATCAGCATGTGTAAGCTTAATTTAGAAATATTTTTAAGGTTCCAAGTAAAAGCCACTCGCATGCCACTTTCATGTATGCTTACCGAAATCGGTTACCTGATAACTTTTCAACACCAACGCAGATACCTCTGGAACCACTGCATAGACATTCTTACAGCCTAGTGCATTTTGTTCGTTTAATATCCCTCTTTCATAATGTGTAAGCTCAATTTAGAAATATTTTTAAGTTTCCAAGTAAAAGCCTCTCGCATGCCAATTTCATGTATTCTTACCGAAATCTGTTACCTGATAACTTTTCAACACCAACGCAGATATCTCTGGAACCACTGCATAGATATTCTTATAGCCTAGCGCATTTTGTTCGTTGAATATCCGTCTATCAGAATGTGTAAGCTCAATTTAGAAACATTTTTAAGTTTCCAAGTAAAAGCCACACGCATGCCACTTTCATGGATTCTTACCGAAAGCAGTATGCTGCTTACTTTTCAACACCAATGCAAATATCTTTGGAACAACTGCATATATTTTCTTACAGCCTAGCGCATTTTGTTCGTTTAATATCCCTCTTTCAGAATGTGTAAGCTCAATTTAGGAATATTTGTAGATTTCCAAGTAAAAGCCACTCGCTTGCCACTTTCATGTACTCTTACCGAAATCAGTTACCTGATAACTTTTCAACACCAACGCAGATATCTCTGGAACCACTGCATAGATATTCTTACAGCCTAGCGCATTTTGTTCGTTTAATATCCCTTTTTCAGAATGTGTAAGCTCAATTTAGAAATATTTTTAAGTTTCCAAGTGAAAGCCACACGCATGCCACTTTCATGCATTCTTACCGAAATCAGTATGCTGCTTACTTTTCAACACCAATGCAAATAACTTTGAAACCACTGCATATATTTTCTTACAGCCTAGCGCATTTTGTTCGTTTAATATCCCTCTTTCAGATTGTGTAAGCTCAATTTAGAAATATTTGTAGATTTCCAAGTAAAAGCCACTCGCTTGCCACTTTCATGTACTCTTACCGAAATCAGTTACCTGATAACTTTTCAACACCAACGCAGATATCTCTGGAACCACTGCATAGATATTCTTACAGCCTAGCGCATTTTGTTCGTTTAATATCCCTTTTTCAGAATGCGTAAGCTCAATTTAGAAATATTTTTAAGTTTCCAAGTAAAAGCCACACGCATGCCACTTTCATGTATTCTTACCGAAATCAGTTACCTGATAACTTTTCAACACCAACGCAGATATCTCTGAAACCACTGCATAGATATTCTTACAGCCTAGCGCATTTTGTTCCTTTAGTATCCCTCTATCAGAATGTGTAAGCTCAATTTAGAAATATTTTTAAGTTTCCAAGTAAAAGCCACACGCATGCCACTTTCATGTATTCTTACCGAAATCAGTTACCTGATAACTTTTCAACACCAACGCAGATATCTCTGGAACCACTGCATATATTTTCTTACAGCCTAGCGCATTTTGTTCGTTTAATATCCCTCTTTCAGAATGTGTAAGCTCAATTTAGAAATATTTTTAAGTTTCCAAGTAAAAGCCACTCGCATGCCACTTTCATGTATTCTTACCGAATTCAGTTACCTGATAACTTTTCAACACCAACGCAGATATCTCTGGAACCACTGCATAGATTTTCTTACAGACTAGCGCATTTTGTTCCCCTAGTATCCCTCTATCAGAATGTGTAAGCTCAATTTAGAAATATTTTTAAGTTTTCAAGTAAAAGCCACACGCATGCCACTTTGATGTATTCTTACCGAAATCAGTTACCTGACAACTTTTCAACACCAACGCAGATATCTCTGGAACCACCTCATAGATTTTCTTACAGCCTAGCGCATTTTGTTTCTCTAATATCCCTCTATCAGCATCTGTAAGCCTAATTTAGAAATATTTTTAAGGTTCCAAGTAAAAGCCACTCGCATGCCACTTTCATGCATTCTTACCGAAATCAGTTACCTGATAACTTTTTAACACCAACGCAGATACCTCTGGAACCACTGCATAGACATTCTTACAGCCTAGCGCATTTTGTTCGTTCAATATCCCTCTTTCATAATGTGTAAGCTCAATTTAGAAATATATTAAAGTTTCCAAGTAAAAGCCACTCGCATGCCACTTTCATGTTACCGAAATCAGTTACCTGATAACTTTTCAACACCAACGCAGATATCTCTGGAACCACTTAATATATTTTCTTACAGCCTAGCGCATTTTGTTCGTTTAACATCCCTCTTTCAGAATGTGTAAGCTCAATTTAGAAAAATTTTTAAGTTTCCAAGTAAAAGCCACTCGCATGCCACTTTCATGTATTCTGTCCGAATTCAGTTACCTGATAACTTTTCAACACCAACGCAGATATCTCTGGAACCACTGCATAGATTTTCTTACAGACTAGCGCATTATGTTCCCCTAGTATCCCTCTATCCGAATGTGTAAGCTCAATTTAGAAATATTTTTAAGTTTCCAAGTAAAAGCCACACGCATGCCACTTTCATGTATTCTTACCGAAATCAGTTACCTGATAACTTTTCAACACCAACGCAGATATCTCTGGTACCACTGCATAGATATTCTTACAGCCTAGCGCATTTTGTTCGTTTAATATCCCTCTTTCAGAATGTGTAAGCTAAATTTAGAAATATTTTAAAGTTTCCAAGTAAAAGCCACTCGCATGCCACTTTCATGTTACCGAAATCAGTTACCTGATAACTTTTCAACACCAACGCAGATATCTCTGGTACCACTGCATAGATATTCTTATAGCCTAGCGCATTTTGTTCGTTGAATATCCGCCTTTCAGAATGTGTAAGCTCAATTTAGAAACATTTTTAAGTTTCCAAGTAAAAGCCACACGCATGCCACTTTCATGGATTCTTACCGAAATCAGTTTGCTGTTTACTTTTCAACACCACCAAAGATATATCTGGAACCACTGCATAGATATTCTTATAGCCTAGCGCATTTTGTTCGTTGAATATCCGCCTTTCAGAATATGTAAGCTTAATTTAGAAACATTTTTAAGTTTCCAAGTAAAAGCCACACGCATACCACTTGCATGGATTCTTACTGAAAGCAGTATGCTGCTTACTTTTCAACACCAATGCAAATATCTTTGGAACCACTGCATATATTTTCTTACAGCCTAGCGCATTTTGTTCGTTTAACATCCCTCTTTCAGAATGTGTAAGCTCAATTTAGAAATATTTTTAAGTTTCCAAGTAAAAGCCACTCGCATGCCACTTTCATGTATTCTGTCCGAATTCAGTTACCTGATAACTTTTCAACACCAACGCAGATATCTCTGGAACCACTGCATAGATTTTCTTACAGACTAGCGCATTTTGTTCCCCTAGTATCCCTCTATCAGAATGTGTAAGCTCAATTTAGAAATATTTTTAAGTTTTCAAGTAAAAGCCACACGCATGCCACTTTCATGTATTCTTACCGAAATCAGTTACCTGATAACTTTTCAACACCAACGCAGATATCTCTGGTTCCACTGCATAGATATTCTTACAGCCTAGCGCATTTTGTTCGTTTAATATCCCTCTTTCAGAATGTGTAAGCTAAATTTATAAATATTTTAAAGTTTCCAAGTAAAAGCCACTCGCATGCCACTTTCATGTTACCGAAATCAGTTACCTGATAACTTTTCAACACCAACGCAGATATCTCTGGTACCACTGCATAGATATTCTTATAGCCTAGCGCATTTTGTTCGTTTAATATCTCTCTTTCAGAATGTGTAAGCTTAATTTAGAAATATTTTTAAGTTTCCAAGTAAAAGCCACACGCATACCACTTTCATGGATTCTTACCGAAAGCAGTATGCTGCTTACTTTTCAACACCAATGCAAATATCTTTGGAACCACCGCATATATTTTCTTACAGCCTAGCGCATTTTGTTCGTTTCATATCGCTCTTTCATAATGTGTAAGCTCAATTTAGAAATATTTTTAATTTTCCAAGTAAAAGCCTCTCGCATGCTAATTTGATGTATTCTTACCGAAATCTGTTACCTGATAACTTTTCAACACCAACGCAGATATCTCTGGAACCACTGCATAGATATTCTTATAGCCTAGCGCATTTTGTTCGTTGAATATCCGCCTTTCAGAATATGTAAGCTCAATTTAGAAACATTTTTAAGTTTCCAAGTAAAAGCCACACGCATGCCACTTTCATGGATTCTTACCGAAATCAGTTTGCTGCTTACTTTTCAACACCAACGCAGATATCTCTGGAACCACTGCATATATATTCTTACAGCCTAGCGCATTTTGTTCGTTTAATATCTCTCTTTTAGAATGTGTAAGCTAAATTTAGAAATATTTTTAAGTTTCCAAGTAAAAGCCACTCGCATGCCACTTTGATGTATTCTTACCGAAATCAGTTACCTGATAACTTTTCAACACCAACGCAGATATCTCTGGAACCACTTCATAGATTTTCTTACAGCCTAGCGCATTTTGTTTCTCTAATATCCTTCTATCAGCATGTGTAAGCTTAATTTAGAAATATTTTTAAGGTTCCAAGTAAAAGCCACTCGCATGCCACTTTCATGTATGCTTACCGAAATCGGTTACCTGATAACTTTTCAACACCAACGCAGATACCTCTGGAACCACTGCATAGACATTCTTACAGCCTAGTGCATTTTGTTCGTTTAATATCCCTCTTTCATAATGTGTAAGCTCAATTTAGAAATATTTTTAAGTTTCCAAGTAAAAGCCTCTCGCATGCCAATTTCATGTATTCTTACCGAAATCTGTTACCTGATAACTTTTCAACACCAACGCAGATATCTCTGGAACCACTGCATAGATATTCTTATAGCCTAGCGCATTTTGTTCGTTGAATATCCGTCTATCAGAATGTGTAAGCTCAATTTAGAAACATTTTTAAGTTTCCAAGTAAAAGCCACACGCATGCCACTTTCATGGATTCTTACCGAAAGCAGTATGCTGCTTACTTTTCAACACCAATGCAAATATCTTTGGAACAACTGCATATATTTTCTTACAGCCTAGCGCATTTTGTTCGTTTAATATCCCTCTTTCAGAATGTGTAAGCTCAATTTAGGAATATTTGTAGATTTCCAAGTAAAAGCCACTCGCTTGCCACTTTCATGTACTCTTACCGAAATCAGTTACCTGATAACTTTTCAACACCAACGCAGATATCTCTGGAACCACTGCATAGATATTCTTACAGCCTAGCGCATTTTGTTCGTTTAATATCCCTTTTTCAGAATGTGTAAGCTCAATTTAGAAATATTTTTAAGTTTCCAAGTGAAAGCCACACGCATGCCACTTTCATGCATTCTTACCGAAATCAGTATGCTGCTTACTTTTCAACACCAATGCAAATAACTTTGAAACCACTGCATATATTTTCTTACAGCCTAGCGCATTTTGTTCGTTTAATATCCCTCTTTCAGATTGTGTAAGCTCAATTTAGAAATATTTGTAGATTTCCAAGTAAAAGCCACTCGCTTGCCACTTTCATGTACTCTTACCGAAATCAGTTACCTGATAACTTTTCAACACCAACGCAGATATCTCTGGAACCACTGCATAGATATTCTTACAGCCTAGCGCATTTTGTTCGTTTAATATCCCTTTTTCAGAATGTGTAAGCTCAATTTAGAAATATTTTTAAGTTTCCAAGTAAAAGCCACACGCATGCCACTTTCATGGATTCTTACCGAAATCAGTATGCTGCTTACTTTTCAACACCAATGCAAATATCTTTGAAACCACTGCATATATTTTCTTACAGCCTAGCGCATTTTGTTCGTTTAATATGCCTCTTTCAGAATGTGTAAGCTCAATTTAGAAATATTTGTAGATTTCCAAGTAAAAGCTACTCGCTTGCCACTTTCATGTACTCTTACCGAAAGCAGTTACCTGATAACTTTTCAACACCAACGCATATATCTCTGGAACCACTGCATAGATATTCTTATAGCCTAGCGCATTTTGTTCGTTTAATATCTCTCTTTCAGAATGTGTAAGCTTAATTTAGAAATATTTTTAAGTTTCCAAGTAAAAGCCACTCGCATGTCACTTTCATGTATTCTTACCGAAATCAGTTTGCTGCTTACTTTTCAACACCAACAAAGATATATCTGGAACCACTGCATAGATTTTCTTACAGCCTAGCGCATTTTGTTCCTCTAGTATGCCTCTATCAGAATGTGTAAGCTTAATTTAGAAATATTTTTAAGTTTCCAAGTAAAAGCCACTCGCATGCCACTTTCATGTTACCGAAATCAGTTACCTGATAACTTTTCAACACCAACGCAGATATCTCTGGAACCACTTCATAGATTTTCTTACAGCCTAGCGCATTTTGTTTCTCTAATATCCTTCTATCAGCATGTGTAAGCTTAATTTAGAAATATTTTTAAGGTTCCAAGTAAAAGCCACTCGCATGCCACTTTCATGTATGCTTACCGCAATCGGTTACCTGATAACTTTTCAACACCAACGCAGATACCTCTGGAACCACTGCATAGACATTCTTACAGCCTAGTGCATTTTGTTCGTTTAATATCCCTCTTTCATAATGTGTAAGCTCAATTTAGAAATATTTTTAAGTTTCCAAGTAAAAGCCTCTCGCATGCCAATTTCATGTATTCTTACCGAAATCTGTTACCTGATAACTTTTCAACACCAACGCAGATACCTCTGGAACCACTGCATAGACATTCTTACAGCCTAGTGCATTTTGTTCGTTTAATATCCCTCTTTCATAATGTGTAAGCTCAATTTAGAAACATTTTTAAGTTTCCAAGTAAAAGCCACACGCATACCACTTTCATGGATTCTTACCGAAAGCAGTATGCTGCTTACTTTTCAACACCAATGCAAATATCTTTGGAACCACTGCATATATTTTCTTACAGCCTAGCGCATTTTGTTCGTTTAATATCGCTCTTTCATAATGTGTAAGCTCAATTTAGAAATATTTTTAATTTTCCAAGTAAAAGCCTCTCGCATGCTAATTTCATGTATTCTTACCGAAATCTGTTACCTGATAACTTTTCAACACCAACGCAGATATCTCTGGAACCACTGCATAGATATTGTTATAGCCTAGCGCATTTTGTTCGTTGAATATCCGTCTATCAGAATGTGTAAGCTCAATTTAGAAACATTTTTAAGTTTCCAAGTAAAAGCCACACGCATGCCACTTTCATGGATTCTTACCGAAAGCAGTATGCTGCTTACTTTTCAACACCAATGCAAATATCTTTGGAACAACTGCATATATTTTCTTACAGCCTAGCGCATTTTGTTCGTTTAATATCCCTCTTTCAGAATGTGTAAGCTCAATTTAGGAATATTTGTAGATTTCCAAGTAAAAGCCACTCGCTTGCCACTTTCATGTACTCTTACCGAAATCAGTTACCTGATAACTTTTCAACACCAACGCAGATATCTCTGGAACCACTGCATAGATATTCTTACAGCCTAGCGCATTTTGTTCGTTTAATATCCCTTTTTCAGAATGTGTAAGCTCAATTTAGAAATATTTTTAAGTTTCCAAGTGAAAGCCACACGCATGCCACTTTCATGCATTCTTACCGAAATCAGTATGCTGCTTACTTTTCAACACCAATGCAAATATCTTTGAAACCACTGCATATATTTTCTTACAGCCTAGCGCATTTTGTTCGTTTAATATCCCTCTTTCAGATTGTGTAAGCTCAATTTAGAAATATTTGTAGATTTCCAAGTAAAAGCCACTCGCTTGCCACTTTCATGTACTCTTACCGAAATCAGTTACCTGATAACTTTTCAACACCAACGCAGATATCTCTGGAACCACTGCATAGATATTCTTACAGCCTAGCGCATTTTGTTCGTTTAAAATCCCTTTTTCAGAATGTGTAAGCTCAATTTAGAAATATTTTTAAGTTTCCAAGTGAAAGCCACACGCATGCCACTTTCATGGATTCTTACCGAAATCAGTATGCTGCTTACTTTTCAACACCCATGCAAATATCTTTGAAACCACTGCATATATTTTCTTACAGCCTAGCGCATTTTGTTCGTTTAATATCCCTCTTTCAGAATGTGTAAGCTCAATTTAGAAATATTTGTAGATTTCCAAGTAAAAGCTACTCGCTTGCCACTTTCATGTACTCTTACCGAAAGCAGTTACCTGATAACTTTTCAACACCAACGCATATATCTCTGGAACCACTGCATAGATATTCTTATAGCCTAGCGCATTTTGTTCGTTTAATATCTCTCTTTCAGAATGTGTAAGCTTAATTTAGAAATATTTTTAAGTTTCCAAGTAAAAGCCACTCGCATGTCACTTTCATGTATTCTTACCGAAATCAGTTTGCTGCTTACTTTTCAACACCGACAAAGATATATCTGGAACCACTGCATAGATTTTCTTACAGCCTAGCGCATTTTGTTCCTCTAGTATGCCTCTATCAGAATGTGTAAGCTTAATTTAGAAATATTTTTAAGTTTCCAAGTAAAAGCCACTCGCATGCCACTTTCATGTATTCTTACCGAAATCAGTTACCTGATAACTTTTCAACACCAATGCAGATATCTCTGGACCCACTGCATAGATATTCTTACAGCCTAGCGCATTTTGTTCGTTTAATATCCCTCTTTCAGAATGTTTAAGCACAATTTTGAAATATTTTTAAGTTTCCAAGTAAAAGCCACTCGCATGTCACTTTCATGTATTCTTACCGAAATCAGTTACCTGATAACTTTTCAACACCAACGCAGGTATCTTTGGAACCACTGCATATATTTTCTTACAGCCTAGCGCATTTTGTTCGTTTAGTATCCCTCTTGCAGAATGTGTAAGCTCAATTTAGAAATATTTGTAGATTTCCAAGTAAAAGCCACTCGCTTGCCACTTTCATGTACTCTTACCGAAATAAGTTACCTGACAACTTTTTAACACCAACGCAGATATCTCTGGAACCACTGCATAGATATTATTACAGCCTAGCGCATTTTGTTCGTTTAATATCCCTTTTTCAGAATGTGTAAGCTCAATTTAGAAATATTTTTAAGTTTCCAAGTAAAAGCCACACGCATGCCACTTTCATGTATTCTTACCGAAATCAGTTATCTGTTAACTTTTCAACACCAACGCAGATATATCTGGAACCACTGCATAGACATTCTTACAGCCTAGCGCATTTTGTTCGTTTAATATCTCTCTTTCAGAATGTGTAAGCTTAATTTAGAAATATTTTTAAGTTTCCAAGTAAAAGCCACTCGCATGTCACTTTCATGGATTCTTACCGAAATCAGTTTGCTGCTTACTTTTCAACACCAACGCAGATATCTCTGGAACCACTGCATATATATTCTTACAGCCTAGCGCATTTTGTTCGTTTAATATCTCTCTTTCAGAATGTGTAAGCTTAATTTAGAAATATTTTTAAGTTTCCAAGTAAAAGCCACTCGCATGTCACTTTCATGGATTCTTACCGAAATCAGTTTGCTGCTTACTTTTCAACACCAACGCAGATATCTCTGGAACCACTGCATATATATTCTTACAGCCTAGCGCATTTTTTTCGTTTAATATCTCTCTTTCAGAATGTGTAAGCTTAATTTAGAAATATTTTTAAGTTTCCAAGTAAAAGCCACTCGCATGTCACTTTCATGGATTCTTACCGAAATCAGTTTGCTGCTTACTTTTCAACACCAACGCAGATATCTCTGGAACCACTGCATAGATATTCTTACAGCCTAGCGCATTTTGTTCGTTGAATATCCGTCTATCAGAATGTGTAAGCTCAATTTAGAAACATTTTTAAGTTTCCAATAAAAGCCACACGCATGCCACTTTCATGGATTCTTACCGAAAGCAGTATGCTGCTTACTTTTCAACACCAATGCAAATATCTTTGGAAAAACTGCATATATTTTCTTACAGCCTAGCGCATTTTGTTCGTTTAATATCCCTCTTTCAGAATGTGTAAGCTCAATTTAGAAATATTTGTAGATTTCCAAGTAAAAGCCACTCGCTTGCCACTTTCATGTACTCTTACCGAAATCAGTTACCTGATAACTTTTGAACACCATCGCAGATATCTCTGGAACCACTGCATAGATATTCTTACAGCATAGCGCATTTTGTTCGTTTAATATCCCTTTTTCAGAATGTGTAAGCTCAATTTAGAAATATTTTTAAGTTTCCAAGTAAAAGCCACACGCATGCCACTTTCATGGATTCTTACCGAAATCAGTATTCTGCTTACTTTTCAACACCAATGCAAATATCTTTGAAACCACTTTGTTCGTTTAATATCTCTCTTTCAGAATGTGTAAGCTTAATTTAGAAATATTTTTAAGTTTCCAAGTAAAAGCCACTCGCATGTCACTTTCATGTATTCTTACCGAAATCAGTTTGCTGCTTACTTTTCAACACCAACAAAGATATATCTGGAACCACTGCATAGATTTTCTTACAGCCTAGCGCATTTTGTTCCTCTAGTATGCCTCTATCAGAATGTGTAATCTTAATTTAGAAATATTTTTAAGTTTCCAAGTAAAAGCCACTCGCATGCCACTTTCATGTATTCTTACCGAAATCAGTTACCTGATAACTCTTCAACACCGGCGCACGTATCTCTGGAACCACTGTATATATTTTCTTACACCCTATCGCATTTTGTTCGTTTAATATCCCTCTTTCAGAATGTGTAAGCTCAATTTAGAAATATTTTTAAGTTTCCAAGTAAAAGCCACACGCATGCCACTTTCATGTATTCTTACCGAAATCAGTTACCTGATAACTTTTCAACACCAACCATATCTCTGGAACCACTGCATAGATTTTCTTACAGACTAGCGCATTTTGTTCCTTTAGTATCCCTCTATCAGAATGTGTAAGCTCAATTTAGAAATATTTTTAAGTTTTCAAGTAAAAGCCACACGCATGCCACTTTCATGTATTCTTACCGAAATCAGTTACCTGATAACTTTTCAACACCAACGCAGATATCTCTGAAACCACTGCATAGATATTCTTACAGCCTAGCGCATTTTGTTCCTTTAGTATCCCTCTATCAGAATGTGTAAGCTCAATTTAGAAATATTTTTAAGTTTCCAAGTAAAAGCCACACGCATGCCACTTTCATGTATTCTTACCGAAATCAGTTACCTGATAACTTTTCAACACCAACGCAGATATCTCTGGAACCACTGCATATATTTTCTTACAGCCTAGCGCATTTTGTTCGTTTAATATCCCTCTTTCAGAATGTGTAAGCTCAATTTAGAAATATTTTTAAGTTTCCAAGTAAACGCCACTCGCATGCCACTTTCATGTATTCTTACCGAATTCAGTTACCTGATAACTTTTCAACACCAACGCAGATATCTCTGGAACCACTGCATAGATTTTCTTACAGACTAGCGCATTTTGTTCCCCTAGTATCCCTCTATCAGAATGTGTAAGCTCAATTTAGAAATATTTTTAAGTTTTCAAGTAAAAGCCACACGCATGCCACTTTCATGTATTCTTACCGAAATCAGTTACCTGATAACTTTTCAACACCAACGCAGATATCTCTGGTACCACTGCATAGATATTCTTACAGCCTAGCGCATTTTGTTCGTTTAATATCCCTCTTTCAGAAGGTGAAGCTAAATTTAGAAAAATTTTAAAGTTTCCAAGTAAAAGCCACTCGCACGCCACTTTGATGTATTCTTACCGAAATCAGTTACCTGATAACTTTTCAACACCAACGCAGATATCTCTGGAACCACTTAATAGATTTTCTTACAGCCTAGCGCATTTTGTTCGTTTAATATCCCTCTTTCAGAATGTGTAAGCTAAATTTAGAAATATTTTTAAGTTTCCAATTAAAAGCCACTCTGAAGCCAATTTCATGCATTTTTTTACCGAAATCAGTTTCCAGCTTACTTTTCAACACCAACGAAGATATCTCTGGAACCACTGCATAGATATTCTTATAGCCTAGCGCATTTTGTTCGTTGAATATCCGCCTTTCAGAATGTGTAAGCTAAATTTAGAAATATTTTAAAGTTTCCAAGTAAAAGCCACTCGCATGCCACTTTCATGTTACCGAAATCAGTTACCTGATAACTTTTCAACACCAACGCAGATATCTCTGGAACCACTGCATATATATTCTTACAGCCTAGCGCATTTTGTTCGTTTAATATCTCTCTTTTAGAATGTGTAAGCTAAATTTAGAAATATTTTTAAGTTTCCAAGTAAAAGCCACTTGCATGCCACTTTGATGTATTCTTACCGAAATCAGTTTCCTGATAACTTTTCAACACCAACGCAGATATCTCTGGAACCACTGCATAGATATTCTTACAGCCTAGCGCATTTTGTTCGTTTAATATCCCTTTTTCAGAATATGTAAGCTCAATTTAGAAATATTTTTAAGTTTCCAAGTGAAAGCCACACGCATGCCACTTTCATGGATTCTTACCGAAATCAGTATGCTGCTTACTTTTCAACACCAATGCAAATATCTTTGAAACCACTGCATATATTTTCTTACAGCCTAGCGCATTTTGTTCGTTTAATATCCCTTTTTCAGAATATGTAAGCTCAATTTAGAAATATTTTTAAGTTTCCAAGTAAAAGCCACTCGCATGCCACTTTCATGTATTCTTACCGAAATCAGTTACCTGATAACTTTTCAACACCAATGCAGATATCTCTGGACCCACTGCATAGATATTATTACAGCCTAGCGCATTTTGTTCGTTTAATATCCCTCTTTCAGAATGTTTAAGCTCAATTTTGAAATATTTTTAAGTTTCCAAGTAAAAGCCACTCGCATGTCACTTTCATGTATTCTTACCGAAATCAGTTACCTGATAACTTTTCAACACCAACGCAGGTATCTTTGGAACCACTGCATATATTTTCTTACAGCCTAGCGCATTTTGTTCGTTTAGTATCCCTCTTGCAGAATGTAAAAGGTCAATTTAGAAATATTTGTAGATTTCCAAGTAAAAGCCACTCGCTTGCCACTTTCATGTACTCTTACCGAAATAAGTTACCTGACAACTTTTTAACACCAACGCAGATATCTCTGGAACCACTGTATAGATATTATTACAGCCTAGCGCATTTTGTTCGTTTAATATCCCTTTTTCAGAATGTGTAAGCTCAATTTAGAAATATTTTTAAGTTTCCAAGTAAAAGCCACACGCATGCCACTTTCATGTATTCTTACCGAAATCAGTTATCTGTTAACTTTTCAACACCAACGCAGATATATCTGGAACCACTGCATAGATATTCTTACAGCCTAGCGCATTTTGTTCGTTGAATATCCGTCTATCAGAATGTGTAAGCTCAATTTAGAAACATTTTTAAGTTTCCAAGTAAAAGCCACACGCATGCCACTTTCATGGATTCTTACCGAAAGCAGTATGCTGCTTACTTTTCAACACCAATGCAAATATCTTTGGAACAACTGCATATATTTTCTTACAGCCTAGCGCATTTTGTTCGTTTAATATCCCTCTTTCAGAATGTGTAAGCTCAATTTAAAAATATTTGTAGATTTCCAAGTAAAAGCCACTCGCTTGCCACTTTCATGTACTCTTACCGAAATCAGTTACCTGATAACTTTTCAACACCATCGCAGATATCTCTGGAACCACTGCATAGATATTCTTACAGCCTAGCGCATTTTGTTCGTTTAATATCCCTTTTTCAGAATGTGTAAGCTCAATTTAGAAATATTTTTAAGTTTCCAAGTAAAAGCCACACGCATGCCACTTTCATGTATTCTTACCGAAATCAGTTATCTGTTAACTTTTCAACACCAACGCAGATATATCTGGAACCACTGCATAGATATTCTTACAGCCTAGCGCATTTTGTTCGTTGAATATCCGTCTATCAGAATGTGTAAGCTCAATTTAGAAACATTTTTAAGTTTCCAAGTAAAAGCCACTCGCATGCCACTTTCATATATTCTTACCGAAATCAGTTACCTGATAACTCTTCAACACCGGCGCACGTATCTCTGGAACCACTGTATATATTTTCTTACACCCTATCGCATTTTGTTCGTTTAATATCCCTCTTTCAGAATGTGTAAGCTCAATTTAGAAATATTTTTAAATTTCCAAGTAAAAGCCACACGCATGCCACTTTCATGTATTCTTACCGAAATCAGTTACCTGATAACTTTTCAACACCAACCATATCTCTGGAACCACTGCATAGATTTTCTTACAGACTAGCGCATTTTGTTCCTTTAGTATCCCTCTATCAGAATGTGTAAGCTCAATTTAGAAATATTTTTAAGTTTTCAAGTAAAAGCCACACGCATGCCACTTTCATGTATTCTTACCGAAATCAGTTACCTGATAACTTTTCAACACCAACGCAGATATCTCTGAAACCACTGCATAGATATTCTTACAGCCTAGCGCATTTTGTTCCTTTAGTATCCCTCTATCAGAATGTGTAAGCTCAATTTAGAAATATTTTTAAGTTTCCAAGTAAAAGCCACACGCATGCCACTTTCATGTATTCTTACCGAAATCAGTTACCTGATAACTTTTCAACACCAACGCAGATATCTCTGGAACCACTGCATATATTTTCTTACAGCCTAGTGCATTTTGTTCGTTTAATATCCCTCTTTCAGAATGTGTAAGCTCTATTTAGAAATATTTTTAAGTTTCCAAGTAAACGCCACTCGCATGCCACTTTCATGTATTCTTACCGAATTCAGTTACCTGATAACTTTTCAACACCAACGCAGATATCTCTGGAACCACTGCATAGATTTTCTTACAGACTAGCGCATTTTGTTCCCCTAGTATCCCTCTATCAGAATGTGTAAGCTCAATTTAGAAATATTTTTAAGTTTTCAAGTAAAAGCCACACGCATGCCACTTTCATGTATTCTTACCGAAATCAGTTACCTGATAACTTTTCAACACCAACGCAGATATCTCTGGTACCACTGCATAGATATTCTTACAGCCTAGCGCATTTTGTTCGTTTAATATCCCTCTTTCAGAATGTGTAAGCTAAATTTAGAAATATTTTAAAGTTTCCAAGTAAAAGCCACTCGCATGCCACTTTGATGTATTCTTACCGAAATCAGTTACCTGATAACTTTTCAACACCAACGCAGATATCTCTGGAACCACTGCATAGATATTCTTATAGCCTAGCGCATTTTGTTCGTTGAATATCCGCCTTTCAGAATGTGTAAGCTAAATTTAGAAATATTTTAAAGTTTCCAAGTAAAAGCCACTCGCATGCCACTTTCATGTTACCGAAATCAGTTACCTGATAACTTTTCAACACCAACGCAGATATCTCTGGTACCACTGCATAGATATTCTTACAGCCTAGCGCATTTTGTTCGTTTAATATCCCTATTTCAGAATGTGTAAGCTCAATTTAGAAATATTTTTAAGTTTCCAATTAAAAGCCACTCTGAAGCCAATTTCATGCATTTTTTACCGAAATCAGTTTCCTGCTTACTTTTCAACACCAACAAAGATATCTCTGGAACCACTGCATAGATATTCTTATAGCCTAGCGCATTTTGTTCGTTGAATATCCGCCTTTCAGAATGTGTAAGCTAAATTTAGAAATATTTTAAAGTTTCCAAGTAAAAGCCACTCGCATGCCACTTTCATGTTACCGAAATCAGTTACCTGATAACTTTTCAACACCAACGCAGATATCTCTGGTACCACTGCATAGATATTCTTACAGCCTAGCGCATTTTGTTCGTTTAATATCCCTCTTTCAGAATGTGTAAGCTAAATTTAGAAATATTTTAAAGTTTCCAAGTAAAAGCCACTCGCATGCCACTTTCATGTTACCGAAATCAGTTACCTGATAACTTTTCAACACCAACGCAGATATCTCTGGTACCACTGCATAGATATTCTTATAGCCTAGCGCATTTTGTTCGTTGAATATCCGCCTTTCAGAATATGTAAGCTCAATTTAGAAACATTTTTAAGTTTCCAAGTAAAAGCCACACGCATGCCACTTTCATGGATTCTTACCGAAATCAGTTTGCTGCTTACTTTTCAACACCACCAAAGATATATCTGGAACCACTGCATAGATATTCTTATAGCCTAGCGCATTTTGTTCGTTGAATATCCGCCTTTCAGAATATGTAAGCTTAATTTAGAAACATTTTTAAGTTTCCAAGTAAAAGCCACACGCATGCCACTTTCATGGATTCTTACCGAAGTCAGTTTGCTGCTTACTTTTCAACACCACCAAAGATATATCTGGAACCACTGCATAGATATTCTTATAGCCTAGCGCATTTTGTTCGTTGAATATCCGCCTTTCAGAATATGTAAGCTAAATTTAGAAATATTTTAAATTTTCCAAGTAAAAGCCACTCGCATGCCACTTTCATGTTACCGAAATCAGTTACCTGATAACTTTTCAACACCAACGCAGATATCTCTGGAACCACCTCATAGATTTTCTTACAGCCAGCGCATTTTGTTTGTCTAATATCCCTCTATCAGCATCTGTAAGCTTAATTTAGAAATATTTTTAAGGTTCCAAGTAAAAGCCACTCGCATGCCAATTTCATGCATTCTTACCGAAATCAGTTACCTGATAACTTTTCAACACCAACGCAGATACCTCTGGAACCACTGAATAGACATTCTTACAGCCTAGCGCATTTTGTTCGTTCAATATCCCTCTTTCATAATATGTAAGCTCAATTTAGAAATATTTTTAAGTTTCCAAGTAAAAGCCTCTCGCATGCCAATTTCATGTATTCTAACCGAAATCTGTTACCTGATAACTTTTCAACACCAACGCAGATATCTCTGGAACCACTGCATAGATATTCTTACAGCCTAGCGCATTTTGTTCGTTTGATATCCTGTAAGCAATAAGTAGACCAAGGTTTTCTTCCAGGTTTAAATTGCTGTTTTTATTGATAGGAGCGACCTAATCGTGGCGCTCGACTGAAGGCAAATTACAACTTAAAATCTAACATAAAATTTGTCAGCTTATATACTAACTTTGAGAAGTTCTAGACGACTCAAATGAGTGAGTTCTAAAATCTAACTCAAAGTCTTAACTCTATCTTATAAGTAATAAATTTATATTTTACCAGGCAATCATGATTTTTAGGAGCTTTACAAAAATCATAATTGAGTGGTTTCCTAATCTTAATATTTAACTCTAATGAATATTTGCCATGGGAAAATAAATGTTATTTGATTCTTAAGTCTGTGTACAGTTATTTTCCCTAGGCAAAAGTAAGGCGTGCGTCTCAACAGTTTGTCAGATCATACTCATATGCATAAACGCTAGAGCATTTAATTGTAATCAAAACACAAACCTTTGCCAAGTGCGATGTTATTGCCACGTATCTATTTTAAATGATTTATGCAACGGCCGGCCGTCTTTACTGAGTGGTGTCAAATGAACATTGTTTATTAATGTTACAAATATTTTTGTACAATTATTTTGTTTAAAGAATTTATATTATACTGGCAATGAAGGCTGTTAATATTTGCTACATACTGTTGGTTAAAGTGATTGTTTGATTACGCTACACCTCCACTTTTCAGAAGAATGTTCATATAATTTTATTTTATGGACATTCTTTTACAAATATTCTTAAGATTATTGTGTTTATATAAGTTTTAAAGATTATATTTGAATATTGTCATTCTTAGTATTACATTATTATTATGTTATTAATATATATTAATATTACCGGCGCCTAGCAACATTTAGTTTTTATATAGCTTAAGTCTATTTTTATGTATTATTTGTTCTTTTTTTGATTTCTTATCTACTATGGTTACATTATTTCTTAAGTCTATTTTCTTAACTTTATATGGACCTTTATACTGTTTTTCTAGCTTATGTCCCGCTTCATTTTTAATTAAGACTAAATCTCCTATTTTAATATCATATTCTATTGTATCCCTATCATAGTTTAATTTTTGCCTTAACTTATTTCTATCTAATAATTTTTGGATCTATTATATGCTATCTCTAACCTAAATTTTGTTTCTTTTGCGTAATTATCTATATTGTATAGTGGAGTAATTCTATCTACTTCATTAAATTGTTTAAAACTATTTGGTGATTTTGCAAAAATTAGCTCATATGGACAGTAATTATGTATTGTTGATGGTGTTGTGTTGAAACAGTAAGTGAAATATTTCAACCATTCGTCCCAATCAGATTTATCTACAGATATATATGAGCGTACGTATTCGTTAAAAGTTCTATGACTTCTTTCTATTGTGCCTAATGTTTGGTGATGATATGCAGTGGAAGTTTTTTTGTCTATCTTTAAATATTTACAAATTTCTTGTAATGTTTCATTTGTATACTCAGTGCCCCTGTCCGAAATGAACGTCTTCATTGGACCGTAGGTGAGTATGAATTTTTCAAAAATTGCTTTAGCGACTGTTTTAGCGCTTTTGTCTTGTATCGGTATAGTAACTAAGTATTTAGTTAAGTCACATATTAGTGTGACAGCATATTCATTTCCGTAAATTGATTTTGGAAATGGTCCAATTGTGTCCACGTAGACTACATCAAATGCCTTAGCAGGCGTTGGAGTGATGGTCATTGGACATTTTACATGTTTGTTAATTTTTGCAGTTTGACACTTAGGGCATGATTTTACGTATTTTGCTATATCTTTGGTCATGTTTTTCCAATAATAGTATCTTTTTATCTTTTCTGTGGTTCTAAAGATTCCACAGTGACCTCCTTCGATAGGGTCATCATGATATTTCAGCATAATATCAAGAATTTCCTTGGCATTCTCGTTATCAACGTGGGTCACCTCATTTAGTAGCGCTACTTTTAATTTATTTAGTACTTTATTGCCCGTAATTTTAAATTCATTCAAAGAGATAAATTCGAAAATTTTCTCATTAGGTGCCACTTGTAATTTATATATATTGTGTTTACCGGCCACATATTCGAGCCTAGAGATAAATTGTCCTAAGTCAAAGTTCCCGTTAGTAAACAAATCATTTATTTGTATATATGTTACTATAGATTTTCCCTTTTTGATGTAACATCTTTGAGGAAAAATCTTTAGTTTATAATATTTTCTGACGTCAGTGTTCTTAATTGGTACATATATACTGGGCTCTTTATAATTATTTTTATTAGTTTTATGCTGTTTATACATTTTATTATTTTCATTCTTATTTCTGCTACAGGTCATTGATCTGGTCGTGACTCTTAATATTTTAGATGCTTCTTTATTCATGTCCTTAAGGTCATTTATCGTTATACGCGATAAAGCGTCAGCAATGTAGTTGTCTTTTCCCCTGTCCTATTCCGCTTAACGTTGTTGTTTTGTTAGTGTTAATTTCATTTATATTAAATTGTTTTGCTTTTATTAGTGAAATATCGGCTCCAGTGTCTACTAAAAGTGTTACTGGAATATTCTTGCTATTTATATTTTTATAAATGAAGTAACAAAAATTAAGGTTGAGATTAAATATTTTATTGTTTAGTGAGTTAATCTTAGGGGAACTTCGGAGTTTTCCGAACTATCTTTATTTGATTCTGTTGGTCTAACAAAGTTTCTATTGCGTCTGCCGTTGTTGAATCTTTGTCTGTTTCTGTTATTGTAGTTATTATTTGAGTTGTAATTGTTGTTTCGTGGATAAGTGGTTCCTGTACGGAACTTATTTTCTGGAAAATTATTATAATTATCTTCCCAAATAATTGGGTTCCTAGCTGTTATTTTATATTTATTCATTTTATAAAAGGTACCATATAAAGTTAAGTAATTGGGTTCCTACATTTAATTTTATTCTTATTTATTTTGTAAAAAAAAAATTACGTATAATAATAGCTTTAACTTATATTTATATATTATATTAAAAATGCCATATTGAGTTTTACGTAGAAAAGAAAAAAAAAACTTCTAATTAAGTAACAATTAAAAAATAGATTGAATATGTGTTAGAAAAAAAATTTTTGCCAACGGCGGTTAACGCCTACCAGCCTAAAGATGCACATCAATTTGTGCACTCTTTTAATAATATTGTGTGTGTGTGTTTTCTTTTTTTTTTTTATTTGGTTTTTAAATTAATCTCTCTAATTAGTTTATCTTGTTCCACATCTTAGTGGCATCATTCCAGTTTGGAGGTGTATCTTTATGAGTTGCGACCTGTCCCTTTTAAGTCGGCATAGATAGCCGCCTCTTCTTTTCGGCTTCTTTACAGTTAGGATTTTTCTGTTGCTTTCGCTGGCTCTTCTTGTGTTCCTCCATGCTCAGAGGTTTTGGCCCAGAAGATTCCATTTCCTTGTAGTGGGCAAGGTTATTGGAAGTGTGCTTTTATTTAATTTGTGCACTCCTTTTCACTGCTTCTTGGCCAGACAGGATCTTCCTTCTCGCTACTGGCGGATCGTTTTGGCTGATCTCGCCAGGCTCTTAAAAATTTTTTTTTTCAATCCTTATTTTTCTATTTTATTAGGTGCATTTTTTTTAGCACTCTAATAAAACTGGCAGGATCGCCATGTAAGCAATAAGTAGACCAAGGTTTTCTTCCAGGTTTAAATTGCTGTTTTTATTGATAGGAGCGACCTAATCGTGGCGCTCGACTGAAGGCAAATTACAACTTAAAATCTAACATAAAATTTGTCAGCTTATATACTAACTTTGAGAAGTTCTAGACGACTCAAATGAGTGAGTTCTAAAATCTAACTCAAAGTCTTAACTCTATCTTATAAGTAATAAATTTATATTTTACCAGGCAATCATGATTTTTAGGAGCTTTACAAAAATCATAATTGAGTGGTTTCCTAATCTTAATATTTAACTCTAATGAATATTTGCCATGGGAAAATAAATGTTATTTGATTCTTAAGTCTGTGTACAGTTATTTTCCCTAGGCAAAAGTAAGGCGTGCGTCTCAACAGTTTGTCAGATCATACTCATATGCATAAACGCTAGAGCATTTAATTGTAATCAAAACACAAACCTTTGCCAAGTGCGATGTTATTGCCACGTATCTATTTTAAATGATTTATGCAACGGCCGGCCGTCTTTACTGAGTGGTGTCAAATGAACATTGTTTATTAATGTTACAAATATTTTTGTACAATTATTTTGTTTAAAGAATTTATATTATACTGGCAATGAAGGCTGTTAATATTTGCTACATACTGTTGGTTAAAATGATTGTTTGATTACGCTACAATCCCTCTTTCATAATGTGTAAGCTCAATTTAGAAATATTTTTAAGTTTCCAAGTAAAAGCCTCTCGCATGCCAATTTCATGTATTCTTACCGAAATCTGTTACCTGATAACTTTTCAACACCAACGCAGATATCTCTGGAACCACTGCATAGATATTCTTATAGCCTAGCGCATTTTGTTCGTTGAATATCCGTCTATCAGAATGTGTAAGCTCAATTTAGAAACATTTTTAAGTTTCCAAGTAAAAGCCACACGCATGCCACTTTCATGGATTCTTACCGAAAGCAGTATGCTGCTTACTTTTCAACACCAATGCAAATATCTTTGGAACAACTGCATATATTTTCTTACAGCCTAGCGCATTTTGTTCGTTTAATATCCCTCTTTCAGAATGTGTAAGCTCAATTTAGAAATATTTGTAGATTTCCAAGTAAAAGCCACTCGCTTGCCACTTTCATGTACTCTTACCGAAATCAGTTACCTGATAACTTTTGAACACCATCGCAGATATCTCTGGAACCACTGCATAGATATTCTTACAGCCTAGCGCATTTTGTTCGTTTAATATCCCTTTTTCAGAATGTGTAAGCTCAATTTAGAAATATTTTTAAGTTTCCAAGTAAAAGCCACACGCATGCCACTTTCATGGATTCTTACCGAAATCAGTATGCTGCTTACTTTTCAACTCCAATGCAAATATCTTTGAAACCACTGCATATATTTTCTTACAGCCTAGCGCATTTTGTTCGTTTAATATCCCTCTTTCAGAATGTGTAAGCTCAATTTAGAAATATTTTTAGATTTCCAAGTAAAAGCCACTCGCTTGCCACTTTCATGTACTCTTACCGAAATCAGTTACCTGATAACTTTTCAACACCAACGCATATATCTCTGGAACCACTGCATAGATATTCTTATAGCCTAGCGCATTTTGTTCGTTTAATATCTCTCTTTCAGAATGTGTAAGCTTAATTTAGAAATATTTTTAAGTTTCCAAGTAAAAGCCACTCGCATGTCACTTTCATGTATTCTTACCGAAATAAGTTTGCTGCTTACTTTTCAACATCAACAAAGATATATCTGGAACCACTGCATAGATTTTCTTACAGCCTAGCGCATTTTGTTCCTCTAGTATGCCTCTATCAGAATGTGTAAGCTTAATTTAGAAATATTTTTAAGTTTCCAAGTAAAAGCCACTCGCATGCCACTTTCATATATTCTTACCGAAATCAGTTACCTGATAACTTTTCAACACCAATGCAGATATCTCTGGACCCACTGCATAGATATTCTTACAGCCTAGCGCATTTTGTTCGTTTCATATCCCTCTTTCAGAATGTGTAAGCTCAATTTTGAAATATTTTTAAGTTTCCAAGTAAAAGCCACTCGCATGTCACTTTCATGTATTCTTACCGAAATCAGTTACCTGATAACTTTTCAACACCAACGCAGGTATCTTTGGAACCACTGCATATATTTTCTTACAGCCTAGCGCATTTTGTTCGTTTAATATCCCTCTTGCAGAATGTGTAAGCTCAATTTAGAAATATTTGTAGATTTCCAAGTAAAAGCCACTCGCTTGCCACTTTCATGTACTCTTACCGAAATAAGTTACCTGACAACTTTTTAACACCAACGCAGATATCTCTGGAACCACTGCATAGATATTATTACAGCCTAGCGCATTTTGTTCGTTTAATATCCCTTTTTCAGAATATGTAAGCTCAATTTAGAAATATTTTTAAGTTTCCAATTAAAAGCTACTCTGAACCCAATTTCATGCATTTTTTACCGAAATCAATTTCCTGCTTACTTTTCAACACCACCACATTCTGAAAGAGAGATATTAAACGAACAAAATGCGCTAGGCTATAAGAATATCTATGCAGTGGTTCCAGAGATATATGCGTTGGTGTTGAAAAGTTATCAGGTAACTGATTTCGGTAAGAGTACATGAAAGTGGCAAGCGAGTGGCTTTTACTTGGAAATCTAAAAATATTTCTAAATTGAGCTTACACATTCTGAAAGAGGGATATTAAACGAACAAAATGCGCTAGGCTGTAAGAAAATATATGCAGTGGTTTCAAAGATATTTGCATTGGAGTTGAAAAGTAAGCAGCATACTGATTTCGGTAAGAATCCATGAAAGTGGCATGCGTGTGGCTTTTACTTGGAAACTTAAAAATATTTCTAAATTGAGCTTACACATTCTGAAAAAGGGATATTAAACGAACAAAATGCGCTAGGCTGTAAGAATATCTATGCAGTGGTTCCAGAGATATCTGCGATGGTGTTCAAAAGTTATCAGGTAACTGATTTCGGTAAGAGTACATGAAAGTGGCAAGCGAGTGGCTTTTACTTGGAAATCTACAAATATTTCTAAATTGAGCTTACACATTCTGAAAGAGGGATATTAAACGAACAAAATGCGCTAGGCTGTAAGAAAATATATGCAGTTGTTCCAAAGATATTTGCATTGGTGTTGAAAAGTAAGCAGCATACTGCTTTCGGTAAGAATCCATGAAAGTGGCATGCGTGTGGAACCGCTGTATAGATTTTCTTACAGCCTAGCGCATTTTGTTCCTCTAGTATCCCTCTATCAGGATGTGTAAGCTTAATTTAGAAATATTTTTAAGTTTCCAAGTAAAAGCCACTCGCATGCCACTTTCATGTATTCTTACCGAAATCAGTTACCTGATAACTTTTCAACACCGGCGCACGTATCTCTGGAACCACTGCATATATTTTCTTACACCCTATCGCATTTTGTTCCTTTAATATCCCTCTTTCAGAATGTGTAAGCTCAATTTAGAAATATTATTAAGTTTCCAAGTAAAAGCCACACGCCTGCCACTTTCATGTATTCTTACCGAAATCAGTTACCTGATTACTTTTCAACACCAACGAAGATATCTCTGGAACCACTGCATAGAAATATTTGTAGATTTCCAAGTAAAAGCCACTCGCTTGCCACTTTCATGTACTCTTACCGAAATAAGTTACCTGACAACTTTTTAACACCAACGCAGATATCTCTGGAACCACTGCATAGATATTATTACAGCCTAGCGCATTTTGTTCGTTTAATATCCCTTTTTCAGAATGTGTAAGCTCAATTTAGAAATATTTTTAAGTTTCCAAGTAAAAGCCACACGCATGCCACTTTCATGGATTCTTACCGAAATCAGTATGCTGCTTACTTTTCAACTCCAATGCAAATATCTTTGAAACCACTGCATATATTTTCTTACAGCCTAGCGCATTTTGTTCGTTTAATATCCCTCTTTCAGAATGTGTAAGCTCAATTTAGAAATATTTTTAGATTTCCAAGTAAAAGCCACTCGCTTGCCACTTTCATGTACTCTTACCGAAATCAGTTACCTGATAACTTTTCAACACCAACGCAGATATATCTGGAACCACTGCATATATTTTCTTACAGCCTAGCGCATTTTGTTCGTCTAATATCCCTCTTTCAGAATGTGTAAGCTCAATTTAGTTATATTTTTAAGTTTCCAAGTAAAAGCCACTCGCATGCCACTTTCATGTATTCTTACCGAATTCAGTTACCTGATAACTTTTCAACACCAACGCAGATATCTCTGGAACCACTGCATAGATTTTCTTACAGACTAGCGCATTTTGTTCCTCTAGTATCCCTCTATCAGAATGTGTAAGCTCAATTTAGAAATATTTTTAAGTTTCCAAGTAAAAGCCACACGCATGCCACTTTCATGTATTCTTACCGAAATCAGTTACCTGATAACTTTTCAACACCAACGCAGATATCTCTGGAACCACTGCATAGATTTTCTTACAGACTAGCGCATTTTGTTCCCCTAGTATCCCTCTATCAGAATGTGTAAGCTCAATTTAGAAATATTTTTAAGTTTTCAAGTAAAAGCCACACGCATGCCACTTTCATGTATTCTTACCGAAATCAGCTATCTGTTAACTTTTCAACACCAACGCAGATATACCTGGAACCACTGCATATACATTCTTATAGCCTAGCGCATTTTGTTCGTTTAATATCCCTCTTTCAGAATATGTAAGCTCAATTTAGAAATATTTTTAAGTTTCCAAGTAAAAGCCACTCGCATGCCACTTTCATGTATTCTTACCGAAATCTCTTACCTGATAACTTTTCAACACCAACGCAGATATCTCTGGAACCACTGCATAGACATTCTTACAGCCTAGCGCATTTTGTTCGTTTAATATCCCTCTTTCAGAATATGTAAGCTCAATTTAGAAATATTTTTAAGTTTCCAAGTAAAAGCCACTCGCATGCCACTTTCAGGTATTCTTACCGAAATCTCTTACCTGATAACTTTTCAACACCAGCGCAGATATCTCTGGAACCACTGCATAGATTTTCTTACAGACTAGCGCATTTGGTTCCTCTAGTATCCCTCTATCAGAATGTGTAAGCTCAATTTAGAAATATTTTTAAGTTTCCAAGTAAAAGCAACACGCATGCCACTTTCATGTATTCTTACCGAAATCAGTTACCTGATAACTTTTCAACACCAACGCAGATATCTCTGGAACCACTGCATAGATTTTCTTACAGACTAGCGCATTTTGTTCCCCTAGTATCCCTCTATCAGAATGTGTAAGCTCAATTTAGAAATATTTTTAAGTTTTCAAGTAAAAGCCACACGCATGCCACTTTCATGTATTCTTACCGAAATCAGTTATCTGTTAACTTTTCAACACCAACGCAGATATATCTGGAACCACTGCATAGACATTCTTATAGCCTAGCGCATTTTGTTCGTTTAATATCCCTCTTTCAGAATATGTAAGCTCAATTTAGAAATATTTTTAAGTTTCCAAGTAAAAGCCACTCGCATGCCACTTTCATGTATTCTTACCGAAATCTCTTACCTGATAACTTTTCAACACCAACGCAGATATCTCTGGAACCACTGCATAGACATTCTTACAGCCTAGGGCGTTTTGTTCGTTTAATATCCCTCTTTCAGAATATGTAAGCTCAATTTAGAAATATTTTTAAGTTTCCAAGTAAAAGCCACTCGCATGCCACTTTCATGTATTCTTACCGAAATCTCTTACCTGATAACTTTTCAACACCAACGCAGATATCTCTGGAACCACTGCATAGATTTTCTTACAGACTAGCGCATTTTGTTCCTCTAGTATCCCTCTATCAGAATGTGTAAGCTCAATTTAGAAATATTTTTAAGTTTCCAAGTAAAAGCCACACGCATGCCACTTTCATGTATTCTTATCGAAATCAGTTACCTGATAACTTTTCAACTCCAACGCAGATATCTCTGGAACCACTGCATAGATTTTCTTACAGACTAGCGCATTTTGTTCCTCTAGTATCCCTCTATCGGGATGTGTAAGCTTAATTTAGAAATATTTTTAAGTTTCCAAGTAAAAGCCACTCGTATGCCACTTTCATGTATTCTTACCGAAATCAGTTACCTGATAACTTTTCAACACCGGCGCACGTATCTCTGGAACAACTGCATATATTTTCTTACACCCTATCGCATTTTGTTCCTTTAATACCCCTCTTGCACAATGTGTAAGCTCAATTTAGAAATATTATTAAGTTTCCAAGTAAAAGCCACACGCCTGCCACTTTCATGTATTCTTACCGAAATCAGTTACCTGATTACTTTTCAACACCAACGAAGATATCTCTGGAACCACTGCATAGATTTTCTTACAGACTAGCGCATTTTGTTCCTCTAGTATCCCTCTATCAGAATGTGTAAGCTCAATTTAGAAATATTTTTAAGTTTTCAAGTAAAAGCCACACGCATGCCACTTTCATGTATTCTTACCGAAATCAGTTATCTGTTAACTTTTCAACACCAACGCAGATATACCTGGAACCACTGCATAGACATTCTTATAGCCTAGCGCATTTTGTTCGTTTAATATCCCTCTTTCAGAATATGTAAGCTAAATTTAGAAATATTTTTAAGTTTCCAAGTAAAAGCCACTCGCATGCCACTTTCATGTATTCTTACCGAAATCAGTTACCTGATAACTTTTCAACACCGGCGCACGTATCTCTGGAACCACTGCATATATTTTCTTACACCCTATCGCATTTTGTTCCTTTAATATCCCTCTTGCACAATGTGTAAGCTCAATTTAGAAATATTATTAAGTTTCCAAGTGAAAGCCACACGCCTGCCACTTTCATGTATTCTTACCGAAATCAGTTACCTGATTACTTTTCAACACCAACGAAGATATCTCTGGAAACACTGCATAGATTTTCTTACAGACTAGCGCATTTTGTTCCTCTAGTATCCCTCTATCAGAATGTGTAAGCTCAATTTAGAAATATTTTTAAGTTTCCAAGTAAAAGCCACACGCATGCCACTTTCATGTATTCTTACCGAAATCAGTTACCTGATAACTTTTCAACACCAACGCAGATATCTCTGGAACCACTGCATAGATTTTCTTACAGACTAGCGCATTTTGTTCCCCTAGTATCCCTCTATCAGAATGTGTAAGCTCAATTTAGAAATATTTTTAAGTTTTCAAGTAAAAGCCACACGCATGCCACTTTCATGTATTCTTACCGAAATCAGTTATCTGTTAAGTTTTCAACACCAACGCAGATATACCTGGAACCACTGCATAGACATTCTTATAGCCTAGCGCATTTTGTTCGTTTAATATCCCTCTTTCAGAATATGTAAGCTCAATTTAGAAATATTTTTAAGTTTCCAAGTAAAAGCCACTCGCATGCCACTTTCATGTATTCTTACCGAAATCTCTTACCTGATAACTTTTCAACACCAACGCAGATATCTCTGGAACCACTGCATAGACATTCTTACAGCCTAGCGCATTTTGTTCGTTTAATATCCCTCTTTCAGAATATGTAAGCTCAATTTAGAAATATTTTTAAGTTTCCAAGTAAAAGCCACTCGCATGCCACTTTCATGTATTCTTACCGAAATCTCTTACCTGATAACTTTTCAACACCAGCGCAGATATCTCTGGAACCACTGCATAGATTTTCTTACAGACTAGCGCATTTGGTTCCTCTAGTATCCCTCTATCAGAATGTGTAAGCTCAATTTAGAAATATTTTTAAGTTTCCAAGTAAAAGCAACACGCATGCCACTTTCATGTATTCTTACCGAAATCAGTTACCTGATAACTTTTCAACACCAACGCAGATATCTCTGGAACCACTGCATAGATTTTCTTACAGACTAGCGCATTTTGTTCCCCTAGTATCCCTCTATCAGAATGTGTAAGCTCAATTTAGAAATATTTTTAAGTTTTCAAGTAAAAGCCACACGCATGCCACTTTCATGTATTCTTACCGAAATCAGTTATCTGTTAACTTTTCAACACCAACGCAGATATATCTGGAACCACTGCATAGACATTCTTATAGCCTAGCGCATTTTGTTCGTTTAATATCCCTCTTTCAGAATTTGTAAGCTCAATTTAGAAATATTTTTAAGTTTCCAAGTAAAAGCCACTCGCATGCCACTTTCATGTATTCTTACCGAAATCTCTTACCTGATAACTTTTCAACACCAACGCAGATATCTCTGGAACCACTGCATAGACATTCTTACAGCCTAGGGCGTTTTGTTCGTTTAATATCCCTCTTTCAGAATATGGAAGCTCAATTTAGAAATATTTTTAAGTTTCCAAGTAAAAGCCACTCGCATGCCACTTTCATGTATTCTTACCGAAATCTCTTACCTGATAACTTTTCAACACCAACGCAGATATCTCTGGAACCACTGCATAGATTTTCTTACAGACTAGCGCATTTTGTTCCTCTAGTATCCCTCTATCAGAATGTGTAAGCTCAATTTAGAAATATTTTTAAGTTTCCAAGTAAAAGCCACACGCATGCCACTTTCATGTATTCTTACCGAAATCAGTTACCTGATAACTTTTCAACACCAACGCAGATATCTCTGGAACCACTGCATAGATTTTCTTACAGACTAGCGCATTTTGTTCCTCTAGTATCCCTCTATCAGGATGTGTAAGCTTAATTTAGAAATATTTTTAAGTTTTCAAGTAAAAGCCACACGCATGCCACTTTCAACTATTCTTACCGAAATCAGTTACCTGATAACTTTTCAACACCAACGCAGATATCTCTGGAACCACTGCAAAGATATTCTTACAGCCTAGCGCATTTTGTTCCTCTAGTATCCCTCTATCAGAATGTGTAAGCTCAATTTAGAAATATTTTTAAGTTTCCAAGTAAAACCTACACGCATGCCACTTTCATGTATTCTTACCGAAATCAGTTACCTGATAACTTTTCAACACCAACGCAGATATCTCTGGAACCACTGCATATATTTTCTTACAGCCTAGCGCATTTTGTTCGTCTAATATCCCTCTTTCAGAATGTGTAAGCTCAATTTAGTTATATTTTTAAGTTTCCAAGTAAAAGCCACTCGCATGCCACTTTCACGTATTCTTACCGAATTCAGTTACCTGACAACTTTTCAACACCAACGCAGATATCTCTGGAACCACTTCATAGATTTTCTTACAGCCTAGCGCATTTTGTTTCTCTAATATCACTCTATCAGAATGTGTAAGCGTAATTTAGAAATATTTTTAAGGTTCCAAGTAAAAGCCACTCGCATGCTACTTTCATGTTACCGAAATCAGTTACCTGATAACTTTTCAACACCAACGCAGATATCTCTGGAACCACTGCATATATTTTCTTACAGCCTAGCGCATTTTGTTCGTCTAATATCCCTCTTTCAGAATGTGTAAGCTTAATTTAGAAATATTTTTAAGGTTCCAAGTAAATGCCACTCGCATGCCACTTTCATGTATTCTTACCGAAATCAGTTACATGATAACTTTTCAACACCAACGCAGATACCTCTTGAACCACTGCATAGATTTTCTTACAGACTAGCGCATTTTGTTCCTCTAGTATCCCTCTATCAGAATGTGTAAGCTCAATTTAGAAATATTTTTAAGTTTTCAAGTAAAAGCCACACGCATGCCACTTTCATGTATTCTTACCGAAATCAGTTACCTGATAACTTTTCAACACCAACGCAGATATCTCTGGAACCACTTCATAGATTTTCTTACAGCCTAGCGCATTTTGTTTCTCTAATATCCCTCTATCAGAGTGTGTAAGCGTAATTTAGAAATATTTTTAAGGTTCCAAGTAAAAGCCACTCGCATGCCACTTTCATGTATTCTTACCGAAATCAGTTGCATGATAACTTTTCAACACCAACGCAGATACCTCTCGAACCACTGCATAGACATTCTTCCAGCCTAGCGCATTTTGTTCGTTTAATATCCCTCTTTCAGAATGTGTAAGCTCAATTTAGAAATATTTGTAAGTTTCCAAGTAAAAGCCACTCGCATGCCAATTTCATGTATTCTTACCGAAATCTGTTACCTGATAACTTTTCAACACCAACGCAGATATCTCTGGAACCACTGCATAGATATTCTTACCGCCTAGCGCATTTTGTTCGTTTAATATCTCTCTTTCAGAATGTGTAAGCTAAATTTTAAAAATATTTTAAAGTGTCCAAGTAAAAGCCACTCGCATGCTACTTTCATGTTACCGAAATCAGTTACCTGATAACTTTTCAACACCAACGCAGATATCTCTGGGACCACTTCATAGATTATCTTACAGCCTAGCGCATTTTTTTTCTCTAATATCCCTCTATCAGAATGTGTAAGCTTAATTTAGAAATATTTTTAAGGTTCCAAGTAAAAGCCACTCGCATGCCACTTTCATGTATTCTTACCGAAATCAGTTACATGATAACTTTTCAACACCAACGCAGATACTTCTTGAACCATTGCATAGACATTCTTCCAGCCTAGCGCATTTTGTTCGTTTAATATCCCTCTTTCAGAATGTGTAAGCTCAATTTAGAAATATTTGTAAGTTTCCAAGTAAAAGCCACTCGCATGCCAATTTCATGTATTCTTACCGAAATCTGTTACCTGATAACTTTTCAACACCAACGCAGATATCTCTGGAACCACTGTATAGATATTCTTATAGCCTAGCGCATTTTGTTCGTTGAATATCCGCCTTTCAAAATGTGTAAGCTCAATTTAGTAACATTTTTAAGTTTCCAAGTAAAAGCCACACGCATGCCACTTTCATGGATTCTTACCGAAATCAGTTTGCCGCTAACTTTTCAACACCACCAAAGATATATCTGGAATCACTGCATAGATATTCTTATAGCCTAGCGAATTTGTTCGTTGAATATCCGCCTTTCAGAATATGTAAGCTCAATTTAGAAATATTTTTAAGTTTCCAAGTAAAAGCCACACGCATGCCACTTTCATGGATTCTTACCGAAATCAGTTTGCTGCTAACTTTTCAACACCACCAAAGATATATCTGGAACCACTGCATAGATATTCTTATAGCCTAGCGCATTTTGTTCGTTGAATATCCGTCTATCAGAATGTGTAAGCTCAATTTAGAAACATTTTTATGTTTCCAGGTAAAAGCCACACGCATGCCACTTTCATGGATTCTTACCGAAAGCAGTATGCTGCTTACTTTTCAACACCAATGCAAATATCTTTGGAACCACTGCATATATTTTCTTACAGCCTAGCGCATTTTGTTCGTTTAATATCCCTCTTTCATAATGAGTAAGCTCAATTTAGAAATATTTTTAAGTTTCCAAGTAAAAGCCTCTCGCATGCCAATTTAATGTATTCTTACCGAAATCTGTTACCTGATAACTTTTCAACACCAACGCAGATATCTCTGGAACCACTGCATAGATTTTCTTACAGACTAGCGCATTTTGTTCCTCTAGTATCCCTCTATCAGGATGTGTAAGCTTAATTTAGAAATATTTTTAAGTTTCCAAGTAAAAGCCACTCGCATGCCAGTTTCATGTATTCTTACCGAAATCAGTTACCTGATAACTTTTCAACACCGGCGCACGTATCTCTGGAACCACTGCATATATTTTCTTACACCCTATCGCATTTTGTTCCTTTAATATCCCTCTTGCACAATGTGTAAGCTCAATTTAGAAATATTATTAAGTTTCCAAGTAAAAGCCACACGCCTGCCATTTTCATGTATTCTTACCGAAATCAGTTACCTGATTACTTTTCAACACCAACGAAGATATCTCTGGAACCACTGCATAGATTTTCTTACAGACTAGCGCATTTTGTTCCTCTAGTATCCCTCTATCAGAATGTGTAAGCTCAATTTAGAAATATTTTTAAGTTTTCAAGTAAAAGCCACACGCATGCCACTTTCAACTATTCTTACCGAAACCAGTTACCTGATAACTTTTCAACACCAACGCAGATATCTCTGGAACCACTGCAAAGATATTCTTACAGCCTAGCGCATTTTGTTCCTCTAGTATCCCTCTATCAGAATGTGTAAGCTCAATTTAGAAATATTTTTAAGTTTCCAAGTAAAACCCACACGCATGCCACTTTCATGTATTCATACCGAAATCAGTTACCTGATAACTTTTCAACACCAACGCAGATATCTCTGGAACCACTGCATATATTTTCTTACAGCCTAGCGCATTTTGTTCGTCTAATATCCCTCTTTCAGAATGTGTAAGCTCAATTTAGTTATATTTTTAAGTTTCCAAGTAAAAGCCACTCGCATGCCACTTTCACGTATTCTTACCGAATTCAGTTACCTGACAACTTTTCAACACCAATGCAGATATCTCTGGAACCACTTCATAGATTTTCTTACAGCCTAGCGCATTTTGTTTCTCTAATATCACTCTATCAGAATGTGTAAGCGTAATTTAGAAATATTTTTAAGGTTCCAAGTAAAAGCCACTCGCATGCTACTTTCATGTTACCGAAATCAGTTACCTGATAACTTTTCAACACCAACGCAGATATCTCTGGAACCACTGCATATATTTTCTTACAGCCTAGCGCATTTTGTTCGTCTAATATCCCTCTTTCAGAATGTGTAAGCTTAATTTAGAAATATTTTTAAGGTTCCAAGTAAATGCCACTCGCATGCCACTTTCATGTATTCTTACCGAAATCAGTTACATGATAACTTTTCAACACCAACGCAGATACCTCTTGAACCACTGCATAGATTTTCTTACAGACTAGCGCATTTTGTTCCTCTAGTATCCCTCTATCAGAATGTGTAAGCTCAATTTAGAAATATTTTTAAGTTGTCAAGTAAAAGCCACACGCATGCCACTTTCATGTATTCTTACCGAAATCAGTTACCTGATAACTTTTCAACACCAACGCAGATATCTCTGGAACCACTTCATAGATTTTCTTACAGCCTAGCGCATTTTGTTTCTCTAATATCCCTCTATCAGAATGTGTAAGCGTAATTTAGAAATATTTTTAAGGTTCCAAGTAAAAGGCACTCGCATGCCACTTTCATGTATTCTTACCGAAATCAGTTGCATGATAACTTTTCAACACCAACGCAGATACCTCTCGAACCACTGCATAGACATTCTTCCAGCCTAGCGCATTTTGTTCGTTTAATATCCCTCTTTCAGAATGTGTAAGCTCAATTTAGAAATATTTGTAAGTTTCCAAGTAAAAGCCACTCGCATGCCAATTTCATGTATTCTTACCGAAATCTGTTACCTGATAACTTTTCAACACCAACGCAGATATCTCTGGAACCACTGCATAGATATTCTTACCGCCTAGCGCATTTTGTTCGTTTAATATCTCTCTTTCAGAATGTGTAAGCTAAATTTAGAAATAATTTAAAGTGTCCAAGTAAAAGCCACTCGCATGCTACTTTCATGTTACCGAAATCAGTTACCTGATAACTTTTCAACACCAACGCAGATATCTCTGGAACCACTTCATAGATTATCTTACAGCCTAGCGCATTTTTTTTCTCTAATATCCCTCTATCAGAATGTGTAAGCTTAATTTAGAAATATTTTTAAGGTTCCAAGTAAAAGCCACTCGCATGCCACTTTCATGTATTCTTACCGAAATCAGTTACATGATAACTTTTCAACACCAACGCAGATACTTCTTGAACCATTGCATAGACATTCTTCCAGCCTAGCGCATTTTGTTCGTTTAATATCCCTCTTTCAGAATGTGTAAGCTCAATTTAGAAATATTTGTAAGTTTCCAAGTAAAAGCCACTCGCATGCCAATTTCATGTATTCTTACCGAAATCTGTTACCTGATAACTTTTCAACACCAACGCAGATATCTCTGGAACCACTGTATAGATATTCTTATAGCCTAGCGCATTTTGTTCGTTGAATATCCGCCTTTCAGAATGTGTAAGCTCAATTTAGTAACATTTTTAAGTTTCCAAGTAAAAGCCACACGCATGCCACTTTCATGGATTCTTACCGAAATCAGTTTGCCGCTAACTTTTCAACACCACCAAAGATATATCTGGAATCACTGCATAGATATTCTTATAGCCTAGCGAATTTGTTCGTTGAATATCCGCCTTTCAGAATATGTAAGCTCAATTTAGAAATATTTTTAAGTTTCCAAGTAAAAGCCACACGCATGCCACTTTCATGGATTCTTACCGAAATCAGTTTGGTGCTAACTTTTCAACACCACCAAAGATATATCTGGAACCACTGCATAGATATTCTTATAGCCTAGCGCATTTTGTTCGTTGAATATCCGTCTATCAGAATGTGTAAGCTCAATTTAGAAACATTTTTATGTTTCCAAGTAAAAGCCACACGCATGCCACTTTCATGGATTCTTACCGAAAGCAGTATGCTGCTTACTTTTCAACACCAATGCAAATATCTTTGGAACCACTGCATATATTTTCTTACAGCCTAGCGCATTTTGTTCGTTTAATATCCCTCTTTCATAATGAGTAAGCTCAATTTAGAAATATTTTTAAGTTTCCAAGTAAAAGCCTCTCGCACGCCAATTTAATGTATTCTTACCGAAATCTGTTACCTGATAACTTTTCAACACCAACGCAGATATCTCTGGAACCACTGCATAGATATTCTTATAGCCTAGCGCATTTTGTTCGTTGAATATCCGCCTTTCAGAATATGTAAGCTCAATTTAGAAACATTTTTAAGTTTCCAAGTAAAAGCCACACGCATGCCACTTTCATGTATTCTTACCGAAATCAGTATGCTGCTTACTTTTCAACACCAATGCAAATATCTTTGAAACCACTGCATATATTTTCTTACAGCCTAGCGCATTTTGTTCGTTTAATATCCCTCTTTCAGAATGTGTAAGCTCAATTTAGAAACATTTTTATGTTTCCAAGTAAAAGCCACACGCATGCCACTTTCATGGATTCTTACCGAAAGCAGTATGCTGCTTACTTTTCAACACCAATGCAAATATCTTTGGAACCACTGCATATATTTTCTTACAGCCTAGCGCATTTTGTTCGTTTAATATCCCTCTTTCATAATGTGTAAGCTCAATTTAGAAATATTTTTAAGTTTCCAAGTAAAAGCCACTCGCATGCCACTTTCATGTATTCTTACCGAAATCAGTTACCTGATAACTTTTCAACACCAATGCAGATATCTCTGGACCCACTGCATAGATATTCTTACAGCCTAGCGCATTTTGTTCGTTTAATATCCCTCTTTCAGAATGTGTAAGCTCAATTTTGAAATATTTTTAAGTTTCCAAGTAAAAGCCACTCGCATGTCACTTTCATGTATTCTTACCGAAATCAGTTACCTGATAACTTTTCAACACCAACGCAGGTATCTTTGGAACCACTGCATATATTTTCTTACAGCCTAGCGCATTTTGTTCGTTTAGTATCCCTATTGCAAAATGTGTAAGCTCAATTTAGAAATATTTATAGATTTCCAAGTAAAAGCCACTCGCTTGCCACTTTCATGTACTCTTACCGAAATAAGTTACCTGACAACTTTTTAACACCAACGCAGATATCTCTGGAACCACTGCATAGATATTATTACAGCCTAGCGCATTTTGTTCGTTTAATATCCCTTTTTCAGAATGTGTAAGCTCAATTTAGAAATATTTTTAAGTTTCCAAGTAAAAGCCACACGCATGCCACTTTCATGTATTCTTACCGAAATCAGTTACCTGATAACTTTTCAACACCAACGCAGATATCTCTGGAACCATTGCATAGATATTCTTACAGCCTAGCGCATTTTGTTCGTTCAATATCCCTCTTTCATAATGTGTAAGCTCAATTTAGAAATATTTTTAAGTTTCCAATTAAAAGCTACTCTGAACCCAATTTCATGCATTTTTTACCGAAATCAATTTCCTGCTTACTTTTCAACACCACAAAAGATATCTCTGGAACCGCTGCATTGATTTTCTTACAGCCTAGCGCATTTTGTTCCTCTAGTATCCCTCTATCAGGATGTGTAAGCTTAATTTAGAAATATTTTTAAGTTTCCAAGTAAAAGCCACTCGCATGCCACTTTCATGTATTCTTACCAAAATCAGTTACCTGATAAATTTTCAAAACCGGCGCACGTATCTCTGGAACCACTGCATATATTTTCTTACACCCTATCGCATTTTGTTCCTTTAATATCCCTCTTTCAGAATGTGTAAGCTCAATTTAGAAATATTATTAAGTTTCCAAGTAAAAGCCACACGCCTGCCACTTTCATGTATTCTTACCGAAATCAGTTACCTGATTACTTTTCAACACGAACGAAGATATCTCTGGAACCACTGCATAGATTTTCTTACAGACTAGCGCATTTTGTTCCTCTAGTATCCCTCTATCGGAATGTGTAAGCTCAATTTAGAAATATTTTTAAGTTTTCAAGTAAAAGCCACACGCATGCCACTTTCATGTATTCTTACCGAAATCAGTTACCTGATAACTTTTCAACACCAACGCAGATATCTCTGGAACCACTGCATAGATATTCTTACAGCCTAGCGCATTTTGTTCCTCTAGTATCCCTCTATCAGAATGTGTAAGCTCAATTTAGAAATATTTTTAAGTTTCCAAGTAAAAGCCACGCGCATGCCACTTTCATGTATTCTTACCGAAATCAGTTACCTGATAACTTTTCAACTCCAACGCAGATATCTCTGGAACCACTGCATATATTTTCTTACAGCCTAGCGCATTTTGTTCATCTAATATCCCTCTTTCAGAATGTGTAAGCTCAATTGAGTTATATTTTTAAGTTTCCAAGTAAAAGCCACTCTCATGCCACTTTCATGTATTCTTACCGAAATCAGTTACCTGATTACTTTTCAACACGAATGAAGATATCTCTGGAACCACTGCATAGATTTTCTTACAGACTAGCGCATTTTGTTCCTCTAGTATCCCTCTATCAGAAAGTGTAAGCTCAATTTAGAAATATTTTTAAGTTTTCAAGTAAAAGCCACACGCATGCCACTTTCATGTATTCTTACCGAAATTAGTTACCTGATAACTTTTCAACACCAACGCACATATCTCTGGAACCACTTCATAGATTTTCTTACAGCCTAGCGCATTTTGTTTCTCTAATATCCCTCTATCAGAATGTGTAAGCTTAATTTAGAAATATTTTTAAGGTTCCAAGTAAAAGCCACTCGCATGCCACTTTCATGTATTCTTACCGAAATCAGTTACATGATAACTTTTCAACACCAATGCAGATACCTCTTGAACCACTGCATAGACATTCTTCCAGCCTAGCGCATTTTGTTCGTTTAATATCCCTCTTTCAGAATGTGTAAGCTCAATTTAGAAATATTTGTAAGTTTCCAAGTAAAAGCCACTCGCATGCCAATTTCATGTATTCTTACCGAAATCTGTTACCTGATAACTTTTCAACACCAACGCAGATATCTCTGGAACCACCGTATAGATATTCTTATAGCCTAGCGCATTTTGTTCGTTGAATATCCGCCTTTCAGAATGTGTAAGCTCAATTTAGAAACATTTTTAAATTTCCAAGTAAAAGCCACACGCATGCCACTTTCATGGATTCTTACCGAAATCAGTTTGCTGCTAACTTTTCAACACCACCAAAGATATATCTGGAACCACTGCATAGATATTCTTATAGCCTAGCGCATTTTGTTCGTTGAATATCCGCCTTTTAGAATATGTAAGCTCAATTTAGAAACATTTTTAAGTTTCCAAGTAAAAGCCACACGCATGCCACTTTCATGGATTCTTACCGAAATCAGTTTGCTGCTTACTTTTCAACACCAACGCAGATATCTCTGAAACCACTGCATAGATATTCTTACAGCCTAGCGCATTTTGTTCGTTTAATATCTCTCCTTTAGAATGTTTAAGCTAAATTTAGAAATATTTTTAAGTTTCCAAGTAAAAGCCACTCGCATGCCACTTTCATGTATTCTTACCGATATCAGTTACCTGATAACTTTTCAACACCAACGCAGATATCTCTGGAACCACTTCATAGATTCTCTTACAACCTAGCGCATTTTGTTTCTCTAATATTCCTCTATCAGCATGTGTAAGCTTAATTTAGAATAATTTTTAAGGTTCCAAGTAAAAGCCACTCGCATGCCACTTTCATGTATTCTTACCGAAATTAGTTACCTGATAACTTTTCAACACCAACGCACATATCTCTGGAACCACTTCATAGATTTTCTTACAGCCTAGCGCATTTTGTTTCTCTAATATCCCTCTATCAGAATGTGTAAGCTTAATTTAGAAATATTTTTAAGGTTCCAAGTAAAAGCCACTCGCATGCCACTTTCATGTATTCTTACCGAAATCAGTTACATGATAACTTTTCAACACCAACGCAGATACCTCTGGAACCACCGCATAGACATTCTTACAGCCTAGCGCATTTTGTTCGTTAAATATCCCTCTTTCAGAATGTGTAAGCTCAATTTAGAAATATTTTTGTTTCCAAGTAAAAGCCTCTCGCATGCCAATTTCATGGATTCCTACCGAAATCAGTTACCTGATAACTTTTCAACACCAACGCAGGTATCTTTGGAACCACTGCATATATTTTCTTACAGCCTAGCGCATTTTGTTCGTTTAATATCCCTCTTGCAGAATGTGTAAGCTCAATTTAGAAATATTTGTAGATTTCCAAGTAAAAGCCACTCGCTTGCCACTTTCATGTACTCTTACCGAAATAAGTTACCTGATAACTTTTCAACACCGGCGCACGTATCTCCGGAACTACTGCATATATTTTCTTACAGCCTAGCGCATTTTGTTCGTTTAATATCCCTCTTTCAGAATGTGTAAGGTCAATTTTGAAATATTTTTAAGTTTCCAAGTAAAAGCCACTCGCATGTCACTTTCATGTATTCTTACCGAAATCAGTTACCTGATAACTTTTCAACACCATCGCAGCTATCTTTGGAACCACTGCATATATTTTCTTACAGCCTAGCGCATTTTGTTCGTTTAATATCCCTCTTGCAGTATGTGTAAGCTCAATTTAGAAATATTTGTAGATTTCCAAGTAAAAGCAACTGGCATGTCACTTTCATGTGTTCTTACCGAAATCAGTTACCTGATAACTTTTCAACACCAACGCAGATATGTCGAGAACCACTGCATAGGCATTCTTACAGCCCAGCGCATTTTGTTCGTTTAATATCCCTCCTTCAGAATATGTAAGCTCAATTTAGAAATATTTTTAAGTTTCCAAGTAAAAGCCACTCGCATGCCACTTACATGTATTCTTACCGAAATCTGTTACCTGATAACTTTTCAACACCAACGCAGATACCTATAGAACCACTGCATAGACATTCTTACAGCCTAGCGCATTTTGTTCGTTCAATATCCCTCTTTCAGAATGTGTAAGCTCAATTTAGAAATATTTTTAAGTTTCCAAGTAAAAGCCACTCTGAAGCCAATTTCATGCATTTTTTTACCGAAATCAGTTTCCTACTTACTTTTCAACACCAACAAAGATATCTCTGGAACCACTGCATAGATTTTCTTACAGCCTAGCGCATTTTGTTCCTCTAGTTTCCCTCTATCAGGATGTGTAAGCTTAGTTTAGAAATATTTTTAAGTTTCCAAGTAAAAGCCACTCGCATGCCACTTTCATGTATTCTTACCGAAATCAGTTACCTGATAACTTTTCAACACCAACGCAGATATCTCTGGAACCACTGCATAGATATTCTTACAGCCTAGCGCATTTTGTTCCTCCAGTATCCCTCTATCAGAATGTATAAGCTCAATTTAGAAATATTTTTAAGTTTCCAAGTAAAAGCCACACGCATGCCATTTTGATGTATTCTTACCGAAATCAGTTACCTGATAACTTTTCAACACCAACGCAGATATCTCTGGAACCTCTGCATATATTTTCTTACAGCCTAGCGCATTTTGTTCGTTTAATATCCGTCTTTCAGAATGCGTAAGCTCAATTTAGTTATATTTTTAAGTTTCCAAGTAAAAGCCACTCGCATGCCACTTTCATGTATTCTTACCGAATTCAGTTACCTGATAACTTTTCAACACCAACGCAGATATCTCTGGAACCACTGCATAGATTTTCTTACAGACTAGCGCATTTTGTTCCCCTAGTATCCCTCTGTCAGAATGTGTAAGCTCAATTTAGAAATATTTTTAAGTTTTCAAGTAAAAGCCACACGCATGCCACTTTCATGTATTCTTACCGAAATCTGTTACCTGATAACTTTTCAACACCAACGCAGATATCTCTGGAACCACTGCATAGATATTCTTACAGCCTAGCGCATTTTGTTCGTTTAATATCTCTCTTTCAGAATGTGTAAGCTAAATTTAGAAATATTTTAAAGTTTCCAAGCAAAAGCCACTCGCATGCCACTTTCATGTTGCCGAAATCAGTTACCTGATAACTTTTCAACACCAACGCAGATATCTCTGGAACCACTTCATCGATTTTCTTACAGCCTAGCGCATTTTGTTTCTCTAATATCCCTCTATCAGAATGTGTAAGCTTAATTTAGAAATATTTTTAAGGTTCCAAGTAAAAGCCACACGCATTCCACTTTCATGGATTCTTACCGAAATCAGTTTGCTGCTTACTTTTCAACACCAACGCAGATACCTCTTGAACCACTGCATAGACATTCTTACAGCCTAGCGCATTTTGTTCGTTAAATATCCCTCTTTCAGAATGTGTAAGCTCAATTTAGAAATATTTTTAAGTTTCCAAGTAAAAGCCTCTCGCATGCCAATTTCATGTATTCTTACCGAAATCTGTTACCTGATAACTTTTCAACACCAACGCAGATATCTCTGGAACCGCTGCATAGATATTCTTATGGCCTAGCGCATTTTGTTCGTTGAATATCCGTCTTTCAGAATGTGTAAGCTCAATTTAGAAACATTTTTAAGTTTCCAAGTAAAAGCCACACGCATGCCACTTTCATGGATTCTTACCGAAAGCAGTATGCTGCTTACTTTTCAACACCAACGCAGATATCTCTGGAACCACTGCATAGATATTCTTATAGCCTAGCGCATTTTGTTCGTTTAATATCCCTCTTTCAGAATGTGTAAGCTCAATTTAGAAATATTTGTAGATTTACAAGTAAAAGCCACTCGCTTGCCACTTTCATGTACTCTTACCGAAATAAGTTACCTGATAACTTTTCAACACCGGCGCACGTATCTCTGGAACCACTGCATATATTTTCTTACAGCCTAGCGCATTTTGTTCGTTTAATATCCCTCTTTCAGAATGTGTAAGCTCAATTTTGAAATATTTTTAAGTTTCCAAGTAAAAGGCACTCGCATGTCACTTTCATGTATTCTTACCGAAATCAGTTACCTGATAACTTTTCAACACCAACGCAGATATCTCTGGAACCGCTGCATAGATATTCTTATGGCCTAGCGCATTTTGTTCGTTGAATATCCGTCTTTCAGAATGTGTAAGCTCAATTTAGAAACATTTTTAAGTTTCCAAGTAAAAGCCACACGCATGCCACTGTCATGTACTCTTACCGAAATCAGTTACCTGATAACTTTTCAACACCAACGCAGATATCTCTGGAATCACTGCATAGATATTCTTACAGCCTAGCGCATTTTGTTCGTTTAATATCCCTCTTTCAGAATGTGTAAGCTCAATTTAGAAATATTTGTAGATTTACAAGTAAAAGCCACTCGCTTGCCACTTTCATGTACTCTTACCGAAATAAGTTACCTGATAACTTTTCAACACCGGCGCACGTATCTCTGGAACCACTGCATATATTTTCTTACAGCCTAGCGCATTTTGTTCGTTTAATATCCCTCTTTCAGAATGTGTAAGCTCAATTTTGAAATATTTTTAAGTTTCCAAGTAAAAGGCACTCGCATGTCACTTTCATGTATTCTTACCGAAATCAGTTACCTGATAACTTTTCAACACCAACGCAGGTATCTTTGGAACCACTGCATAGACATTCTTACAGCCTAGGGCATTTTGTTCGTTTAATATCCCTCTTTCAGAATGTGTAAGCTCAATTTAGAAATATTTGTGAGTTTCCAAGTAAAAGCCACTCGCATGCCACTTTCATGTATTCTTACCGAAATCTGTTACCTGATAACTTTTCAACACCAACGCAGATATCTCTGGAACCACTGCATAGATATTCTTACAGCCTAGCGCATTTTGTTCGTTCAATATCCCTCTTTCATAATGTGTAAGCTCAATTTTGAAATATTTTTAAGTTTCCAAGTAAAAGCCACTCGCATGTCACTTTCATGTATTCTTACCGAAATCAGTTACCTGATAATTTTTCAACACCAACGCAGGTATCTTTGGAACCACTGCATATATTTTCTTAGAGCCTAGCGCATTTTGTTCGTTTAATATCCCTCTTGCAGAATGTGTAAGCTCAATTTAGAAATATTTGTAGATTTCCAAGTAAAAGCCACTGGCATGCCACTTTCATGTATTCTTACTGAAATCAGTTACCTGATAACTTTTCAACACCAACGCAGATATGTCTGGAACCACTGCATATGCATTCTTACAGCCTAGCGCATTTTGTTCGTTTAATATCCCTCTTTCAGAATATGTAAGCTTAATTTAGAAATATTTTTAAGTTTCCAAGTAAAAGCCACACGCATGCCACTTTCATGTATTCTTACCGAAATCAGTTACCTGATAACTTTTCAACACCAATGCAGATATCTCTGGACCCACTGCATAGATATTCTTACAGCCTAGCGCATTTGGTTCGTTTAATATCCCTCTTTCAGAATGTGTAAGCTCAATTTTGAAATATTTTTAAGTTTCCAAGTAAAAGCCACTCGCATGTCACTTTCATGTATTCTTACCGAAATCAGTTACCTGATAACTTTTCAACACCAACGCAGGTATCTTTGGAACCACTGCATATATTTTCTTACAGCCTAGCGCATTTTGTTCGTTTAATATCCCTATTGCAGAATGTGTAAGCTCAATTTAGAAATATTTGTAGATTTCCAAGTAAAAGCCACTCGCTTGCCACTTTCATGTACTTTTACCGAAATAAGTTACCTGATAACTTTTCAATACCGGGGCACGTATCTCTGGAACCACTGCATATATTTTCTTACAGCCTAGCGCATTTTGTTCGTTTAAAATCCCTCTTTTAGAATGTGTAAGGTCAATTTTAAAATATTTTTAAGTTTCCAAGTAAAAGCCACTCGCATATCACTTTCATGTATTCTTACCGCAATAAGTTACCTGATAACTTTTCAACACCAACGCAGGTATCTTTGGAACCACTGCATATATTTTCTTACAGCCTAGCGCATTTTGTTCGTTTAATATCCCTCTTGCAGAATGTGTAAGCTCAATTTAGAAATATTTGTAGATTTCCAAGTGAAAGCCACTGGCATGCCACTTTCATGTATTCTTACCGAAATCAGTTACCTGATAACTTTTCAACACCAACGCAGATATGTCGGGAACCACTGCATAGGCATTCTTACAGCCTAGCGCATTTTGTTCGTTTAATATCCCTCTTTCAGAATATGTAAGCTCAATTTAGAAATATTTTTAAGTTTCCAAGTAAAAGCCACTCGCATGCCACTTTCATGTATTCTTACCGAAATCTGTTACCTGATAACTTTTCAACACCAACGCAGATACCTATGGAACCACTGCATAGATATTCTTACAGCCTAGCGCATTTTGTTCGTTCAATATCCCTCTTTCAGAATGTGTAAGCTCAATTTAGAAATATTTTTAAGTTTCCAAGTAAAAGCCACTCTGAAGCCAATTTCATGCATTTTTTTACCGAAATCAGTTTCCTGCTTACTTTTCAACACCAACAAAGATATCGCTGGAACCACTGCATATATTTTCTTACAGCCTAGCGCATTTTGTTCGTTTAATATCCCTCTTTCAGAATGTGTAAGCTCAATTTAGAAATATTTGTAGATTTCCAAGTAAAAGCCACTCGCTTGCCACTTTCATGTACTCTTACCGAAATCAGTTACCTGATAACTTTTCAACACCAACGCAGATACCTATGGAACCACTGCATAGACATTCTTACAGCGTAGCGCATTTTGTTCGCTTAATATCCCTCTTTCAGAATGTGTAAGCTCAATTTAGAAATATTTTTAAGTTTCCAAGTAAAAGCCACACGCATGCCACTTTCATGGATTCTTACCGAAATCAGCATGCTGCTTACTTTTCAACACCAATGCAAATATCTTTGGAACCACTGCATATATTTTCTTACAGCCTAGCGCATTTTGTTCGTTCAGTATCCCTCTTTCATAATGTGTAAGCTCAATTTAGAAATATTTTTAAGTTTCTAAGTAAAAGCCACTCTGAAGCCAATTTCATGCATTTTTTACCGAAATCAGTTTCCTGCTTACTTTTCAACACCAACAAAGATATCTCTGGAACCACTGCATAGATTTTCTTACAGCCTAGCGCATTTTGTTCCTCTAGTATCCCTCTATCAGGATGTGTAAACTTAATTTAGAAATATTTTTAAGTTTCCAAGTAAAAGCCACACGCATGCCACTTTCATGTATTCTTACCGAAATCAGTTACCTGATTACTTTTCAACACCAACGAAGATATCTCTGGAACCACTGCATAGATTTTCTTACAGACTAGCGCATTTTGTTCCTCTAGTATCCCTCTATCAGAATGTGTAAGCTCAATTTAGAAATATTTTTAAGTTTTCAAGTAAAAGCCACACGCATGCCACTTTCGTGTATTCTTACCGAAATCAGTTACCTGATAACTTTTCAACACCAATGCAGATATCTCTGGAACCACTGCATAGATATTCTTACAGCCTAGCGCATTTTGTTCCTCTAGTATCCCTCTATCACAATGTGTAAGCTCAATTTAGAAATATTTTTAAGTTTCCAAGTAAAAGCCACACGCATGCCACTTTCATGTATTCTTACCGAAATCAGTTACCTCATAACTTTTCAACACCAACGCAGATATCTCTGGAACCACTGCATATATTTTCTTACAGCCTAGAGCATTTTGTTTGTTTAGTATCCCTCTTTCAGAATGTGTAAGCTCAATTTAGTTATATTTTTAAGTTTCCAAGTAAAAGCCACTCGCATGCCACTTTCATGTATTCTTACCGAATTCAGTTACCTGATAACTTTTCAACACCAACGCAGATATCTCTGGAACCACTGCATAGATTTTCTTACAGACTAGCGCATTTTGTTCCCCTAGTATCCCTCTATCAGAATGTGTAAGCTCAATTTAGAAATATTTTTAAGTTTTCAAGTAAAAGCCACACGCATGCCACTTTCATGTATTCTTACCGAAATCAGTTACCTGATAACTTTTCAACACCAACGCAGATATCTCTGGAACCACTGCATAGATATTCTTACAGCCTAGTGCATTTTGTTCGTTTAATATCTCTCTTTCAGAATGTGTAAGCTAAATTTAGAAATATTTTAAAGTTTCCAAGTAAAAGCCACTCGCATGCCACTTTCCTGTTGCCGACATCAGTTACCTGATAACTTTTCAACACCAACGCAGATATCTCTGGAACCACTTCATAGATTTTCTTACGGCCTAGCGCATTTTGTTTCTCTAATATCCCTCTATCAGAATGTGTAAACTTAATTTAGAAATATTTTTAAGGTTCCAAGTAAAAGCCACTCGCATGCCAGTTTCATGTATTCTTACCGAAATCAGATACATGATAACTTTTCAACACCAACGCAGATACCTCTTGAACCACTGCATAGACATTTTTACAGCCTAGCGCATTTTGTTCGTTTAATATCCCTCTTTCAGAATGTGTAAGCTCAATTTAGAAATATTTGTAAGTTTCCAAGTAAAAACCACTCGCATGCCAATTTCATGTATTCTTACCGAAATCTGTTACCTGATAACTTTTCAACACCAACGCAGATATCTCTGGAACCACTGCATAGATATTCTTACAGCCTAGCGCATTTTGTTTCTCTAATATCCCTCTATCAGCATGTGTAAGCTTAATTTAGAAATATTTTTAAGGTTCCAAGTAAAAGCCACTCGCATGCCACTTTCATGTATTCTTACCGAAATCAGTTACCTGATAACTTTTCAACACCAACGCAGATACCTCTGGAACCACTTCATAGACATTCTTACAGCCTAGCGCATTTTGTTCGTTAAGTATCCCTCTTTCAGAATGTGTAAGATCAATTTAGAAATATTTTTAAGTTTCCAAGTAAAAGCCTCTCGCATGCCAATTTCATGTATTCTTACCGAAATCTGTTACCTGATAACTTTTCAACACGAACGCAGATATCTCTGGAACCACTGCATCGATATTCTTACAGCCTAGCGCATTTTGTTCGTTGAATCTCCGTCTATCAGAATGTGTAAGCTCAATTTAGAAATATTTGTAGATTTCCAAGTAAAAGCCACTCGCTTGCTACTTTCATATACTCTTACCGAAATCAGTTACCTGATAAGTTTTCAACACCAACGCAGATATCTCTGGAACCACTGCATAGATATTCTTACAGCCTAGCGCATTTTGTTCGTTTCATATCCCTTTTTCAGAATGTGTAAGCTCAATTTAGAAATATTTTTAAGTTTCCAAGTAAAAGCCTCTCGCATGCCAATTTCATGTATTCTTACCGAAATCTGTTACCTGATAACTTTTCAACACCAACGCAGATATCTCTGGAACCACTGCATAGATATTCTTACAGCCTAGCGCATTTTGTTCGTTGAATATCCGCCTTTCAGAATATGTAAGCTCAATTTAGAAACATTTTTAAGTTCCCAAGTAAAAGCCACACGCATGCCACTTTCATGTATTATTACCGAAATCAGTTACCTGATAACTTTTCAACACCAACGCAGATACCTCTGGAACCACTTCATAGACATTCTTACAGCCTAGCGCATTTTGTTCGTTAAATATCCCTCTTTCAGAATGTGTAAGATCAATTTAGAAATATTTTTAAGTTTCCAAGTAAAAGCCTCTCGCATGCCAATTTCATGTATTCTTACCGAAATCTGTTACCTGATAACTTTTCAACACCAACGCAGATATCTCTGGAACCACTGCATAGATATTCTTACAGCCTAGCGCATTTTGTTCGTTGAATATCCGTCTATCAGAATGTGTAAGCTCAATTTAGAAATATTTGTAGATTTCCAAGTAAAACCCACTCGCTTGCCACTTTCATGTGTTCTTACCGAAATCAGTTACCTGATAACTTTTCAACACCAACGCAGATACCTCTGGAACCACTTCATAGACATTCTTACAGCCTAGCGCATTTTGTTCGTTAAATATCCCTCTTTCAGAATGTGTAAGATCAATTTAGAAATATTTTTAAGTTTCCAAGTAAAAGCCTCTCGCATGCCAATTTCATGTATTCTTACCGAAATCTGTTACCTGATAACTTTTCAACACCAACGCAGATATCTCTGGAACCACTGCATAGATATTCTTACAGCCTAGCGCATTTTGTTCGTTAAATATCCCTCTTTCAGAATGTGTAAGATCAATTTAGAAATATTTTTAAGTTTCCAAGTAAAAGCCTCTCGCATGCCAATTTCATGTATTCTTACCGAAATCTGTTACCTGATAACTTTTCAACACCAACGCTGATATCTCTGGAACCACTGCATAGATATTCTTACAGCCTAGCGCATTTTGTTCGTTAAATATCCCTCTTTCAGAATGTTTAAGCTAAATTTAGAAATATTTTTAAGTTTCCAGGTAAAAGCCACTCGCATGCCACTTTCATATATTCTTACCGATATCAGTTACCTGATAACTTTTCAACACCAACGCAGATATCTCTGGAACCACTTCATAGATTTTCTTACAGCCTAGCGCATTTTGTTTCTCTAATATCCCTCTATCAGCATGTGTAAGCTTAATTTAGAAATATTTTTAAGGTTCCAAGTAAAAGCCACTCGCATGCCACTTTCATGTATTCTTACCGAAATCAGTTACCTGATAACTTTTCAACACCAACGCAGATACCTCTGGAACCACTTCATAGACATTCTTACAGCCTAGCGCATTTTGTTCGTTAAATATCCCTCTTTCAGAATGTGTAAGATCAATTTAGAAATATTTTTAAGTTTCCAAGTAAAAGCCTCTCGCATGCCAATTTCATGTATTCTTACCGAAATCTGTTACCTGATAACTTTTCAACACCAACGCAGATATCTCTGGAACCACTGCATAGATATTCTTACAGCCTAGCGCATTTTGTTCGTTTAATATCCCTCTTTCAGAATGTGTAAGCTCAATTTAGAAATATTTGTAGATTTCCAAGTAAAAGCCACTCGCTTGCTACTTTCATATACTCTTACCGAAATCAGTTACCTGATAAGTTTTCAACACAAACGCAGATATCTCTGGAACCACTGCATAGATATTCTTACAGCCTAGCGCATTTTGTTCGTTTCATATCCCTTTTTCAGAATGTGTAAGCTCAATTTAGAAATATTTTTAAGTTTCCAAGTAAAAGCCACACGCATGCCACTTTCATGGATTCTTACCGAAATCAGTATGCTGCTTACTTTTCAACACCCATGCAAATATCTTTGAGACCACTGCATATATTTTCTTACAGCCTAGCGCATTTTGTTCGTTTAATATCCTTCTTTCAGAATGTGTAAGCTCAATTTAGAAATATTTGTAAGTTTCCAAGTAAAAGCCACTCGCTTGCCACTTTCATGTACTCTTACCGAAATCAGTTACCTGATAACTTTTCAACACCAACGCATATATCTCTGGAACCACTGCATAGATATTCTTACAGCCTAGCGCATTTTGTTCGTTTCATATCTCTCTTTCAGAATGTGTAAGCTTAATTTAGAAATATTTTTAAGGTTCCCAGTAAAAGCCACTCGCATGCCACTTTCATGTATTCTTACCGAAATCAGTTACCTGATAACTTTTCAACACCAACGCAGATATCTCTGGAACCACTGCATATATGTTCTTACAGCCTAGCGCATTTTGTTCGTTTAATATCACTCTTTCAGAATGTGTAAGCTCAATTTAGTTATATTTTTAAGTTTCCAAGTAAAAGCCACTCGCATGCCACTTTCATGTATTCTTACCGAATTCAGTTACCTGATAACTTTTCAACACCAACGCAGATACCTCTGGAACCACTTCATAGACATTCTTACAGCCGCGCATTTTGTTCGTTAAATATCCCTCTTTCAGAATGTGTAAGATCAATTTAGAAATATTTTTAAGTTTCCAAGTAAAAGCCTCTCGCATGCCAATTTCATGTATTCTTACCGAAATCTGTTACCTGATAACTTTTCAACACCAACGCAGATATCTCTGGAACCACTGCATAGATATTCTTACAGCCTAGCGCATTTTGTTCGTTAAATATCCCTCTTTCAGAATGTTTAAGCTAAATTTAGAAATATTTTTAAGTTTCCAGGTAAAAGCCACTCGCATGCCACTTTCATATATTCTTACCGAAATCAGTTACCTGATAACTTTTCAACACCAACGCAGATATCTCTGGAACCACTTCATAGATTTTCTTACAGCCTAGCGCATTTTGTTTCTCTAATATCCCTCTATCAGCATGTGTAAGCTTAATTTAGAAATATTTTTAAGGTTCCAAGTAAAAGCCACTCGCATGCCACTTTCATGTATTCTTACCGAAATCAGTTACCTGATAACTTTTCAACACCAACGCAGATACCTCTGGAACCACTTCATAGACATTCTTACAGCCTAGCGCATTTTGTTCGTTAAATATCCCTCTTTCAGAATGTGTAAGATCAATTTAGAAATATTTTTAAGTTTCCAAGTAAAAGCCTCTCGCATGCCAATTTCATGTATTCTTACCGAAATCTGTTACCTGATAACTTTTCAACACCAACGCAGATATCTCTGGAACCACTGCATAGATTTTCTTACAGCCTAGCGCATTTTGTTCGTTTAATATCCCTCTTTCAGAATGTGTAAGCTCAATTTAGAAATATTTGTAGATTTCCAAGTAAAAGCCACTCGCTTGCTACTTTCATATACTCTTACCGAAATCAGTTACCTGATAAGTTTTCAACACCAACGCAGATATCTCTGGAACCACTGCATAGATATTCTTACAGCCTAGCGCATTTTGTTCGTTTCATATCCCTTTTTCAGAATGTGTAAGCTCAATTTAGAAATATTTGTAAGTTTCCAAGTAAAAGCCACACGCATGCCACTTTCATGGATTCTTACCGAAAGCAGTATGCTGCTTACTTTTCAACACCAATGCAAATATCTTTGGAACCACTGCATATATTTTCTTACAGCCTAGCGCATTTTGTTCGTTTAATATCCCTCTTTCAGAATGTGTAAGCTCAATTTAGAAATATTTGTAGATTTCCAAGTAAAAGCCACTCGCTTGCTACTTTCATATACTCTTACCGAAATCAGTTACCTGATAAGTTTTCAACACCAACGCAGATATCTCTGGAACCACTGCATAGATATTCTTACAGCCTAGCGCATTTTGTTCGTTTCATATCCCTTTTTTAGAATGTGTAAGCTCAATTTAGAAATATTTTTAAGTTTCCAAGTAAAAGCCACACGCATGCCACTTTCATGGATTCTTACCGAAATCAGTATGCTGCTTACTTTTCAACACCCATGCAAATATCTTTGAGACCACTGCATATATTTTCTTACAGCCTAGCGCATTTTGTTCGTTTAATATCCCTCTTTCAGAATGTGTAAGCTCAATTTAGAAATATTTGTAAGTTTCCAAGTAAAAGCCACTCGCTTGCCACTTTCATGTACTCTTACCGAAATCAGTTACCTGATAACTTTTCAACACCAACGCATATATCTCTGGAACCACTGCATAGATATTCTTACAGCCTAGCGCATTTTGTTCGTTTCATATCTCTCTTTCAGAATGTGTAAGCTTAATTTAGAAATATTTTTAAGGTTCCCAGTAAAAGCCACTCGCATGCCACTTTCATGTATTCTTACCGAAATCAGTTACCTGATAACTTTTCAACACCAACGCAGATATCTCTGGAACCACTGCATATATGTTCTTACAGCCTAGCGCATTTTGTTCGTTTAATATCACTCTTTCAGAATGTGTAAGCTCAATTTAGTTATATTTTTAAGTTTCCAAGTAAAAGCCACTCGCATGCCACTTTCATGTATTCTTACCGAATTCAGTTACCTGATAACTTTTCAACACCAACGCAGATATCTCTGGAACCACTGCATAGATTTTCTTACAGACTAGCGCATTTTGTTCCCCTAGTATCCCTCTATCAGAATGTGTAAGCTCAATTTAGAAATATTTTTAAGTTTTCAAGTAAAAGCCACGCGCATGCCACTTTCATGTATTCTTACCGAAATCAGTTACCTGATAACTTTTCAACACCAACGCAGATATCTCTGGAACCACTTCATAGATTTTCTTACAGCCTAGCGCATTTTGTTTCTCTAATATCCCTCTATCAGCATGTGTAAGCTTAATTTAGAAATATTTTTAAGGTTCCAAGTAAAAGCCACTCGCATGCCACTTTCATGTATTCTTACCGAAATCAGTTACCTGATAACTTTTCAACACCAACGCAGATACCTCTGGAACCACTTCATAGACATTCTTACAGCCTAGCGCATTTTGTTCGTTAAATATCCCTCTTTCAGAATGTGTAAGATCAATTTAGAAATATTTTTAAGTTTCCAAGTAAAAGCCTCTCGCATGCCAATTTCATGTATTCTTACCGAAATCTGTTACCTGATAACTTTTCAACACCAACGCAGATATCTCTGGAACCACTGCATAGATATTCTTACAGCCTAGCGCATTTTGTTCGTTTAATATCCCTCTTTCAGAATGTGTAAGCTCAATTTAGAAATATTTGTAGATTTCCAAGTAAAAGCCACTCGCTTGCTACTTTCATATACTCTTACCGAAATCAGTTACCTGATAAGTTTTCAACACCAACGCAGATATCTCTGGAACCACTGCATAGATATTCTTACAGCCTAGCGCATTTTGTTCGTTTTATATCCCTTTTTCAGAATGTGTAAGCTCAATTTAGAAATATTTGTAAGTTTCCAAGTAAAAGCCACACGCATGCCACTTTCATGGATTCTTACCGAAAGCAGTATGCTGCTTACTTTTCAACACCAATGCAAATATCTTTGGAACCACTGCATATATTTTCTTACAGCCTAGCGCATTTTGTTCGTTTAATATCCCTCTTTCAGAATGTGTAAGCTCAATTTAGAAATATTTGTAGATTTCCAAGTAAAAGCCACTCGCTTGCTACTTTCATATACTCTTACCGAAATCAGTTACCTGATAAGTTTTCAACACCAACGCAGATATCTCTGGAACCACTGCATAGATATTCTTACAGCCTAGCGCATTTTGTTCGTTTCATATCCCTTTTTTAGAATGTGTAAGCTCAATTTAGAAATATTTTTAAGTTTCCAAGTAAAAGCCACACGCATGCCACTTTCATGGATTCTTACCGAAATCAGTATGCTGCTTACTTTTCAACACCCATGCAAATATCTTTGAAACCACTGCATATATTTTCTTACAGCCTAGCGCATTTTGTTCGTTTAATATCCCTCTTTCAGAATGTGTAAGCTCAATTTAGAAATATTTGTAAGTTTCCAAGTAAAAGCCACTCGCTTGCCACTTTCATGTACTCTTACCGAAATCAGTTACCTGATAACTTTTCAACACCAACGCATATATCTCTGGAACCACTGCATAGATATTCTTACAGCCTAGCGCATTTTGTTCGTTTCATATCTCTCTTTCAGAATGTGTAAGCTTAATTTAGAAATATTTTTAAGGTTCCCAGTAAAAGCCACTCGCATGCCACTTTCATGTATTCTTACCGAAATCAGTTACCTGATAACTTTTCAACACCAACGCAGATATCTCTGGAACCACTGCATATATGTTCTTACAGCCTAGCGCATTTTGTTCGTTTAATATCACTCTTTCAGAATGTGTAAGCTCAATTTAGTTATATTTTTAAGTTTCCAAGTAAAAGCCACTCGCATGCCACTTTCATGTATTCTTACCGAATTCAGTTACCTGATAACTTTTCAACACCAACGCAGATATCTCTGGAACCACTGCATAGATTTTCTTACAGACTAGCGCATTTTGTTCCCCTAGTATCCCTCTATCAGAATGTGTAAGCTCAATTTAGAAATATTTTTAAGTTTTCAAGTAAAAGCCACGCGCATGCCACTTTCATGTATTCTTACCGAAATCAGTTACCTGATAACTTTTCAACACCAACGCAGATATCTCTGGAACCACTGCATAGATATTCTTACAGCCTAGCGCATTTTGTTCGTTTAATATCTTTCAGAATGTGTAAGCTAAATTTAGAAATATTTTAAAGTTTCCAAGTAAAAGCCACTCGCATGCCACTTTCATGTTACCGAAATCAGTTACCTGATAACTTTTAAACACCAACGCAGATATCTCTGGAACCACTTCATAGATTTTCTTACAGCCTAGCGCATTTTGTTTCTCTAATATCCCTCTATCAGAATGTGTAAACTTAATTTAGAAATATTTTTAAGGTTCCAAGTAAAAGCCACTCGCATGCCAGTTTCAGTTTTCTTACCGAAATCAGATACATGATAACTTTTCAACACCAACGCAGATACCTCTTGAACCACTGCATAGACATTTTTACAGCCTAGCGCATTTTGTTCGTTTAATATCCATCTTTCAGAATGTGTAAGCTCAATTTAGAAATATTTGTAAGTTTCCAAGTAAAAACCACTCGCATGCCAATTTCATGTATTCTTACCGAAATCTGTTACCTGATAACTTTTCAACGCCAACGCAGATATCTCTGGAATCACTGCATAGATATTCTTACAGCCTAGCGCATTTTGTTCGTTTAATATCCCTCTTTCAGAATGTGTAAGCTCAATTTAGAAATATTTGTAGATTTACAAGTAAAAGCCACTCGCTTGCCACTTCATGTACTCTTACCGAAATAAGTTACCTGATAACTTTTCAACACCGGCGCACGTATCTCTGGAACCACTGCATATATTTTCTTACAGCCTAGCGCATTTTGTTCGTTTAATATCCCTCTTTCAGAATGTGTAAGCTCAATTTTGAAATATTTTTAAGTTTCCAAGTAAAAGGCACTCGCATGTCACTTTCATGTATTCTTACCGAAATCAGTTACCTGATAACTTTTCAACACCAACGCAGGTATCTTTGGAACCACTGCATAGACATTCTTACAGCCTAGGGCATTTTGTTCGTTTAATATCCCTCTTTCAGAATGTGTAAGCTCAATTTAGAAATATTTGTGAGTTTCCAAGTAAAAGCCACTCGCATACCACTTTCATGTATTCTTACCGAAATCTGTTACCTGATAACTTTTCAACACCAACGCAGATATCTCTGGAACCACTGCATAGATATTCTTACAGCCTAGCGCATTTTGTTCGTTCAATATCCCTCTTTCATAATGTGTAAGCTCAATTTTGAAATATTTTTAAGTTTCCAAGTAAAAGCCACTCGCATGTCACTTTCATGTATTCTTACCGAAATCAGTTACCTGATAACTTTTCAACACCAACGCAGGTATCTTTGGAACCACTGCATATATTTTCTTACAGATTAGCGCATTTTGTTCGTTTAATATCCCTCTTGCAGAATGTGTGGGCTCAATTTAGAAATATTTGTAGATTTCCAAGTAAAAGCCACTGGCATGCCACTTTCATGTATTCTTACTGAAATCAGTTACCTGATAACTTTTCAACACCAACGCAGATATGTCTGGAACCACTGCATATGCATTCTTACAGCCTAGCGCATTTTGTTCGTTTAATATCCCTCTTTCAGAATATGTAAGCTTAATTTAGAAATATTTTTAAGTTTCCAAGTAAAAGCCACTCGCATGCCACTTTCATGTATTCTTACCGAAATCAGTTACCTGATAACTTTTCAACACCAATGCAGATATCTCTGGACCCACTGCATAGATATTCTTACAGCCTAGCGCATTTTGTTCGTTTAATATCCCTCTTTCAGAATGTGTAAGCTCAATTTTGAAATATTTTTAAGTTTCCAAGTAAAAGCCACTCGCATGTCACTTTCATGTATTCTTACCGAAATCAGTTACCTGATAACTTTTCAACACCAACGCAGGTATCTTTGGAACCACTGCATATATTTTCTTACAGCCTAGCGCATTTTGTTCGTTTAATATCCCTCTTGCAGAATGTGTAAGCTCAATTTAGAAATATTTGTAGATTTCCAAGTAAAAGCCACTCGCTTGCCACTTTCATGTACTTTTACCGAAATAAGTTACCTGATAACTTTTCAATACCGGGGCACGTATCTCTGGAACCACTGCATATATTTTCTTACAGCCTAGCGCATTTTGTTCGTTTAATATCCCTCTTTTAGAATGTGTAAGGTCAATTTTAAAATATTTTTAAGTTTCCAAGTAAAAGCCACTCGCATATCACTTTCATGTATTCTTACCGCAATAAGTTACCTGATAACTTTTCAACACCAACGCAGGTATCTTTGGAACCACTGCATATATTTTCTTACAGCCTAGCGCATTTTGTTCGTTTAATATCCCTCTTGCAGAATGTGTAAGCTCAATTTAGAAATATTTGTAGATTTCCAAGTGAAAGCCACTGGCATGCCACTTTCATGTATTCTTACCGAAATCAGTTACCTGATAACTTTTCAACACCAACGCAGATATGTCGGGAACCACTGCATAGGCATTCTTACAGCCTAGCGCATTTTGTTCGTTTAATATCCCTCTTTCAGAATATGTAAGCTCAATTTAGAAATATTTTTAAGTTTCCAAGTAAAAGCCACTCGCATGCCACTTTCATGTATTCTTACCGAAATCTGTTACCTGATAACTTTTCAACACCAACGCAGATACCTATGGAACCACTGCATAGATATTCTTACAGCCTAGCGCATTTTGTTCGTTCAATATCCCTCTTTCAGAATGTGTAAGCTCAATTTAGAAATATTTTTAAGTTTCCAAGTAAAAGCCACTCTGAAGCCAATTTCATGCATTTTTTTTACCGAAATCAGTTTCCTGCTTACTTTTCAACACCAACAAAGATATCGCTGGAACCACTGCATATATTTTCTTACAGCCTAGCGCATTTTGTTCGTTTAATATCCCTCTTTCAGAATGTGTAAGCTCAATTTAGAAATATTTGTAGATTTCCAAGTAAAAGCCACTCGCTTGCCACTTTCATGTACTCTTACCGAAATCAGTTACCTGATAACTTTTCAACACCAACGCAGATACCTATGGAACCACTGCATAGACATTCTTACAGCGTAGCGCATTTTGTTCGTTTAATATCCCTCTTTCAGAATGTGTAAGCTCAATTTAGAAATATTTTTAAGTTTCCAAGTAAAAGCCACACGCATGCCACTTTCATGGATTCTTACCGAAATCAGTATGCTGCTTACTTTTCAACACCAATGCAAATATCTTTGGAACCACTGCATATATTTTCTTACAGCCTAGCGCATTTTGTTCGTTCAATATCCCTCTTTCATAATGTGTAAACTCAATTTAGAAATATTTTTAAGTTTCTAAGTAAAAGCCACTCTGAAGCCAATTTCATGCATTTTTTACCGAAATCAGTTTCCTGCTTACTTTTCAACACCAACAAAGATATCTCTGGAACCACTGCATAGATTTTCTTACAGCCTAGGTGATTTTGTTCCTCTAGTATCCCTCTATCAGGATGTGTAAACTCAATTTAGAAATATTTTTAAGTTTCTAAGTAAAAGCCACTCTGAAGCCAATTTCATGCATTTTTTACCGAAATCAGTTTCCTGCTTACTTTTCAACACCAACAAAGATATCTCTGGAACCACTGCATAGATTTTCTTACAGCCTAGCGCATTTTGTTCCTCTAGTATCCCTCTATCAGGATGTGTAAACTTAATTTAGAAATATTTTTAAGTTTTCAAGTAAAAGCCACACGCATGCCACTTTCATGTATTCTTACCGAAATCAGTTACCTGATTACTTTTCAACACCAACGAAGATATCTCTGGAACCACTGCATAGATTTTCTTACAGACTAGCGCATTTTGTTCCTCTAGTATCCCTCTATCAGAACGTGTAAGCTCAATTTAGAAATATTTTTAAGTTTTCAAGTAAAAGCCACACGCATGCCACTTTCGTGTATTCTTACCGAAATCAGTTACCTGATAACTTTTCAACACCAACGCAGATATCTCTGGAACCACTGCATAGATATTCTTACAGCCTAGCGCATTTTGTTCCTCTAGTATCCCTCTATCACAATGTGTAAGCTCAATTTAGAAATATTTTTAAGTTTCCAAGTAAAAGCCACACGCATGCCACTTTCATGTATTCTTACCGAAATCAGTTACCTCATAACTTTTCAACACCAACGCAGATATCTCTGGAACCACTGCATATATTTTCTTACAGCCTAGCGCATTTTGTTCGTTTAATATCCCTCTTTCAGAATGTGTAAGCTCAATTTAGTTATATTTTTAAGTTTCCAAGTAAAAGCCACTCGCATGCCACTTTCATGTATTCTTACCGAATTCAGTTACCTGATAACTTTTCAACACCAACGCAGATATCTCTGGAACCACTGCATAGTTTTTCTTACAGACTAGCGCATTTTGTTCCCCTAGTATCCCTCTATCAGAATGTGTAAGCTCAATTTAGAAATATTTTTAAGTTTTTAAGTAAAAGCCACACGCATGCCACTTTCATGTATTCTTACCGAAATCAGTTACCTGATAACTCTTCAACACCAATGCAGATATCTCTGGAACCACTGCATAGATATTCTTACAGCCTAGTGCATTTTGTTCGTTTAATATCTCTCTTTCAGAATGTGTAAGCTAAATTTAGAAATATTTTAAAGTTTCCAAGTAAAAGCCACTCGCATGCCACTTTCATGTTGCCGAAATCAGTTACCTGATAACTTTTTAACACCAACGCAGATATCTCTGGAACCACTACATAGATTTTCTTACAGCCTAGCGCATTTTGTTTCTCCAATATCCCTCTATCAGAATGTGTAAACTTAATTTAGAAATATTTTTAAGGTTCCAAGTAAAAGCCACTCGCATGCCAGTTTCATGTATTCTTACCGAAATCAGATACATGATAACTTTTCAACACCAACGCAGATACCTCTTGAACCACTGCATAGACATTCTTACAGCCTAGCGCATTTTGTTCGTTTAATATCCCTCTTTCAGAATGTGTAAGCTCAATTAAGAAATATTTGTAAGTTTCCAAGTAAAAACCACTCGCATGCCAATTTCATGTATTCTTACCGAAATCTGTTACCTGATAACTTTTCAACACCAACGCAGATATCTCTGGAACCACTGCATAGATATTCTTACAGCCTAGCGCATTTTGTTCGTTGAATATCCGCCTTTCAGAATATGTAAGCTCAATTTAGAAACATTTTTAAGTTCCCAAGTAAAAGCCACACGCATGCCACTTTCATGGATTCTTACCGAAATCAGTTTGCTGCTAACTTTTCAACACCACCAAAGATATATCTGGAACCACTGCATAGATATTCTTATAGCCTAGCGCATTTTGTTCGTTTAATATCCGCCTTTCAGAATATGTAAGCTCAATTTAGAAACATTTTTAAGTTTCTAAGTAAAAGCCACACGCATGCCACTTTCATGTATTCTTACCGAAATCAGTTTGCTGCTTACTTTTCAACACCAACGCAGATATCTCTGGAACCACTTCATAGATTTTCTTACAGCCTAGCGCAGTTTGTTTCTCTAATATCCCTCTATCAGCATGTGTAAGCTTAATTTAGAAATATTTTTAAGGTTCCAAGTAAAAGCCACTCGCATGCCACTTTCATGTATTCTTACCGAAATCAGTTACCTGATAACTTTTCAATACCAACGCAGGTACCTCTGGAACCACTTCGTAGACATTCTTACAGCCTAGCGCATTTTGTTCGTTAAATATCCCTCTTTCAGAATGTTTAAGCTAAATTTAGAAATATTTTTAAGTTTCCATGTAAAAGCCACTCGCATGCCACTTTCATATATTCTTACCGATATCAGTTACCTGATAACTTTTCAACACCAACGCAGATATCTCTGGAACCACTTCATAGATTTTCTTACAGCCTAGCGCATTTTGTTTCTCTAATATCCCTCTATCAGCATGTGTAAGCTTAATTTAGAAATATTTTTAAGGTTCCAAGTAAAAGCCACTCGCATGCCACTTTCATGTATTCTTACCGAAATCAGTTACCTGATAACTTTTCAACACCAACGCAGATACCTCTGGAACCACTTCATAGACATTCTTACAGCCTAGCGCATTTTGTTCGTTAAATATCCCTCTTTCAGAATGTGTAAGATCAATTTAGAAATATTTTTAAGTTTCCAAGTAAAAGCCTCTCGCATGCCAATTTCATGTATTCTTACCGAAATCTGTTACCTGATAACTTTTCAACACCAACGCAGATATCTCTGGAACCACTGCATAGATATTCTTACAGCCTAGCGCATTTTTTTCGTTGAATATCCGTCTATCAGAATGTGTAAGCTCAATTTAGAAACATTTTTAAGTTTACAAGTAAAAGCCACACGCATGCCACTTTCATGGATTCTTACCGAAAGCAGTATGCTGCTTACTTTTCAACACCAAAGCAAATATCTTTGGAACCACTGCATATATTTTCTTACAGCCTAGCGCATTTTGTTCGTTTAATATCCATCTTTCAGAATGTGTAAGCTCAATTTAGAAATATTTGTAGATTTCCAAGTAAAAGCCACTCGCTTGCTACTTTCATATACTCTTACCGAAATCAGTTACCTGATAAGTTTTCAACACCAACGCAGATATCTCTGGAACCACTGCATAGATATTCTTACAGCCTAGCGCATTTTGTTCGTTTCATATCCCTTTTTCAGAATGTGTAAGCTCAATTTAGAAATATTTTTAAGTTTCCAAGTAAAAGCCACACGCATGCCACTTTCATGGATTCTTACCGAAATCAGTATGCTGCTTACTTTTCAACACCCATGCAAATATCTTTGAGACCACTGCATATATTTTCTTACAGCCAAGCGCATTTTGTTCGTTTAATATACCTCTTTCAGAATGTGTAAGCTCTATTTAGAAATATTTGTAAGTTTCCAAGTAAAAGCCACTCGCTTGCCACTTTCATGTACTCTTACCGAAATCAGTTACCTGATAACTTTTCAACACCAACGCATATATCTCTGGAACCACTGCATAGATATTCTTACAGCCTAGCGCATTTTGTTCGTTTCATATCTCTCTTTCAGAATGTGTAAGCTTAAATTAGAAATATTTTTAAGGTTCCCAGTAAAAGCCACTCGCATGCCACTTTCATGTATTCTTACCGAAATCAGTTACCTGATAACTTTTCAACACCAACGCAGATATCTCTGGAACCACTGCATATATGTTCTTACAGCCTAGCGCATTTTGTTCGTTTAATATCACTCTTTCAGAATGTGTAAGCTCAATTTAGTTATATTTTTAAGTTTCCAAGTAAAAGCCACTCGCATGCCACTTTCATGTATTCTTACCGAATTCAGTTACCTGATAACTTTTCAACACCAACGCAGATATCTCTGGAACCACTGCATAGATTTTCTTACAGACTAGCGCATTTTGTTCCCCTAGTATCCCTCTATCAGAATGTGTAAGCTCAATTTAGAAATATTTTTAAGTTTTCAAGTAAAAGCCACTCGCATGCCAGTTTCAGTTTTCTTACCGAAATCAGATACATGATAACTTTTCAACACCAACGCAGATACCTCTTGAACCACTGCATAGACATTCTTACAGCCTAGCGCATTTTGTTCGTTTAATATCCATCTTTCAGAATGTGTAAGCTCAATTTAGAAATATTTGTAAGTTTCCAAGTAAAAACCACTCGCATGCCAATTTCATGTATTCTTACCGAAATCTGTTACCTGATAACTTTTCAACACCAAAGCAGATATCTCTGGAACCACTGCATAGATATTCTTACAGCCTAGCTCATTTTGTTCGTTTAATATCCGCCTTTCAGAATATGTAAGCTCAATTTAGAAACATTTTTAAGTTCCCAAGTAAAAGCCACACGCATGCCACTTTCATGGATTCTTACCGAAATCAGTTTGCTGCTAACTTTTCAACACCACCAAAGATATATCTGGAACCACTGCATAGATATTCTTATAGCCTAGCGCATTTTGTTCGTTGAATATCCGCCTTTCAGAATATTTAAGCTCAATTTAGAAACATTTTTAAGTTTCCAAGTAAAAGCCACACGCATGCCACTTTCATGGATTCTTACCGAAATCAGTTTGCTGCTTACTTTTCAACACCAACGCAGATATCTCTGGAACCACTTCATAGATTTTCTTACAGCCTAGCGCATTTTGTTTCTCTAATATCCCTCTATCAGCATGTGTAAGCTTAGTTTAGAAATATTTTTAAGGTTCCAAGTAAAATCCACACGCATGCCACTTTCATGGATTCTTACCGAAATCAGTTTGCTGCTAACTTTTCAACACCACCAAAGATATATCTGGAACCACTGCATAGATATTCTTATAGCCTATCGCATTTTGTTCGTTGAATATCCGCCTTTCAGAATATTTAAGCTCAATTTAGAAACATTTTTAAGTTTCCAAGTAAAAGCCACACGCATGCCACTTTCATGGATTCTTACCGAAATCAGTTTGCTGCTTACTTTTCAACACCAACGCAGATATCTCTGGAACCACTTCATAGATTTTCTTACAGCCTAGCGCATTTTGTTTCTCTAATATCCCTCTATCAGCATGTTTAAGCTAAATTTAGAAATATTTTTAAGTTTCCAGGTAAAAGCCACTCGCATGCCACTTTCATGTTACCGAAATCAGTTACCTGGTAACTTTTCAACACCAACGCAGATATCTCTGGAACCACTTCATAGATTTTCTTACAGCCTAGCGCATTTTGTTTCTCTAATATCCCTCTATCAGCATGTGTAAGCTTAATTTAGAAATATTTTTAAGGTTCCAAGTAAAAGCCACTCGCATGCCACTTTCATGTATTCTTACCGAAATCAGTTACCTGATAACTTTTCAACACCAACGCAGATACCTCTGGAACCACTTCATAGACATTCTTACAGCCTAGCGCATTTTGTTCGTTAAATATCCCTCTTTCAGAATGTGTAAGATCAATTTAGAAATATTTTTAAGTTTCCAAGTAAAAGCCTCTCGCATGCCAATTTCATGTATTCTTACCGAAATCTGTTACCTGATAAATTTTCAACACCAACGCAGATATCTCTGGAACCACTGCATAGATATTCTTACAGCCTAGCGCATTTTGTTCGTTGAATATCCGTCTATCAGAATGTGTAAGCTCAATTTAGAAACATTTTTAAGTTTACAAGTAAAAGCCACACGCATGCCACTTTCATGGATTCTTACCGAAAGTAGTATGCTGCTTACTTTTCAACACCAATGCAAATATCTTTGGAACCACTGCATATATTTTCTTACAGCCTAGCGCATTTTGTTCGTTTAATATCCCTCTTTCAGAATGTGTAAGCTGAATTTAGAAATATTTGTAGATTTCCAAGTAAAAGCCACTCGCTTGCTACTTTCATGTACTCTTACCGAAATCAGTTACCTGATTACTTTTCAACACCAACGCATATATCTCTGGAACCACTGCATAGATATTCTTACAGCCTAGCGCATTTTGTTCGTTTCATATCTCTCTTTCAGAATGTGTAAGCTTAATTTAGAAATATTTTTAAGGTTCCCAGTAAAAGCCACTCGCATGCCACTTTCATGTATTCTTACCGAAATCAGTTACCTGATAACTTTTCAACACCAACGCAGATATCTCTGGAACCACTGCATATATGTTCTTACAGCCCAGCGCATTTTGTTCGTTTAATATCACTCTTTCAGAATGTGTAAGCTCAATTTAGTTATATTTTTAAGTTTCCAAGTAAAAGCCACTCGCATGCCACTTTCATGTATTCTTACCGAATTCAGTTACCTGATAACTTTTCAACACCAACGCAGATATCTCTGGATCCACTGCATAGATTTTCTTACAGACTAGCGCATTTTGTTCCCCTAGTATCCCTCTATCAGAATGTGTAAGCTCAATTTAGAAATATTTTTAAGTTTTCAAGTAAAAGCCACACGCATGCCACTTTCATGTATTCTTACCGAAATCAGTTACCTGATAACTTTTCAACACCAACGCAGATATCTCTGGAACCACTGCATATATTTTCTTACAGCCTAGCGCATTCTGTTCGTTTATCATCCCTCTTTCAGAATGTGTAAGCTCAATTTAGAAATATTTTTAAGTTTCCAAGTAAAAGCCACTCGCATGCCACTTTCATGTATTCTTACCGAAATCAGTTACCTGATAACTTTTCAACACCAACGCAGATATCTCTGGAACCACTGCATATATGTTCTTACAGCCTAGCGCATTTTGTTCGTTTAATATCACTCTTTCAGAATGTGTAAGCTCAATTTAGTTATATTTTTAAGTTTCCAAGTAAAAGCCACTCGCATGCCACTTTCATGTATTCTTACCGAATTCAGTTACCTGATAACTTTTCAACACCAACGCAGATATCTCTGGAACCACTGCATAGATTTTCTTACAGACTAGCGCATTTTGTTCCCCTAGTATCCCTCTATCAGAATGTGTAAGCTCAATTTAGAAATATTTTTAAGTTTTCAAGTAAAAGCCACACGCATGCCACTTTCATGTATTCTTACCGAAATCAGTTACCTGATAACTTTTCAACACCAACGCAGATATCTCTGGAACCACTGCATAGATATTCTTACAGCCTAGCGCATTTTGTTCGTTTAATATCTCTCTTTCAGAATGTGTAAGCTAAATTTAGAAATATTTTAAAGTTTCCAAGTAAAAGCCACTCGCATGCCACTTTCATGTTAACGAAATCAGTTACCTGATAACTTTTAAACACCAACGCAGATATCTCTGGAACCACTTCATAGATTTTCTTACAGCCTAGCGCATTTTGTTTCTCTAATATCCCTCTATCACAATGTGTAAACTTAATTTAGAAATATTTTTAAGGTTCCAAGTAAAAGCCACTCGCATGCCAGTTTCATGTATTCTTACCGAAATCAGATACATGATAACTTTTCAACACCAACGCAGATATCTCTGGAACCACTGCATAGATTTTCTTACAGACTAGCGCATTTTGTTCGTTTAATATCCCTCTATCAGAATGTGTAAGCTCAATTTAGAAATATTTTTAAGTTTTCAAGTAAAAGCCACACGCATGCCACTTTCATGTATTCTTACCGAAATCAGTTACCTGATAACTTTTCAACACCAACGCAGATATCTCTGGAACCACTGCATATATTTTCTTACAGCCTAGCGCATTCTGTTCGTTTATCATCCCTCTTTCAGAATGTGTAAGCTCAATTTAGAAATATTTTTAAGTTTCCAAGTAAAAGCCACTCGCATGCCACTTTCATGTATTCTTACCGAAATCAGTTACCTGATAACTTTTCAACATCAACGCAGATATCTCTGGAACCACTGCATATATGTTCTTACAGCCTAGCGCATTTTGTTCGTTTAATATCACTCTTTCAGAATGTGTAAGCTCAATTTAGTTATATTTTTAAGTTTCCAAGTAAAAGCCACTCGCATGCCACTTTCATGTATTCTTACCGAATTCAGTTACCTGATAACTTTTCAACACCAACGCAGATATCTCTGGAACCACTGCATAGATTTTCTTACAGACTAGCGCATTTTGTTCCCCTAGTATCCCTCTATCAGAATGTGTAAGCTCAATTTAGAAATATTTTTAAGTTTTCAAGTAAAAGCCACACGCATGCCACTTTCATGTATTCTTACCGAAATCAGTTACCTGATAACTTTTCAACACCAACGCAGATATCTCTGGAACCACTGCATATATGTTCTTACAGCTTAGCGCATTTTGTTCGTTTAATATCACTCTTTCAGAATGTGTAAGCTCAATTTAGTTATATTTTTAAGTTTCCAAGTAAAAGCCACTCGCATGCCACTTTCATGTATTCTTACCGAATTCAGTTACCTGATAACTTTTCAACACCAACGCAGATATCTCTGGAACCACTGCATAGATTTTCTTACAGACTAGCGCATTTTGTTCCCCTAGTATCCCTCTATCAGAATGTGTAAGCTCAATTTAGAAATATTTTTAAGTTTTCAAGTAAAAGCCACACGCATGCCACTTTCATGTATTCTTACCGAAATCAGTTACCTGATAACTTTTCAACACCAACGCAGATATCTCTGGAACCACTGCATAGATATTCTTACAGCCTAGCGCATTTTGTTCGTTTAATATCTCTCTTTCAGAATGTGTAAGCTAAATTTAGAAATATTTTAAAGTTTCCAAGTAAAAGCCACTCGCATGCCACTTTCATGTTAACGAAATCAGTTACCTGATAACTTTTAAACACCAACGCAGATATCTCTGGAACCACTTCATAGATTTTCTTATAGCCTAGCGCATTTTGTTTCTCTAATATTCCTCTATCAGAATGTGTAAACTTAATTTAGAAATATTTTTAAGGTTCCAAGTAAAAGCCACTCGCATGCCAGTTTCATGTATTCTCACCGAAATCAGATACATGATAACTTTTCAACACCAACGCAGATACCTCTTGAACCACTGCATAGACATTCTTACCGCCTAGCGCATTTTGTTCGTTTAATATCCATCTTTCAGAATGTGTAAGCTCAATTTAGAAATATTTGTAAGTTTCCAAGTAAAAACCACTCGCATGCCAATTTCATGTATTCTTACCGAAATCTGTTACCTGATAACTTTTCAACACCAACGCAGATATCTCTGGAACCACTGCATAGATATTCTTACAGTCTAGCGCATTTTGTTCGTTGAATATCCGCCTTTCAGAATATGTAAGCTCAATTTAGAAACATTTTTAAGTTCCCAAGTAAAAGCCACACGCATGCCACTTTCATGGATTCTTACCGAAATCAGTTTGCTGCTTACTTTTCAACACCAACGCAGATATCTCTGGAACCACTTCATAGATTTTCTTATAGGCTAGCGCATTTTGTTTCTCTAATATCCCTCTATCAGCATGTGTAAGCTTAATTTAGAAATATTTTTAAGTTTTCAAGTAAAAGCCACACGCATGCCACTTTCATGTATTCTTACCGAAATCAGTTGCCTGATAACTTTTCAAGACCAACGCAGATATCTCTGGAACCACTGCATAGATATTCTTATAGCCTAGCGCATTTTGTTCGTTGAATATCCGCCTTTCAGAATATGTAAGCTCAATTTAGAAACATTTTTAAGTTTCCAAGTAAAAGCCACACGCATGCCACTTTCATGGATTCTTACCGAAATCAGTTTGCTGCTTACTTTTCAACACCAACGCAGATATCTCTGGAACCACTTCATAGATTTTCTTATAGGCTAGCGCATTTTGTTTCTCTTATATCCCTCTATCAGCATGTGTAAGCTTAATTTAGAAATATTTTTAAGTTTTCAAGTAAAAGCCACACGCATGCCACTTTCATGTATTCTTACCGAAATCAGTTGCCTGATAACTTTTCAAGACCAACGCAGATATCTCTGGAACCACTGCATAGATATTCTTACAGCCTAGCGCATTTAGTTCGTTTAATAAATCTCTTTCAGAATGTGTAAGCTAAATTTAGAAATATTTTAAAGTTTCCAAGTAAAAGCCACTCGCATGCCACTTTCATGTTACCGAAATCAGTTACCTGATAACTTTTCAACACCAACGCAGATATCTCTGGAATCACTTCATAGATTTTCTTACGGCCTAGCGCATTTTGTTTCTCTAATATCCCTCTATCAGAATGTGTAAACTTAATTTAGAAATATTTTTAAGGTTCCAAGTAAAAGCCACTCGCATGCCAGTTTCATGTATTCTTACCGAAATCAGATACATGATAACTTTTCAACACCAACGCAGATACCTCTTGAACCACTGCATAGACATTCTTACAGCCTAGCGCATTTTGTTCGTTTAATATCCCTCTTTCAGAATGTGTAAGCTCAATCTAGAAATATTTGTAAGTTTCCAAGTAAAAACCACTCGCATGCCAATTTCATGTATTCTTACCGAAATCAGATACATGATAACTTTTCAACACCAACGCAGATATCTCTGGAACCACTGCATAGATATTCTTACAGCCTAGCGCATTTTGTTCGTTGAATATCCGCCTTTCAGAATATGTAAGCTCAATTTAGAAACATTTTTAAGTTCCCAAGTAAAAGCCACACGCATGCCACTTTCATGGATTCTTACCGAAATCAGTTTGCTGCTAAGTTTTCAACACCACCAAAGATATATCTGGAACCACTGCATAGATATTCTTATAGCCTAGCGCATTTTATTCGTTGAATATCCGCCTTTCAGAATATGTAAGCTCAATTTAGAAACATTTTTAAGTTTCCAAGTAAAAGCCACACGCATGCCACTTTCATGGATTCTTACCGAAATCAGTTTGCTGCTTACTTTTCAACACCAACGCAGATATCTCTGGAACCACTTCATAGATTTTCTTACAGCCTAGCGCATTTTGTTTCTCTAATATCCCTCTATCAGCGTATGTAAGCTTAATTTAGAAATATTTTTAAGGTTCCAAGTAAAAGCCACTCGCATGCCACTTTCATGTATTCTTACCGAAATCAGTTACCTGATAACTTTTCAACACCAACGCAGATACCTCCGGAACCACTTCTAAGACATTCTTACAGCATAGCGCATTTTGTTCGTTAAATATCCCTCTTTCAGAATGTGTAAGCTGAATTTAGAAATATTTTTAAGTTTCCAAGTAAAAGCCTCTCGCATGCCAATTTCATGTATTCTTACCGAAATCTGTTACCTGATAACTTTTCAACACCAACGCAGATATCTCTGGAACCACTGCATAGATATTCTTATAGCCTAGCGCATTTTGTTCGTTGAATATCCGTCTATCAGAATGTGTAAGCTCAATTTAGAAACATTTTTAAGTTTACAAGTAAAAGCCACACGCATGCCACTTTCATGGATTCTTACCGAAAGCAGTATGCTGCTTACTTTTCAACACCAATGCAAATATCTTTGGAACCACTGCATATATTTTCTTACAGCCTACCGCATTTTGTTCGTTTAATATCCGTCTTTCAGAATGTGTAAGCTCAATTTAGAAATATTTGTAGATTTCCAAGTAAAAGCCACTCGCTTGCCACTTTCATATACTCTTACCGAAATCAATTACCTGATAACTTTTCAACACCAACGCAGATATCTCTGGAACCACTGCATAGATATTCTTACAGCCTAGCGCATTTTGTTCGTTTCATATTCCTTTTTCAGAATGTGTAAGCTCAATTTAGAAATATTTTTAAGTTTCCAAGTAAAAGCCACACACATGCCACTTTCATGGATTCTTACCGAAATCTGTATGCTGCTTACTTTTCAACACCAATGCAAATATCTTTGAAACCACTGCATATATTTTCTTACAGCCTAGCGCATTTTGTTCGTTTAATATCCCTCTTTCAGAATGTGTAAGCTCAATTTAGAAATATTTGTAAGTTTCCAAGTAAAAGCCACTCGCTTGCCACTTTCATGTACTCTTACCGAAATCAGATACCTGATAACTTTTCAACACCAACGCATATATCTCTGGAACCACTGCATAGATATTCTTACAGCCTAGCGCATTTTGTTCGTTTCATATCTCTCTTTCAGAATGTGTAAGCTTAATTTAGAAATATTTTTAAGGTTCCCAGTAAAAGCCACTCGCATGCCACTTTCATGTATTCTTACCGAAATCAGTTACCTGATAACTTTTCAACACCAACGCAGATACCTCTGGAACCACTGCATAGACATTCTTACAGCCTAGCGCATTTTGTTCGTTTAATATCCCTTTTTCAGAATGTGTAAGTTCAATTTAGAAATATTTTAAAGTTTCCAAGTAAAAGACACTCGCATGCCAATTTCATGTATTCTTACCGAAATGTGTTACCTGATAACTTTTCAACACCAACGCAGATATCTCTGGAACCACTGCATAGATATTCTTATAGCCTAGCGAATTTTGTTCGTTGAATATCCGTCTTTCAGAGTGTGTAAGCTCAATTTAGAAACATTTTTAAGTTTCCAAGTAAAAGCCACACGCATGCCACTTTCATGGATTCTTACCGAAATCAGTTACCTGATAACTTTTCAACACCAATGCAGATATCTCTGGACCCACTGCATAGATATTCTTACAGCCTAGCGCATTTTGTTCGTTTAATATCCCTCTTTCAGAATGTGTAAGCTCAATTTAGAAATATTTGTAGATTTCCAAGTAAAAGCCACTCGCTTGCCACTTTCATGTACTCTTGCCGAAATAAGTTACCTGATAACTTTTCAACACCGGAGCACGTATCTCTGGAACCACTGCATATATTTTCTTACAGCCTAGCGCATTTTGTTCGTTTAATATCCCTCTTTCAGAATGTGTAAGCTCAATTTTGAAATATTTTTAAGTTTCCAAGTAAAAGCCACTCGCATGTCACTTTCATGTATTCTTACCGAAATCAGTTACCTGATAACTTTTCAACACCAACGCAGGTATCTTTGGAACCACTGCATATATTTTCTTACAGCCTAGCGCATTTTGTTCGTTTAATATCCCTCTTGCAGAATGTGTAAGCTCAATTTAGAAATATTTGTAGATTTTCAAGTAAAAGCCACTCGCTTGCCACTTTCATGTACTCTTACCGAAATGAGTTACCTGATAACTTTTCAACACAGGCGCACGTATCTCTGGAACCACTGCATATATTTTCTTACAGCCTAGCGCATTTTGTTCGTTTAATATCCCTCTTTCAGAATGTGTAAGCTCAATTTTGAAATATTTTTAAGTTTCCAAGTAAAAGCCACTCGCATGTCACTTTCATGTATTCTTACCGAAATCAGTTACCCGATAACTTTTCAACACCAACGCAGGTATCTTTGGAACCACTGCAAATATTTTCTTACAGCCTAGGCATTTTGTTCGTTTAATATCCCTCTTGCAGAATGTGTAAGCTCAATTTAGAAATATTTGTAGATTTCCAAGTAAAAGCCACTGGCATGCCACTTTCATGTATTCTTACCGAAATCAGTTACCTGATAACTTTTCAACACCAACGCAGATATGTCTGGAACCACTGCATAGGCGTTCTTATAGCCTAGCGCATTTTGTTCGTTTAATATCCCTCTTTCAGAATATATAAGCTCAATTTAGAAATATTTTTAAGTTTCCAAGTAAAAGCCACTCGCATGCCACTTTCATGTATTCTTTCCGAAATCTGTTACCTGATAACTTTTCAACACCAACGCAGATACCTATGGTACCACTGCATAGATATTCTTACAGCCTAGCGCATTTTGTTCGTTTAATATCCCTCTTTCAGAATGTGTAAGCTCAATTTAGAAATATTTTCAAGTTGCCAAGTAAAAGCCACTCTGAAGCCAATTTCATGCATTTTTTTACCGAAATCAGTTTCCTGCTTACTTTTCAACACCAACAAAGATATCTCTGGAACCATTGCATATATTTTCTTACAGCCTAGCGCATTTTGTTCCTCTAGTTTCCCTCTATCAGGATGTGTCAGCTTAATTTAGAAATATTTTTAAGTTTCCAAGTAAAAGCCACTCGCATGTCACTTTCATGTATTCTTACCGAAATCAGTTACCTGATAACTTTTCAACACCAACGCAGGTATCTTTGGAACCACTGCATATATTTTCTTACAGCCTAGCGCATTTTGTTCGTTTAATATCCCTCTTTCAGAATGTGTAAGCTCAATTTAGAAATATTTGTAGATTTCCAAGTAAAAGCCACTCGCTTGCCACTTTCATGTACTCTTACCGAAATCAGTTACCTGATAACTTTTTAACACCAACGCAGATATCTCTGGAACCACTGCATAGATATTCTTACAGCCTAGCGCATTTTGTTCGTTTAATATCCCTTTTTCAAAATGTTTAAGCTCAATTTAGAAATATTTTTAAGTTTCCAAGTAAAAGCCACACGCATGCCACTTTCATGTATCCTTACCGAAATCAGTTACCTGATAACTTTTCAACACCAACGCAGATATCTCTGGAACCACTGCATAGACATTCTTACAGCCTAGCGCATCTTGTTCGTAAGATTTGTAAGTTTTTGTGTCAGTATGATTAGGGTTAATATCCCTCTTTCAGAATGTGTAAGCTCAATTTAGAAATATTTGTAAGTTTCCAAGTAAAAGCCACTCGCATGCCACTTTCATGTATTCTTACCGAAATCTGTTAACTGATAACTTTTCAACACTAACGCAGATATCTCTGGAACCACTGCATAGATATTCTTACAGCCTAGCGCATTTTGTTCGTTCAATATCCCTCTTTCATAATGTGTAAGCTCAATTTAGAAATATTTTTAAGTTTCCAAGTAAAAGCCACTCTGAAGGCAATTTCATGCATTTTTTACCGAAATCAGTTTCCTGCTTACTTTTCAACACCAACAAAGACATCTCTGGAACCACTGCAAAGATTTTCTTACAGCCTAGCGTATTTTGTTCCTCTAGTATCCCTCTATCAGGATGTGTAAGCTTAATTTAGAAATATTTTTAAGTTTCCAAGTAAAAGCCACTCGCATGCCACTTTCATGTATTCTTACCGAAATCAGTTACCTGATAACTTTTCAAAACCGGCGCACGTGTCCCTGGAACCACTGCATATATTTTCTTACAGCCTATCGCATTTTGTTCGTTTAATATCCCTCTTTCAGAATGTGTAAGCTAAATTTAGAAACATTTTTAAGTTTCCAAGTAAAAGCCACACGCATGCCACTTTCATGGATTCTTACCGAAATCAGTTTGCTGCTTACTTTTCAACACCACCAAAGATATATCTGGAACCACTGCATAGATTTTCTTACAGCCTAGCGCATTTTGTTCCTCTAGTATCCCTCTATCAGAATGTGTAAGCTCAATTTAGAAATATTTTTAAGTTTTCAAGTAAAAGCCACTCGCATGCCACTTTCATGTATTCTTACCGAAATCAGTTACATGATAACTTTTCAACACCAACGCAGATACCTCTTGAACCACTGCATAGACATTCTTACAGCCTAGCGCATTTTGTTCGTTTAATATCCCTTTTTCAGAATGTGTAAGCTCAATTTAGAAATATTTGTAAGTTTCCAAGTAAAAGCCACTCGCATGCCACTTTCATGTTACCGAAATCAGTTACCTGATAACTTTTCAACACCAACGCAGATATCTCTGGAACCATTGCATAGATTTTCTTACAGACTAGCGTATTTTGTTCCCCTAGTATCCCTCTATCAGAATGTGTAAGCTCAATTTAGAAATATTTTTAAGTTTTCAAGTAAAAGCCACTCGCATGCCACTTTCATGTATTCTTACCGAAATCAGTTACATGATAACTTTTCAACACCAACGCAGGTATCTTTGGAACCACTGCATATATTTTCTTACAGCCTAGCGCATTTTGTTCGTTTAATATCCCTTTTTCAGAATGTGTAAGCTTAATTAAGAAATATTTTTAAGTTTCCAAGTAAAAGCCACTCGCATGCCACTTTCATGTATTCTTACCGAAATCAGTTACCTGATAACTTTTCAACACCAATGCAGATATCTCTGGACCCACTGCATAGATATTCTTACAGCCTAGCGCATTTGGTTCGTTTAATATCCCTCTTTCAGAATGTGTAAGCTCAATTTTGAAAAATTTTTAAGTTTCCAAGTAAAAGCAACTCGCATGCCACTTTTATGTATTCTTACCGAAATCAGTTACCTGATAACTTTTCAACACCAACGCAGGTATCTTTGGAACCACTGCATATATTTTCTTACAGCCTAGCGCATTTTGTTCGTTTAATATCCCTTTTTCAGAATGTGTAAGCTCAATTTAGAAATATTTGTAGATTTCCAAGTAAAAGCCACTCGCTTGCCACTTTCATGTACTCTTACCGAAATCAGTTACCTGATAACTTTTCAACACCAACGCAGATATCTCTGGAACCACTGCATAGATTTTCTTACAGCCTAGCGCATTTTGTTCCTCTAGTATCCCTCTGTCAGAATGTGTAAGCTTAATTTAGAAATATTTTTAAGTTTCCAAGTAAAAGCCTAGCGCATTTTGTTTGGTTAACATCCATCTTTCAGAATGTGTAAGCTCAATTTATAAATATGTTTAAGTTTCCAAGTAAAAGCCATTCGCATGCGACTTTCATGTATTCTTACCGAAATCTGTTACCTGATAACTTTTCAACACCAACGCAGATATCTCTGGAACTACTGCATAAATAATCTTACAGCCTAGCGCATTTTGTTCGTTCAATATCCCTCTTTCAGAATGTGTAAGCTCAATTTAGAAAAATTTTAAGTTTCCAAGTAAAAGCCACTCTGAAGGAAATTTCATGCATTTTCCACCGAAATCAGTTTCCTTTTTATTTTGCAACACCAACAAAGATATCTCTGGAACCACTGCATATATTTTCTTACAGCCTAGCGCATTTTGTTTCTCTAATATCCCTCAATCAGAATGTGTAAGTTTAATTTAGAAATATTTTTAAGGTTCCAAGTAAAAGCCACTCGCATGCCACTTTCATGTATTCTTACCGATATCAGTTACATGATAACTTTTCAACACCAACGTAGATACCTCTTGACCCACTGCATAGACATTCTTACAGCCAAGCGCATTTTGTTCGTTTAATATCCCTCTTTCAGAATGTGTAAGCTCAATTTAAAAATATTTGTAAGTTTCCAAGTAAAAGCCACACGCATGCCACTTTCATGGATTCTTACCGAAATCAGTTTGCTGCTTACTATTCAACACCACCAAAGATATATCTGGAAACACTGCATAGATTTTCTTACAGCCTAGCGCATTTTGTTCCTTTAGTATCCCTCTATCAGAATGTGTAAGCTTAATTTAGAAATATTTTTAAGTTTCCAAGTAAAAGCCACTCGCATGCCACTTTCATGTATTCTTACCGAAATCAGTTACCTGATTACTTTTCAACACAAACGCAGATATCTCTGGAACCACTGCATAGATTTTCTTACAGCCTAGCGCATTTTGTTCGTTTAATATCTCTCTTTCAGAATGTGTAAGCTAAATTTAGAAATATTTTAAAATTTCCAAGTAAAAGCCACTCGCATGCCACTTTCATGTTACCGAAATCAGTTACCTGATAACTTTTCAACACCAACGCAGATACCTCTTGAACCACTGCATAGACATTCTTACAGCCTAGTTCATTTTGTTCGTCTAGTATCCCTCTATCAGAATGTGTAAGCTTAATTTAGAAATATTTTTAAGTTTCCAAGTAAAAGCCACTCGCATGCCACTTTCATGTATTCTTACCGAAATCAGTTACCTGATAACTTTTCAACACCAATGCAGATATCTCTGGACCCACTGCATAGAAATTCTTATAGCCTAGCGCATTTTGTTCGTTGAATATCCACCTTTCAGAATGTGTAAGCTCAATTTAGAAACATTTTTAAGTTTCCAAGTAAAAGCCACACGCATGCCACTTTCATGGATTCTTGCCGAAATCAGTTTGCTGCTTACTTTTCAACACCACCAAAGATATATCTGGAACCACTGCATAGATTTTCTAACAGCCTAGCGCATTTTGTTCCTCTAGTATCCCTCTATCAGAATGTGTAAGCTTAATTAAGAAATATTTTTAAGTTTCCAAGTAAAAGCCACTCGCATGCCACTTTCATGTATTCTTACCGAAATCAGTTACCTGATAACTTTTCAACACCAATGCAGATATCTCTGGACCCACTGCATAGATATTCTTACAGCCTAGCGCATTTGGTTCGTTTAATATCCCTCTTTCAGAATGTGTAAGCTCAATTTTGAAAAATTTTTAAGTTTCCAAGTAAAAGCAACTCGCATGGCACTTTTATGTATTCTTACCGAAATCAGTTACCTGATAACTTTTCAACACCAACGCAGGTATCTTTGGAACCACTGCATATATTTTCTTACAGCCTAGCGCATTTTGTTCGTTTAATATCCCTTTTTCAGAATGTGTAAGCTCAATTTAGAAATATTTGTAGATTTCCAAGTAAAAGCCATTCGCATGCGACTTTCATGTATTCTTACCGAAATCTGTTACCTGATAACTTTTCAACACCAACGCAGATATCTTTGGAACTACTGCATAGATAATCTTACAGCCTAGCGCATTTTGTTCGTTCAATATCCCTCTTTCAGAATGTGTAAGCTCAATTTAGAAATATTTGTAAGTTTCCAAGTAAAAGCCACACGCATGCCACTTTCATGGATTCTTACCGAAATCAGTTTGCTGCTTACTATTCAACACCACCAAAGATATATCTGGAACCACTGCATAGATTTTCTTACAGCCTAGCGCATTTTGTTCCTCTAGTATCCCTGTATCAGAATGTGTAAGCTTAATTTAGAAATATTTTTAAGTTTCCAAGTAAAAGCCACTCGCATGCCACTTTCATGTATTCTTACCGAAATCAGTTACCTGATAACTTTTCAACACCAACGCAGATACCTCTTGAACCACTGCATAGACATTCTTACAGCCTAGTTCATTTTGTTCCTCTAGTATCCCTCTATCAGAATGTGTAAGCTTAATTTAGAAATATTTTTAAGTTTCCAAGTAAAAGCCACTCGCATGCCACTTTCATGTATTCTTGCCGAAATCAGTTACCTGACAACTTTTCAACACCAATGCAGATATCTCTGGACCCACTGCATAGATATTCTTACAGCCTAGCGCATTTTGTTCGTTTAATATCCCTCTTTCAGAATGTGTAAGCTCAATTTTGAAATATTTTTAAGTTTCCAAGTAAAAGCCACTCGCATGTCACTTTTATGTATTCTTACCGAAATCAGTTACCTGATAACTTTTCAACACCAACGCAGGTATCTTTGGAACCACTGCATATATTTTCTTACAGCCTAGCGCATTTTGTTCGTTCAATATCCCTTTTCCAGAATGTGTAAGCTCAATTTAGAAGTATTTGTAGATTTCCAAGTAAAAGCCACTCGCTTGCCACTTTCATGTACTCTTACCGAAATCAGTTACCTGATAACTTTTCAACGCTAACGCAGATATCTCTGGAACCACTGCATAGATTTTCTTACAGCCTAGCGCATTTTGTTCCTCTACTATCCCTCTGTCAGAATGTGTAAGCTTAATTTAGAAATATTTTTAAGTTTCCAAATAAAAGCCACACGCATGCCAATTTCATGTATTCTTACCGAATCAGTTACCTGATAACTTTTCAACACCAACGCCGATATTTCTGGAACCACTGCATAGACATTCTTACAGCCTAGCGCATTTTGTTCGTTCAATATCCCTCTTTCAGAATGTGTAAGCTCAATTTAGAAAAATTTTAAGTTTCCAAGTAAAAGCCACTCTGAAGGAAATTTCATGCATTTTCCACCGAAATCAGTTTCCTTTTTATTTTGCAACACCAACAAAGATATCTCTGGAACCACTGCATATAGTTTCTTACAGCCTAGCGCACTTTGTTTCTCTAATATCCCTCAATCAGAATGTGTAAGCTTAATTTAGAAATATTTTTAAGGTTCCAAGTAAAAGCCATTCGCATGCGACTTTCATGTATTCTTACCGAAAGCTGTTACCTGAATTTAGAAATATTTTTAAGTTTCCAAGTAAAAGCCACTCTGAAGCCAATTTCATGCATTTTTTACCGAAATCAGTTTCCTGCTTACTTTTCAACACCAACAAAGACATCTCTGGAACCACTGCAAAGATTTTCTTACAGCCTAGCGTATTTTGTTCCTCTAGTATCCCTCTATCAGGATGTGTAAGCTTAATTTAGAAATATTTTTAAGTTTCCAAGTAAAAGCCACTCGCATGCCACTTTCATGTATTCTTACCGAAATCTGTTACCTGATAACTTTTCAAAACCGGCGCACGTGTCCCTGGAACCACTGCATATATTTTCTTACAGCCTATCGCATTTTGTTCGTTTAATATCCCTCTTTCAGAATGTGTAAGCTAAATTTAGAAACATTTTTAAGTTTCCAAGTAAAAGCCACACGCATGCCACTTTCATGGATTCTTACCGAAATCAGTTTGCTGCTTACTTTTCAACACCACCAAAGATATATCTGGAACCACTGCATAGATTTTCTTACAGCCTAGCGCATTTTGTTCCTCTAGTATCCCTCTATCAGAATGTGTAAGCTCAATTTAGAAATATTTTTAAGTTTTCAAGTAAAAGCCACACGCATGCCACTTTAGTGTATTCTTATCGAAATCAGTTACCTGATAACTTTTCAACACCAACGCAGATATCTCTGGAACCACTTCATAGATTTTCTTACAGCTTAGCGCATTTTGTTTCTCTAATATCCCTCTATCAGAATGTGTAAGCTTAATTTAGAAATATTTTTAAGTTTTCAAGTAAAAGCCACTCGCATGCCACTTTCATGTATTCTTACCGAAATCAGTTACATGATAACTTTTCAACACCAACGCAGATACCTCTTGAACCACTGCATAGACATTCTTACAGCCTAGCGCATTTTGTTCGTTTAATATCCCTTTTTCAGAATGTGTAAGCTCAATTTAGAAATATTTGTAAGTTTCCAAGTAAAAGCCACTCGCATGCCACTTTCATGTTACCGAAATCAGTTACCTGATAACTTTTCAACACCAACGCAGATATCTCTGGAACCATTGCATAGATTTTCTTACAGATTAGCGTATTTTGTTCCCCTAGTATCCCTCTATCAGAATGTGTAAGCTCAATTTAGAAATATTTTTAAGTTTTCAAGTAAAAGCCACTCGCATGCCACTTTCATGTATTCTTACCGAAATCAGTTACATGATAACTTTTCAACACCAACGCAGGTATCTTTGGAACCACTGCATATATTTTCTTACAGCCTAGCGCATTTTGTTCGTTTAATATCCCTTTTTCAGAATGTGTAAGCTTAATTAAGAAATATTTTTAAGTTTCCAAGTAAAAGCCACTCGCATGCCACTTTCGTGTATTCTTACCGAAATCAGTTACCTGATAACTTTTCAACACCAATGCAGATATCTCTGGACCCACTGCATAGATAGTCTTACAGCCTAGCGCATTTGGTTCGTTTAATATCCCTCTTTCAGAATGTGTAAGCTCAATTTTGAAAAATTTTTAAGTTTCCAAGTAAAAGCAACTCGCATGCCACTTTTATGTATTCTTACCGAAATCAGTTACCTGATAACTTTTCAACACCAACGCAGGTATCTTTGGAACCACTGCATATATTTTCTTACAGCCTAGCGCATTTTGTTCGTTTAATATCCCTTTTTCAGAATGTGTAAGCTCAATTTAGAAATATTTGTAGATTTCGAAGTAAAAGCCACTCGCTTGCCACTTTCATGTACTCTTACCGAAATCAGTTACCTGATAACTTTTCAACACCAACGCAGATATCTCTGGAATCACTGCATAGATTTTCTTACAGCCTAGCGCATTTTGTTCCTCTAGTATCCCTCTGTCAGAATGTGTAAGCTTAATTTAGAAATATTTTTAAGTTTCCAAGTAAAAGCCTAGCGCATTTTGTTTGGTTAACATCCATCTTTCAGAATGTGTAAGCTCAATTTATAAATATGTTTAAGTTTCCAAGTAAAAGCCATTCGCATGCGACTTTCATGTATTCTTACCGAAATCTGTTACCTGATAACTTTTCAACACCAACGCAGATATCTCTGGAACTACTGCATAAATAATCTTACAGCCTAGCGCATTTTGTTCGTTCAATATCCCTCTTTCAGAATGTGTAAGCTCAATTTAGAAAAATTTTAAGTTTCCAAGTAAAAGCCACTCTGAAGGAAATTTCATGCATTTTCCACCGAAATCAGTTACCTGATAACTTTTCAACACCAATGCAGATATCTCTGGACCCACTGCATAGATATTCTTACAGCCTAGCGCATTTGGTTCGTTTAATATCCCTCTTTCAGAATGTGTAAGCTCAATTTTGAAAAATTTTTAAGTTTCCAAGTAAAAGCAACTCGCATGCCACTTTCATGTATTCTTACCGATATCAGTTACATGATAACTTTTCAACACCAACGCAAATACCTCTTGAACCACTGCATAGACATTCTTACAGCCAAGCGCATTTTGTTCGTTTAATATCCCTCTTTCAGAATGTGTAAGCTCAATTTAAAAATATTTGTAAGTTTCCAAGTAAAAGCCACACGCATGCCACTTTCATGGATTCTTACCGAAATCAGTTTGCTGCTTACTATTCAACACCACCAAAGATATATCTGGAAACACTGCATAGATTTTCTTACAGCCTAGCGCATTTTGTTCCTTTAGTATCCCTCTATCAGAATGTGTAAGCTTAATTTAGAAATATTTTTAAGTTTCCAAGTAAAAGCCACTCGCATGCCACTTTCATGTATTCTTACCGAAATCAGTTACCTGATTACTTTTCAACACAAACGCAGATATCTCTGGAACCACTGCATAGATATTCTTACAGCCTAGCGCATTTTGTTCGTTTAATATCTCTCTTTCAGAATGTGTAAGCTAAATTTAGAAATATTTTAAAATTTCCAAGTAAAAGCCACTCGCATGCCACTTTCATGTTACCGAAATCAGTTACCTGATAACTTTTCAACACCAACGCAGATACCTCTTGAACCACTGCATAGACATTCTTACAGCCTAGTTCATTTTGTTCGTCTAGTATCCCTCTATCAGAATGTGTAAGCTTAATTTAGAAATATTTTTAAGTTTCCAAGTAAAAGCCACTCGCATGCCACTTTCATGTATTCTTACCGAAATCAGTTACCTGCTTACTTTTCAACACCAATGCAGATATCTCTGGACCCACTGCATAGAAATTCTTATAGCCTAGCGCATTTTGTTCGTTGAATATCCACCTTTCAGAATGTGTAAGCTCAATTTAGAAACATTTTTAAGTTTCCAAGTAAAAGCCACACGCATGCCACTTTCATGGATTCTTGCCGAAATCAGTTTGCTGCTTACTTTTCAACACCACCAAAGATATATCTGGAACCACTGCATAGATTTTCTTACAGCCTAGCGCATTTTGTTCCTCTAGTATCCCTCTATCAGAATGTGTAAGCTTAATTAAGAAATATTTTTAAGTTTCCAAGTAAAAGCCACTCGCATGCCACTTTCATGTATTCTTACCGAAATCAGTTACCTGATAACTTTTCAACACCAATGCAGATATCTCTGGACCCACTGCATAGATATTCTTACAGCCTAGCGCATTTGGTTCGTTTAATATTCCTCTTTCAGAATGTGTAAGCTCAATTTTGAAAAATTTTTAAGTTTCCAAGTAAAAGCAACTCGCATGGCACTTTTATGTATTCTTACCGAAATCAGTTACCTGATAACTTTTCAACACCAACGCAGGTATCTTTGGAACCACTGCATATATTTTCTTACAGCCTAGCGCATTTTGTTCGTTTAATATCCCTTTTTCAGAATGTGTAAGCTCAATTTAGAAATATTTGTAGATTTCCAAGTAAAAGCCATTCGCATGCGACTTTCATGTATTCTTACCGAAATCTGTTACCTGATAACTTTTCAACACCAACGCAGATATCTTTGGAACTACTGCATAGATAATCTTACAGCCTAGCGCATTTTGTTCGTTCAATATCCCTCTTTCAGAATGTGTAAGCTCAATTTAGAAATATTTGTAAGTTTCCAAGTAAAAGCCACACGCATGCCACTTTCATGGATTCTTACCGAAATCAGTTTGCTGCTTACTATTCAACACCACCAAAGATATATCTGGAACCACTGCATAGATTTTCTTACAGCCTAGCGCATTTTGTTCCTCTAGTATCCCTGTATCAGAATGTGTAAGCTTAATTTAGAAATATTTTTAAGTTTCCAAGTAAAAGCCACTCGCATGCCACTTTCATGTATTCTTACCGAAATCAGTTACCTGATAACTTTTCAACACCAACGCAGATACCTCTTGAACCACTACATAGACATTCTTACAGCCTAGTTCATTTTGTTCCTCTAGTATCCCTCTATCAGAATGTGTAAGCTTAATTTAGAAATATTTTTAAGTTTCCAAGTAAAAGCCACTCGCATGTCACTTTTATGTATTCTTACCGAAATCAGTTACCTGATAACTTTTCAACACCAACGCAGGTATCTTTGGAACCACTGCATATATTTTCTTACAGCCTAGCGCATTTTGTTCGTTTAATATCCCTTTTCCAGAATGTGTAAGCTCAATTTAGAAGTATTTGTAGATTTCCAAGTAAAAGCCACTCGCTTGCCACTTTCATGTACTCTTACCGAAATCAGTTACCTGATAACTTTTCAACGCTAACGCAGATATCTCTGGAACCACTGCATAGATATTCTTACAGCCTAGCGCATTTTGTTCGTTTAATATCCCTCTTTCAGAATGTGTAAGCTCAATTTTGAAATATTTTTAAGTTTCCAAGTAAAAGCCACTCGCATGTCACTTTTATGTATTCTTACCGAATCAGTTACCTGATAACTTTTCAACACCAACGCCGATATTTCTGGAACCACTGCATAGACATTCTTACAGCCTAGCGCATTTTGTTCGTTCAATATCCCTCTTTCAGAATGTGTAAGCTCAATTTAGAAAAATTTTAAGTTTCCAAGTAAAAGCCACTCTGAAGGAAATTTCATGCATTTTCCACCGAAATCAGTTTCCTTTTTATTTTGCAACACCAACAAAGATATCTCTGGAACCACTGCATATAGTTTCTTACAGCCTAGCGCACTTTGTTTCTCTAATATCCCTCAATCAGAATGTGTAAGCTTAATTTAGAAATATTTTTAAGGTTCCAAGTAAAAGCCATTCGCATGCGACTTTCATGTATTCTTACCGAAAGCTGTTACCTGATAACTTTTCAACACCAACGCAGATATCTCTGGAACCACTGCATAGATAATATTACAGCCTAGCGCATTTTGTTCGTTCAATATCCCTCTTTCAGAATGTGTAAGCTCAATTTAGAAAAATTTTAAGTTTCCAAGTAACAGCCACTCTGAAGGAAATTTCATGCATTTTCCACCGAAATCAGTTTCCTTTTTACTTTTCAACACCAACAAAGATATCTCTGGAACCAATGCATAGATTTTCTTACAGCCTAGCGCATTTTGTTCCTCTAGTATCCCTCTATCAGGATGTGTAAGCTTAATTTAAAAATATTTTTAAGTTTCCAAATAAAAGCCACTCGCATGCCACTTTCATGTATTCTTACCGAAATCAGTTACCTGATAACTTTTCAACACCGATGCAGGTATCCCTGGAACTACTGCATATATTTTCTTACAGCCTATCGCATTTTGTTCGTTTAATATCCCTGTTTCAGAATGTGTAAGCTCAATTTAGAAATATTATTAATTTTCCAAGTAAAAGCCACACGCATGCCACTTTCATGTAATCATACCGAAATCAGTTACCTGATTACTTTTCAACACCAACGAAGATATCTCTGGAACTACTGCATATATTTTCTTACAGCCTAGCGCATTTTGTTCGTTTAATATCCCTCTTTCAGAATGTGTAAGCGCAATTTAGAAATATTTTTAAGTTTCCAAGTAAAAGCCACTCGCAAGCTAATTTCATGCATTTTTTACTGAAATCAGTTTGCTGATTACTTTTCAACACCAATGAAGATATCTCTGGAACCACTGCATAGATTTTCTTACAGCCTAGCGCATTTTGTTCGTTTAATATCCCTTTTTGACAATGTGTAAGCTCAATTTAGAAATATTGTTAAGTTTCCAAGTAAAAGCCACTGGCATGTCACTTTCATGTATTCTTACCGAAATCAGTTACCTGATAACTTTTCAACACCAACGCAGGTATCTCTGGAACCACTGCATATATTTTCTTATAGCCTAGCGCATTCTGTTCGTTTAATATCCCTCTTTCAGAATGTGTAAGCTCAATTTAGAAATATTTTTAAGATTCCAAGTAAAAGCCACTCACATGCCACTTTCATGTATTCTTACCAAAATCAATTACCTGATAACTTTTCAACACCAACGCAGATATCTCTGGAACCACTGCAGAGATATTATTACAGCCTAGCGCATTTTGTTTGTTTAGTATCCCTCTTTCAAGATGTGTAAGCTCAATATAGAAATATTTTTAAGTTTCCAAGTAAAAGCAACTCACAAGCCAATTTCATGCATTTTTTACCGAAATCAGTTACCTGATTACTTTTCAAACCCAACAAAGATATCTCTGGAACCACTTCATAGATTTTCTTACAGCCTAGTGCATTTTGTTCCTCTAGTATCCCTCTATCAGAATGTGTAAGCTTAACTTAGAAATATTTTTAAGTTTCCAAGTAAAAGCCACTCGCATGCCACTTTCATGTATTCTTACCGAAATCAGTTACCTGATAAATTTTCAACACCAACGCAGATATCTCTTGAACCACTGCATAGATATTCTTACAGCCTAGGGCATTTTGTGCTTTTAAGATCGCTCTTTCAGAATGTGTAAGCTCAATTTAGAAATATTTTTAAGTTTCCAAGTTAAAGCCACTCTGAAGCCAATTTCATACATTTTTTACCGAAATCAGTTTCCTGCTTACTTTTCAAAACCAACTAAGATATCTCTGGAACCACTGCATATATTTTCTTACAGCCTAGCGCATTTTGTTCGTTTAATATCCCTCTTTCAGAACGTGTAAGCTCAATTTAGAAATATTTTTAAGTTTTCAAGTAAAAGCCACTCGCATGCCACTTTCATGTATTCTTACCAAAATCAATTACCTGATAACTTTTCAACACCAACGCAGATATCTCTGGAACCACTGCATAGATATTATTACAGCCTAGCGCATTTTGTTCGTTCAATATCCCTCTTTCAGAATGTGTAAGCTCAATTTAGAAATATTTGTAAGTTTCCAAGTAAAAGCCACACGCATGCCACTTTCATGGATTCTTACCGAAATCAGTTTGCTGCTTACTATTCAACTCCACCAAAGATATATCTGGAACCACTGCATAGATTATCTTACAGCCTAGCGCATTTTGTTCCTCTAGTATCCCTGTATCAGAATGTGTAAGCTTAATTTAGAAATATTTTTAAGTTTCCAAGTAAAAGCCACTCGCATGCCACTTTCATGTATTCTTACCGAAATCAGTTACCTGATAACTTTTCAACACCAACGCAGATACCTCTTGAACCACTACATAGACATTCTTACAGCCTAGTTCATTTTGTTCCTCTAGTATCCCTCTATCAGAATGTGTAAGCTTAATTTAGAAATATTTTTAAGTTTCCAAGTAAAAGCCACTCGCATGTCACTTTCATGTATTCTTACCGAAATCAGTTACCTGATAACTTTTCAACACCAACGCAGGTATCTTTGGAACCACTGCATATATTTTCTTACAGCCTAGCGCATTTTGTTCGTTTAATATCCCTTTTCCAGAATGTGTAAGCTCAATTTAGAAGTATTTGTAGATTTCCAAGTAAAAGCCACTCGCTTGCCACTTTCATGTACTCTTACCGAAATCAGTTACCTGATAACTTTTCAACGCTAACGCAGATATCTCTGGAACCACTGCATAGATATTCTTACAGCCTAGCGCATTTTGTTCGTTTAATATCCCTCTTTCAGAATGTGTAAGCTCAATTTTGAAATATTTTTAAGTTTCCAAGTAAAAGCCACTCGCATGTCACTTTTATGTATTCTTACCGAATCAGTTACCTGATAACTTTTCAACACCAACGCCGATATTTCTGGAACCACTGCATAGACATTCTTACAGCCTAGCGCATTTTGTTCGTTCAATATCCCTCTTTCAGAATGTGTAAGCTCAATTTAGAAAAATTTTAAGTTTCCAAGTAAAAGCCACTCTGAAGGAAATTTCATGCATTTTCCACCGAAATCAGTTTCCTTTTTATTTTGCAACACCAACAAAGATATCTCTGGAACCACTGCATATAGTTTCTTACAGCCTAGCGCACTTTGTTTCTCTAATATCCCTCAATCAGAATGTGTAAGCTTAATTTAGAAATATTTTTAAGGTTCCAAGTAAAAGCCATTCGCATGCGACTTTCATGTATTCTTACCGAAAGCTGTTACCTGATAACTTTTCAACACCAACGCAGATATCTCTGGAACCACTGCATAGATAATATTACAGCCTAGCGCATTTTGTTCGTTCAATATCCCTCTTTCAGAATGTGTAAGCTCAATTTAGAAAAATTTTAAGTTTCCAAGTAACAGCCACTCTGAAGGAAATTTCATGCATTTTCCACCGAAATCAGTTTCCTTTTTACTTTTCAACACCAACAAAGATATCTCTGGAACCAATGCATAGATTTTCTTACAGCCTAGCGCATTTTGTTCCTCTAGTATCCCTCTATCAGGATGTGTAAGCTTAATTTAAAAATATTTTTAAGTTTCCAAATAAAAGCCACTCGCATGCCACTTTCATGTATTCTTACCGAAATCAGTTACCTGATAACTTTTCAACACCGATGCAGGTATCCCTGGAACTACTGCATATATTTTCTTACAGCCTATCGCATTTTGTTCGTTTAATATCCCTGTTTCAGAATGTGTAAGCTCAATTTAGAAATATTATTAATTTTCCAAGTAAAAGCCACACGCATGCCACTTTCATGTAATCATACCGAAATCAGTTACCTGATTACTTTTCAACACCAACGAAGATATCTCTGGAACTACTGCATATATTTTCTTACAGCCTAGCGCATTTTGTTCGTTTAATATCCCTCTTTCAGAATGTGTAAGCGCAATTTAGAAATATTTTTAAGTTTCCAAGTAAAAGCCACTCGCAAGCTAATTTCATGCATTTTTTACTGAAATCAGTTTGCTGATTACTTTTCAACACCAATGAAGATATCTCTGGAACCACTGCATAGATTTTCTTACAGCCTAGCGCATTTTGTTCGTTTAATATCCCTTTTTGACAATGTGTAAGCTCAATTTAGAAATATTGTTAAGTTTCCAAGTAAAAGCCACTGGCATGTCACTTTCATGTATTCTTACCGAAATCAGTTACCTGATAACTTTTCAACACCAACGCAGGTATCTCTGGAACCACTGCATATATTTTCTTATAGCCTAGCGCATTCTGTTCGTTTAATATCCCTCTTTCAGAATGTGTAAGCTCAATTTAGAAATATTTTTAAGATTCCAAGTAAAAGCCACTCACATGCCACTTTCATGTATTCTTACCAAAATCAATTACCTGATAACTTTTCAACACCAACGCAGATATCTCTGGAACCACTGCATAGATATTATTACAGCCTAGCGCATTTTGTTTGTTTAGTATCCCTCTTTCAAGATGTGTAAGCTCAATATAGAAATATTTTTAAGTTTCCAAGTAAAAGCAACTCACAAGCCAATTTCATGCATTTTTTACCGAAATCAGTTACCTGATTACTTTTCAAACCCAACAAAGATATCTCTGGAACCACTTCATAGATTTTCTTACAGCCTAGTGCATTTTGTTCCTCTAGTATCCCTCTATCAGAATGTGTAAGCTTAACTTAGAAATATTTTTAAGTTTCCAAGTAAAAGCCACTCGCATGCCACTTTCATGTATTCTTACCGAAATCAGTTACCTGATAAATTTTCAACACCAACGCAGATATCTCTTGAACCACTGCATAGATATTCTTACAGCCTAGGGCATTTTGTGCTTTTAAGATCGCTCTTTCAGAATGTGTAAGCTCAATTTAGAAATATTTTTAAGTTTCCAAGTTAAAGCCACTCTGAAGCCAATTTCATACATTTTTTACCGAAATCAGTTTCCTGCTTACTTTTCAAAACCAACTAAGATATCTCTGGAACCACTGCATATATTTTCTTACAGCCTAGCGCATTTTGTTCGTTTAATATCCCTCTTTCAGAACGTGTAAGCTCAATTTAGAAATATTTTTAAGTTTTCAAGTAAAAGCCACTCGCATGCCACTTTCATGTATTCTTACCAAAATCAATTACCTGATAACTTTTCAACACCAACGCAGATATCTCTGGAACCACTGCATAGATATTATTACAGCCTAGCGCATTTTATTTGTTTAGTATCCCTCTTTCAAGATGTGTAAGCTCAATATAGAAATATTTTTAAGTTTCCAAGTAAAAGCAACTCACAAGCCAATTTCATGCATTTTTTACCGAAATCAGTTACCTGATTACTTTTCAAACCCAACAAAGATATCTCTGGAACCACTTCATAGATTTTCTTACAGCCTAGTGCATTTTGTTCCTCTAGTATCCCTCTATCAGAATGTGTAAGCTTAATTTAGAAATATTTTTAAGTTTCCAAGTAAAAGCCACTCGCATGCCACTTTCATGTATTCTTGCCGAAATCAGTTACCTGACAACTTTTCAACACCAATGCAGATATCTCTGGACCCACTGCATAGATATTCTTACAGCCTAGCGCAGTTTGTTCGTTTAATATCCCTCTTTCAGAATGTGTAAGCTCAATTTTGAAATATTTTTAAGTTTCCAAGTAAAAGCCACTCGCATGTCACTTTTATGTATTCTTACCGAAATCAGTTACCTGATAACTTTTCAACACCAACGCAGGTATCTTTGGAACCACTGCATATATTTTCTTACAGCCTAGCGCATTTTGTTCGTTTAATATCCCTTTTCCAGAATGTGTAAGCTCAATTTAGAAGTATTTGTAGATTTCCAAGTAAAAGCCCCTCGCTTGCCACTTTCATGTACTCTTACCGAAATCAGTTACCTGATAACTTTTCAACGCTAACGCAGATATCTCTGGAACCACTGCATAGATTTTCTTACAGCCTAGCGCATTTTGTTCCTCTACTATCCCTCTGTCAGAATTTGTAAGCTTAATTTAGAAATATTTTTAAGTTTCCAAATAAAAGCCACACGCATGCCAATTTCATGTATTCTTACCGAATCAGTTACCTGATAACTTTTCAACACCAACGCCGATATTTCTGGAACCACTGCATAGACATTCTTACAGCCTAGCGCATTTTGTTCGTTCAATATCCCTCTTTCAGAATGTGTAAGCTCAATTTAGAAAAATTTTAAGTTTCCAAGTAAAAGCCACTCTGAAGGAAATTTCATGCATTTTCCACCGAAATCAGTTTCCTTTTTATTTTGCAACACCAACAAAGATATCTCTGGAACCACTGCATATAGTTTCTTACAGCCTAGCGCACTTTGTTTCTCTAATATCCCTCAATCAGAATGTGTAAGCTTAATTTAGAAATATTTTTAAGGTTCCAAGTAAAAGCCATTCGCATGCGACTTTCATGTATTCTTACCGAAAGCTGTTACCTGATAACTTTTCAACACCAACGCAGATATCTCTGGAACCACTGCATAGATAATATTACAGCCTAGCGCGTTTTGTTCGTTCAATATCCCTCTTTCAGAATGTGTAAGCTCAATTTAGAAAAATTTTAAGTTTCCAAGTAACAGCCACTCTGAAGGAAATTTCATGTATTTTCCACCGAAAGCAGTTTCCTTTTTACTTTTCAACACCAACAAAGATATCTCTGGAACCAATGCATAGATTTTCTTACAGCCTAGCACATTTTGTTCCTCTAGTATCCCTCTATCAGGATGTGTAAGCTTAATTTAGAAATATTTTTAAGTTTCCAAATAAAAGCCACTCGCATGCCACTTTCATGTATTCTTAGCGAAATCAGTTACCTGATAAATTTTCAACACCAACGCAGATATCTCTTGAACCACTGCATAGATATTCTTACAGCCTAGGGCATTTTGTGCTTTTAAGATCGCTCTTTCAGAATGTGTAAGCTCAATTTAGAAATATTTTTAAGTTTCCAAGTTAAAGCCACTCTGAAGCCAATTTCATACATTTTTTACCGAAATCAGTTTCCTGCTTACTTTTCAAAACCAACTAAGATATCTCTGGAACCACTGCATAGATATTCTTACAGCCTAGCGCATTTTGTTCGTTTAATATCCCTCTTTCAGAACGTGTAAGCTCAATTTAGAAATATTTTTAAGTTTTCAAGTAAAAGCCACTCGCATGCCACTTTCATGTATTCTTACCGAAATCAGTTACCTGATAACTTTTCAACACCGACGCAGGTATCCCTGGAACTACTGCATATATTTTCTTACAGCCTATCGCATTTTGTTCGTTTAATATCCCTGTTTCAGAATGTGTAAGCTCAATTTAGAAATATTATTAATTTTCCAAGTAAAAGCCACACGCATGCCACTTTCATGTAATCTTACCGAAATCAGTTACCTGATTACTTTTCAACACCAACGAAGATATCTCTGGAACTACTGCATATATTTTCTTACAGCCTAGCGCATTTTGTTCATTTAATATCCCTCTTTCAGAATGTGTAAGCGCAATTTAGAAATATTTTTAAGTTTCCAAGTAAAAGCCACTCGCAAGCTAATTTCATGCATTTTTTACCGAAATCAGTTTGCTGATTACTTTTCAACACCAATGAAGATATCTCTGGAACCACTGCATAGATTTTCTTACAGCCTAGCGCATTTTGTTCGTTTAATATCCCTTTTTGACAATGTGTAAGCTCAATTTAGAAATATTGTTAAGTTTCCAAGTAAAAGCCACTGGCATGTCACTTTCATGTATTCTTACCGAAATCAGTTACCTGATAACTTTTCAACACCAACGCAGGTATCTCTGGAACCACTGCATATATTTTCTTACAGCCTAGCGCATTCTGTTCGTTTAATATCCCTCTTTCAGAATGTGTAAGCTCAATTTAGAAATATTTTTAAGATTCCAAGTAAAAGCCACTCACATGCCACTTTCATGTATTCTTACCAAAATCAATTACCTGCTAACTTTTCAACACCAACGCAGATATCTCTGGAACCACTGCATAGATATTATTACAGCCTAGCGCATTTTGTTTGTTTAGTATCCCTCTTTCAACATGTGTAAGCTCAATATAGAAATATTTTTAAGTTTCCAAGTAAAAGCAACTCACAAGCCAATTTCATGCATTTTTTACCGAAATCAGTTACCTGATTACTTTTCAAACCCAACAAAGATATCTCTGGAACCACTTCATAGATTTTCTTACAGCCTAGTGCATTTTGTTCCTCTAGTATCCCTCTATCAGAATGTGTAAGCTTAACTTAGAAATATTTTTAAGTTTCCAAGTAAAAGCCACTCGCATGCCACTTTCATGTATTCTTACCGAAATCTGTTACCTGATAACTTTTCAACACAAACGCAGATATCTCTGGAACCACTGCATAGATTTTCTTACAGCTTAGCGCATTTTGTTCGTTTAATATCCCTCTTTCAGAATGTGTAAGCTCAATTTAGAAATATTGTTAAGTTTCCAAGAAAAAGCCAATCGCATGCCACTTTCATGTATTCTTACCGAAATCAGTTACCTGATTACTTTTCAACACCAACGAAGATATCTCAGGAACCACTGCATATATTTTCTTACAGCCTAGCGCATTCTGTTCGTTTAATATCCCTCTTTCAGAATGTGTAAGCTCAATTTAGAAATATTTTTAAGTTTCTAAGTAAAAGCCACTCACATGCCACTTTCATGTATTCTTACCAAAATCAGTTACCTGATAACTTTTCAACACCAACGCAGATATCTCTGGAACCACTGCATAGATATTATTACAGCCTAGCGCATTTTGTTTGTTTAATATCCCTCTTTCAAGATGTGTAAGCTCAATATAGAAATATTTTTAAGTTTCCAAGTAAAAGCCACTCACAAGCCAATTTCATGCATTTTTTACCGAAATCAGTTTCCTGATTACTTTTCAAACCCAACAAAGATATTTCTGGAACCACTGCATAGATTTTCTTACAGCCTAGCGCATTTTGTTCCTCTAGTTTCCCTCTATCAGAATGTGTAAGCTTAATTTAGAAATATTTTTAAGTTTCCAAGTAAAAGCCACTCGCATGCCACTTTCATGTATTCTTACCGAAATCTGTTACCTGATAACTTTTCAACACAAACGCAGATATCTCTGGAACCACTGCATAGATTTTCTTACAGCTTAGCGCATTTTGTTCGTTTAATATCCCTCTTTCAGAATGTGTAAGCTTAATTTAGAAATATTTTTAAGTTTCCAAGTAAAAGCCACTCGCATGCCACTTTCATGTATTCTAACCGAAATCTGTTACCTGATAACTTTTCAACACAAACGCAGATATCTCTGGAACCACTGCATAGATTTTCTTAGCTTAGCGCATTTTGTTCGTTTAATATCCCTCTTTCAGAATGTGTAAGCTCAATTCAGAAATATTGTTAAGTTTCCAAGTAAAAGCCACTGGCATATCACTTTCATGTATTCTTACCGAAATCAGTTACCTGATAACTTTTCAACACAAACGCAGATATCTCTGGAACCACTGCATAGGTTTTCTTACAGCTTAGCGCATTTTGTTCGTTTAATATCCCTCTTTCAGAATGTGTAAGCTTAATTTAGAAATATTTTCAAGTTTCCAAGTAAAAGCCACTCGCATGCCACTTTCATGTATTCTAACCGAAATCTGTTACCTGATAACTTTTCAACACAAACGCAGATATCTCTGGAACCACTGCATAGATTTTCTTAGCTTAGCGCATTTTGTTCGTTTAATATCCCTCTTTCAGAATGTGTAAGCTCAATTCAGAAATATTGTTAAGTTTCCAAGTAAAAGCCACTGGCATATCACTTTCATGTATTCTTACCGAAATCAGTTACCTGATAAATTTTCAACACAAACGCAGATATCTCTGGAACCACTGCATAGGTTTTCTTACAGCTTAGCGCATTTTGTTCGTTTAATATCCCTTTTCCAGAATGTGTAAGCTCAATTTAGAAGTATTTGTAGATTTCCAAGTAAAAGCCACTCGCTTGCCACTTTCATGTACTCTTACCGAAATCAGTTACCTGATAACTTTTCAACGCTAACGCAGATATCTCTGGAACCACTGCATAGATTTTCTTACAGCCTAGCGCATTTTGTTCCTCTACTATCCCTCTGTCAGAATGTGTAAGCTTAATTTAGAAATATTTTTAAGTTTCCAAATAAAAGCCACACGCATGCCAATTTCATGTATTCTTACCGAATCAGTTACCTGATAACTTTTCAACACCAACGCCGATATTTCTGAAACCACTGCATAGACATTCTTACAGCCTAGCGCATTTTGTTCGTTCAATATCCCTCTTTCAGAATGTGTAAGCTCAATTTAGAAAAATTTTAAGTTTCCAAGTAAAAGCCACTCTGAAGGAAATTTCATGCATTTTCCACCGAAATCAGTTTCCTTTTTATTTTGCAACACCAACAAAGATATCTCTGGAACCACTGCATATAGTTTCTTACAGCCTAGCGCACTTTGTTTCTCTAATATCCCTCAATCAGAATGTGTAAGCTTAATTTAGAAATATTTTTAAGGTTCCAAGTAAAAGCCATTCGCATGCGACTTTCATGTATTCTTACCGAAAGCTGTTACCTGATAACTTTTCAACACCAACGCAGATATCTCTTGAACCACTGCATAGATAATCTTACAGCCTAGGGCATTTTGTGCTTTTAAGATCGCTCTTTCAGAATGTGTAAGCTCAATTTAGAAATATTTTTAAGTTTCCAAGTTAAAGCCACTCTGAAGCCAATTTCATACATTTTTTACCGAAATCAGTTTCCTGCTTACTTTTCAAAACCAACTAAGATATCTCTGGAACCACTGCATAGATATTCTTACAGCCTAGCGCATTTTGTTCGTTTAATATCCCTCTTTCAGAACGTGTAAGCTCAATTTAGAAATATTTTTAAGTTTTCAAGTAAAAGCCACTCGCATGCCACTTTCATGTATTCTTACCGAAATCAGTTACCTGATAACTTTTCAACACCGACGCAGGTATCCCTGGAACTACTGCATATATTTTCTTACAGCCTATCGCATTTAGTTCGTTTAATATCCGTGTTTCAGAATGTGTAAGCTCAATTTAGAAATATTATTAATTTTCCAAGTAAAAGCCACACGCATGCCACTTTCATGTAATCTTACCGAAATCAGTTACCTGATTACTTTTCAACACCAACGAAGATATCTCAGGAACCACTGCATATATTTTCTTACAGCCTAGCGCATTCTGTTCGTTTAATATCCCTCTTTCAGAATGTGTAAGCTCAATTTAGAAATATTTTTAAGTTTCCAAGTAAAAGCCACTCACATGCCACTTTCATGTATTCTTACCAAAATCAGTTACCTGATAAATTTCTACACCAACGCAGATATCTCTGGAACCACTGCATAGATATTATTACAGCCTAGCGCATTTTGTTTGTTTAATATCCCTCTTTCAAGATGTGTAAGCTCAATATAGAAATATTTTTAAGTTTCCAAGTAAAAGCCACTCACAAGCCAATTTCATGCATTTTTTACCGAAATCAGTTTCCTGATTACTTTTCAAACCCAACAAAGATATCTCTGGAACCACTGCATAGATATTCTTACAGCCTAGCGCATTTTGTTCGTTTAATATCCCTCTTTCAGAACGTGTAAGCTCAATTTAGAAATATTTTTAAGTTTTCAAGTAAAAGCCACTCGCATGCCACTTTCATGTATTCTAACCGAAATCTGTTACCTGATAACTTTTCAACACAAACGCAGATATCTCTGGAACCACTGCATAGATTTTCTTAGCTTAGCGCATTTTGTTCGTTTAATATCCCTCTTTCAGAATGTGTAAGCTCAATTCAGAAATATTGTTAAGTTTCCAAGTAAAAGCCACTGGCATATCACTTTCATGTATTCTTACCGAAATCAGTTACCTGATAACTTTTCAACACAAACGCAGATATCTCTGGAACCACTGCATAGGTTTTCTTACAGCTTAGCGCATTTTGTTCGTTTAATATCCCTCTTTCAGAATGTGTAAGCTTAATTTAGAAATATTTTTAAGTTTCCAAGTAAAAGCCACTCGCATGCCACTTTCATGTATTCTTACCGAAATCTGTTACCTGATAACTTTTCAACACAAACGCAGATATCTCTGGAACCACTGCATAGATTTTCTTACAGCTTAGCGCATTTTGTTCGTTTAATATCCCTCTTTCAGAATGTGTAAGCTCAATTTAGAAATATTGTTAAGTTTCCAATTAAAAGCCACTGGCATGTCACTTTCATGTATTCTTACCGAAATCAGTTACCTGATAACTTTTCAACACCAACGCAGGTATCTCTGGAACCACTGCATATATTTTATCACAGCCTAGCGCATTTTGTTCGTTTAATATCCCTTTTAGAATGTGTAACCTCAATTTAGAAATATAGTTAAGTTTCAGAGTAAAAGCCACTGGCATGCCACTTTCATGTATTCTTACCGAAATCAGTTTCCTGCTTACTTTTCAACACCAACAAAGATATCTCTGGAATCACTGCATAGATTTTCTTACAGCCTGTGTAAGCTTAATTTAGAAAAATTTTTTAGTTTCCAAGTAAAAGCCACTCGCATGCCACTTTCATGACTTCTTACCGAAATCAGTTTCCTGCTTACTTTTCAACACCAACAAAGATATCTCTGGAACCACTGCATAGATTTTCTTACAGCCTAGCGCATTTTGTTCCTCTAGTATCGCTCTTTCAGAATGTGTAAACTTAATTAAGAAATATTTTTAAGTTTCCAAGTAAAAGCCACTCGCATGCCACTTTCATGTATTCTTACCGAAATCTGTTACCTGATAACTTTTCAACACAAACGCAGATATCTCTGGAACCACTGCATAGATTTTCTTACAGCCTAGCGCATTTTGTTCGTTTAATATCCCTCTTTCAGAATGAGTAAGCTCAATTAAGAAATATTGTTAAGTTTCCAAGTAAAAGCCACTGGCATGTCACTTTCATGTATTCTTACCGAAATCTGTTACCTGATAACTTTTCAACACAAACGCAGATATCTCTGGAACCACTGCATAGATTTTCTTACAGCCTAGCGCATTTTGTTCGTTTAATATCCCTCTTTCAGAATGAGTAAGCTCAATTAAGAAATATTGTTAAGTTTCCAAGTAAAAGCCACTGGCATGTCACTTTCATGTATTCTTACCGAAATCAGTTTCCTGATTACTTTTCAACACCAACGAAGATATCTATGGAACCACTGCATATATTTTCTTACAGCCTAGCGCATTCTGTTCGTTTATTATCCCTCTTTCAGAATGTGTAAGCTCAATTTAGAGATATTTTTAAGTATCCAAGTAAAAGCCACTCACAAGCCAATTTCATGCATTTTTTTTACCGAAATCAGTTTCCTGATTACTTTTCAAACCCAACAAAGATATCTCTGGAACCACTGCATAGATTTTCTTACAGCCTAGCGCATTTTGTTCCTCTAGTATCCGTCTTTCAAAATGTGTAAGCTTAATTTAGAAATATTTTTAAGTTTCCAAGTAAAAGCCACTCGCATGCCACTTTCATGTATTCTTACCGAAATCAGTTACCTGATTACTTTTCAACACCAACGAAGATATCTCTGGAACCACCGCATATATATTCTTACAGCCTAGTGCATTCTGTTCGTTTAATATCCCTCTTTCAGAATGTGTAAGCTCAATTTAGAAATATTTTTAAGTTTCCAAGTAAAACCCACTCACATGCAACTTTCGTGTATTCTTACCAAAATCAGTTACCTAATAACTTTTCAACACCAACACAGATATCTCTGGAACCACTGCATAGATATTATAACAGCCTAGCGCATTTTGTTTGTTTAATATCCCTCTTTCAAGATGTGTAAGCTCAATATATAAATATTTTTAAGTTTCCAAGTAAAAGCCACTCACAAGCCAATTTCATGCATTTTTACCGAAATCAGTTTCCTGATTACTTTTCAACACAAACGCAGATATCTCTGTAACCACTGCATAGATTTTCTTACAGCCTAGCGCATTTTGTTCGCTTAATATCCCTCTTTCAGAATGTGTAAGCTCCATTTAGAAACATTGTTAAGTTTCCAAGTAAAAGCCACTCGCATGCCACTTTCATGTATTCTTACAGAAATCTGTTACCTGATAACTTTTCAACACAAACGCAGATATCTCTGGAACCACTGCATATATTTTCTTATAGCCTATCGCATTTTGTTCGTTGAATATCCCTCTTTCAGAATGTGTAAGCTCAATTTAGAAATATTTTTAAGTTTCCAAGTAAAAGCCACACGCATGCCACTTTCATGTATTCTTACCGAAATCAGTTACCTGATTACTTTTCAACACCAACGAAGATATCTCTGGAACCACTGCATATATTTTCTTACAGCCTAGCGCATTTTGTTCGCTTAATATCCCTCTTTCAGAATATGTAAGCTCAATTAAGAAATATTTTTAAGTTTAACAATAAAAGCCACTCACAAGCCAATTTCATGCATTTTTTTACCGAAATCAGTTTCCTGATTACTTTTCAAACCCAACAAAGATATCTCTGGAACCACTGCATAGATTTTCTTACAACCTAGCGCATTTTGTTCCTCTAGTATCCCTCTATCAGAATGTGTAAGCTTGATTTAGAAATATTTTTAAGTTTCCAAGTAAAAGCCACTCGCATGCCACTTTCATGTATTCTTACCGAAATCTGTTACCTGATAACTTTTCAACACAAACGCAGATATCTCTGGAACCACTGCATAGATTTTCTTACAGCCTAGCGCATTTTGTTCGTTTAATATCCCTCTTTTAGAATGTGTAAGCTCAATTTAGAAATATTGTTAAGTTTCCAAGTAAAAGCCACTGGCATGCCACTTTCATGTATTCTTACCGAAATCAGTTTCCTGCTTACTTTTCAACACCAACAAAGATATCTCTGGAATCACTGCATAGATTTTCTTACAGCCTAGCGCATTTTGTTCGTTTAATATCCCTTTTTCAGAATGTGTAAGCTCAATTTAGAAATATTGTTAAGTTTCCAAGTAAAAACCACTAGCATGTCACTTTCATGTATTCTTACCGAAATCAGTTACCTGATAACTTTTCAACACCAACGCAGGTATCTCTGGAACCACTGCATATATTTTTTTACAGCCTAGCGCATTCTGTTCGTTTAATAACCCTCTTTCAGAATGTGTAAGCTCAATTTAGTAATATTTTTAAGTTTCCAAGTAAAAGCCACACGCATGCCACTTTCATTTATTCTTACCGAAATCAGTTACCTGATTACTTTTCAACACCAACGAAGATATCTCTGGAACCACTCGTAGATTTTCTTACAGCCTGTGTAAGCTTAATTTAGAAATATTTTTAAGTTTCCAAGTAAAAGCCACTCGCATGCCACTTTCATGAATTCTTACCGAAATCAGTTTCCTGCTTACTTTTCAACACCAACAAAGATATCTCTGGAACCACTGCATAGATTTTCCTACAGCCTAGCGCATTTTGTTCGTTAATTATCCCTTTTTCAGAATGTGTAAGCTCAATTTAGAAATATTGTTAAGTTTCCAAGTAAAAGCCACTGGCATGTCACTTTCATGTATTTTTACCGAAATCAGGTACCTGATAACTTTTCAACACCAACGCAGGTATCTCTGGAACCACTGCATATATTTTCTTACAGCCTAGCGCATTCTGTTCGTTTAATATCCCTCTTTCAGAATGTGTAAGCTCAATTTAGAAATATTTTTAAGTTTCCAAGTAAAAGCCACTCACATGCCACTTTCATGTATTCTTACCGAAATCAGTTACCTGATAACTTTTCAACACCAATGCAGGCATCTCTGGAACCACTGCATATATTTTCTTACAGCCTAGCGCATTCTGTTCGTTTATTATCCCTCTTTCAGAATGTGTAAGCTTAATTTAGAAATATTTTTAAGTTTCCAAGTAAAAGCCACTCGCATGCCACTTTCATGTATTCTTACCGAAATCAGTTACCTGATAACTTTTCAACACCAACGCAGATATCTCTGGAACCACTGCATAGATATTATTACAGCCTAGCGCATTTTGTTCGTTTAATATCCCTCTTTCAGAATGTGTAAGCTCAATTTAGAAATAGTTTTAAGTTTCCAAGTAAAAGCCACTCACAAGCCAATTTCATGCATTTTTTACCGAAATCAGTTTCCTGATTACTTTTCAAACCCAACAAAGATATCTCTGGAACCACTGCATAGATTTTCTTACAGCCTAGCGCATTTTGTTCGTTTAATATCCCTCTTTCAGAATGTGTAAGCTTAATTTAGAAATATTTTTAAGTTTCCAAGTAAAATCCACTCGCATGCCACTTTCATGAATTCTTACTGAAATCAGTTTCCTGCTTACTTTTCAACACCAACAAAGATATCTCTGGAACCACTGCATAGATTTTCTTACAGCCTAGCGTATTTTGTTCGTTTAATATCCCTTTTTCAGAATGTGTAAGCTCAATTTAGAAATATTGTTAAGTTTCCAAGTAAAAGCCACTGGCATGTCACTTTCATGTATTTTTACCGAAATCAGTTACCTGATAACTTTTCAACACCAACGCAGGTATCTCTGGAACCACTGTATATATTTTCTTACAGCCTAGCGCATTTTGTTCGTTTAATATCCCTCTTTCAGAATGTGTAAGCTCAATTAAGAAATATTTTTAAGTTTAAAAGTAAAAGCCACTCACAAGCCAATTTCATGCATTTTTTTTACCGAAATCAGTTTCCTAATTACTTTTCAAACCCAACAAAGATATCTCTGGAACCACTGCATAGATTTTCTTACAGCCTAGCGCATTTTGTTCCTCTAGTATCCCTCTATCAAAATGTGTAAGCTTAATTTAGTAATATTTTTAAGTTTCCAAGTAAAAGCCACTCGCATGCCACTTCCATGTATTCTTACCGAAATCAGTTACCTGATAACTTTTCAACACCAACGCAGGTATCTCTGGAACCACTGCATATATTTTCTTACAGCCTAGCGCATTCTGTTCGTTTAATATCCCTCTTTCAGAATGTGTAAGCTCAATTTAGAAATATTTTTAAGTTTCCAAGTAAAAGCCACTCGCATGCCACTTTCATGTATTCTTACCGAAATCAGTTACCTGATAATTTTTCAACACCAACGCAGATATCTCTGGAACCACTGCATAGATATTATTACAGCCTAGCGCATTTTGTTCGTTTAATATCCCTCTTTCAGAATGTGTAAGCAAAATTTAGAAATATTTTTAAGTTTCCAAGTAAAAGCCACTCGCATGCCACTTTCATGAATTCTTACTGAAATCAGTTTCCTGCTTACTTTTCAACACCAACAAAGATATCTCTGGAACCACTGCATAGATTTTCTTACAGCCTAGCGCATTTTGTTCGTTTAATATCCCTTTTTCAGAATGTGTAAGCTCAATTTAGAAATATTGTTAAGTTTCCAAGTAAAAGCCACTGGCATGTCACTTTCATGTATTTTTACCGAAATCAGTTACCTGATAATTTTCAACACCAACGCAGGTATCTCTGGAACCACTGCATATATTTTCTTACAGCCTAGCGCATTCTGTTCGTTTAATATCCCCCTTTCAGAATGTGTAAGCTCAATTTAGAAATATTTTTAAGTTTCCAAGTAAAAGCCACTCACATGCCACTTTCATGTATTCTTACCGAAATCAGTTACCTGATAACTTTTCAGCACCAACGCAGGTATCTCTGGAACCACTGCATATATTTTCTTACATCCTAGCGCATTCTGTTCGTTTAATATCCCTCTTTCAGAATGTGTAAGCTCAATTTAGAAATATTGTTAAGTTTCCAAGAAAAAGCCACTCGCATGCCACTTTCATGTATTCAACACCGGAGCAGGTATCTCTGGAACCACTGCATATATTTTCTTATAGCCTATCGCATTTTGTTCGTTTAATATCCCTCTTTCAGAATGTGTAAGCTCAATTTAGAAATATTTTTAAGTTTCCAAGTAAAAACCACTGGCATGTCACTTTCCTGTATTCTTACCGAAATCAGTTACCTGATTTCAGCCTAGCGCATTTTGTTCGTTTAATATCCCTCTTTCAGAATGTGTAAGCTCAATTTAGAAATATTGTTAAGTTTCCAAGAAAAAGCCACTCGCATGCCACTTTCATGTATTCAACACCGACGCAGGTATCTCTGGAACCACTGCATATATTTTCTTATAGCCTATCGCATTTTGTTCGTTTAATATCCCTCTTTCAGAATGTGTAAGCTCAATTTAGAAATATTTTTAAGTTTCCAAGTAAAAGCCACACGCATGCCGCTTTCGTGTATTCTTACCGAAATCAGTTACCTGATTACTTTTCAACACCAACGAAGATATCTCTGGAACCACTGCATATATTTTCTTACAGCCTAGCGCATTTTGTTCGTTTAATATCCCTCTTTCAGAATGTGTAAGCTCAATTAAGAAATATTTTTAAGTTTAAAAGTAAAAGCCACTCACAAGCCAATTTCATGCATTTTTTTTACCGAAATCAGTTTCCTGATTACTTTTCAAACCCAACAAAGATATCTCTGGAACCACTGCATAGATTTTCTTACAACCTAGCGCATTTTGTTCCTCTAGTATCCCTCTATCAGAATGTGTAAGCTTGATTTAGAAATATTTTTAAGTTTCCAAGTAAAAGCCACTCGCATGCCACTTTCATGTATTCTTACCTAAATCTGTTACCTGATAACTTTTCAACACAAACGCAGATATCTCTGGAACCACTGCATAGATTTTCTTACAGCCTAGCGCATTTTGTTCGTTTAATATCCCTCTTTTAGAATGTGTAAGCTCAATTTAGAAATATTGTTAAGTTTCCAAGTAAAAGCCACTGGCATGCCACTTTCATGTATTCTTACCGAAATCAGTTTCCTGCTTACTTTTCAACACCAACAAAGATATCTCTGGAATCACTGCATAGATTTTCTTACAGCCTAGCGCATTTTGTTCGTTTAATATCCCTTTTTCAGAATGTGTAAGCTCAATTTAGAAATATTGTTAAGTTTCCAAGTAAAAACCACTAGCATGTCACTTTCATGTATTCTTACCGAAATCAGTTACCTGATAACTTTTCAACACCAACGCAGGTATCTCTGGAACCACTGCATATATTTTCTTACAGCCTAGCGCATTCTGTTCGTTTAATATCCCTCTTTCAGAATGTGTAAGCTCAATTTAGAAATATTTTTAAGTTTCCAAGTAAAAGTCACACGCATGCCACTTTCATTTATTCTTACCGAAATCAGTTACCTGATTACTTTTCAACACCAACGAAGATATCTCTGGAACCACTGCGTAGATTTTCTTACAGCCTGTGTAAGCTTAATTTAGACTTATTTTTAAGTTTCCAAGTAAAAGCCACTCGCATGCCACTTTCATGAATTCTTACCGAAATCAGTTTCCTGCTTACTTTTCAACACCAACAAAGATATCTCTGGAACCACTGCATAGATTTTCTTACAGCCTAGCGCATTTTGTTCGTTAATTATCCCTTTTTCAGAATGTGTAAGCTCAATTTAGAAATATTGTTAAGTTTCCAAGTAAAAGCCACTGGCATGTCACTTTCATGTATTTTTATCGAAATCAGGTACCTGATAACCTTTCAACACCAACGCAGGTATCTCTGGAACCACTGCATATATTTTCTTACAGCCTAGCGCATTCTGTTCGTTTAATATCCCTCTTTCAGAATGTGTAAGCTCAATTTAGAAATATTTTTAAGTTTCCAAGTAAAAGCCACTCACATGCCACTTTCATGTATTCTTACCGAAATCAGTTACCTGATAACTTTTCATCACCAATGCAGGCATCTCTGGAACCACTGCATATATTTTCTTACAGCCTAGCGCATTCTGTTCGTTTATTATCCCTCTTTCAGAATGTGTAAGCTTAATTTAGAAATATTTTTAAGTTTCCAAGTAAAAGCCACTCGCATGCCACTTTCATGTATTCTTACCGAAATCAGTTACCTGATAACTTTTCAACACCAACGCAGATATCTCTGGAACCACTGCATAGATATTATTACAGCCTAGCGCATTTTGTTCGTTTAATATCCCTCTTTCAGAATGTGTAAGCTCAATTTAGAAATATTTTTAAGTTTCCAAGTAAAAGCCACTCACAAGCCAATTTCATGCATTTTTTACCGAAATCAGTTTCCTGATTACTTTTCAAACCCAACAAAGATATCTCTGGAATCACTGCATAGATTTTCTTACAGCCTAGCGCATTTTGTTCCTCTAGTATCCCTCTATCAAAATGTGTAAGCTTAATTTAGTAATATTTTTAAGTTTCTAAGTAAAAGCCACTCGCATGCCACTTCCATGTATTCTTACCGAAATCAGTTACCTGATAACTTTTCAACACCAACGCAGGTATCTCTGGAACCACTGCATATATTTTCTTACAGCCTAGCGCATTCTGTTCGTTTAATATCCCTCTTTCAGAATGTGTATGCTCAATTTAGAAATATTTTTAAGTTTCCAAGTAAAAGCCACTCGCATGCCTCTTTCATGTATTCTTACCGAAATCAGTTGCCTGATAACTTTTCAACACCAACGCAGATATCTCTGAAACCACTGCATAGATATTATTACAGCCTAGCGCATTTTGTTCGTTTAATATCCCTCTTTCAGAATGTGTAAGCTTAATTTAGAAATATTTTTAAGTTTCCAAGTAAAAGCCACTGGCATGTCACTTTCATGTATTTTTACCGAAATCAGTTACCTGATAACTTTTCAACACCAATGCAGGCATCTCTGGAACCACTACATATATTTTCTTACAGCCTAGCGCATTCTGTTCGTTTATTATCCCTCTTTCAGAATGTGTAAGCTTAATTTAGAAATATTTTTAAGTTTCCAAGTAAAAGCCACTCGCATGCCATTTTCATGTATTATTCCCGAAATCAGTTACCTGATAACTTTTCAACACCTACGCAGATGTCTCTGGAACCACTGCATAGATATTATTACAGCCTAGCGCATTTTGTTCGTTTAATATCCCTCTTTCAGAATGTGTAAGCTCAATTTAGAAATATTTTTAAGTTTCCAAGTAAAAGCCACTCACAAGCCAATTTCATGCATTTTTTACCGAAATCAGTTTCCTGATTACTTTTCAAACCCAACAAAGATATCTCTGGAACCACTGCATAGATTTTCTTACAGCCTAGCGCATTTTGTTCCTCTAGTATCCCTCTATCAGAATGTGTAAGCTTAATTTAGTAATATTTTTAAGTTTCCAAGTAAAAGCCACTCGCATGCCACTTCCATGTATTCTTACCGAAATCATTTACCTGATAACTTTTCAACACCAACGCAGGTATCTCTGGAACCACTGCATATATTTTCTTACAGCCTAGCGCATTCTGTTCGTTTAATATCCCTCTTTCAGAATGTGTAAGCTCAATTTAGAAATATTTTTAAGTTTCCAAGTAAAAGCCACACGCATGCCACTTTCATTTATTCTTACCGAAATTAGTTACCTGATTACTTTTCAACACCAACGAAGATATCTCTGGAACCACTGCGTAGATTTTCTTACAGCCTGTGTAAGCTTAATTTAGAAATATTTTTAAGTTTCCAAGTAAAAGCCACTCGCATGCCACTTTCATGAATTCTTACCGAAATCAGTTTCCTGCTTACTTTTCAACACCAACAAAGATATCTCTGGAACCACTGCATAGATTTTCTTACAGCCTAGCGCATTTTGTTCGTTTAATATCCCTCTTTCAGAATGTGTAAGCTCAATTTAGAAATATTGTTAAGTTTCCAAGTAAAAGCCATTCGCATGCCACTTTCATGAATTCTTACCGAAATCAGTTTCCTGATTACTTTTCAAACCCAACAAAGATATCTCTGGAACCACTGCATAGATTTTCTTACAGCCTAGCGCATTTTGTTCCTCTAGTATCCTTCTTTCAGAATGTGTAAGCTTAATTTAGAAATATTTTTAAGTTTCCAAGTAAAAGCCACTCCCATGCCACTTTCATGAATTCTTACCGAAATCAGTTTCCTGCTTACTTTTCAACACCAACAAAGATATCTCTGGAACCACTGCATAGATTTTCTTACAGCCTAGCGCATTTTGTTCGTTTAATATCCCTTTTTCAGAATGTGTATGCTCAATTTAGAAATATTGTTAAGTTTCCAAGTAAAAGCCACTCGCATGCCACTTCCATGTATTCTTACCGAAATCATATCCTGCTTACTTTTCAACACCCACAAAGATATCTCTGGAACCACTGCATAGATTTTCTTACAGCCTAGCACATTTTGTTCGTTTAATATCCCTCTTTCAGAATGTGTAAGCTCAATTTAGAAATATTGTTAAGTTTCCAAGTAAAAGCCACTCGCATGCCACTTTCATGTATTCTTACCGAAATCAGTTACCTGATAACTTTTCAACACCAACGCAGATATCTCTGGAACCACTGCATAGATATTATTACAGCCTAGCGCATTTTGTTCGTTTAATATCCCTCTTTCAGAATGTGTAAGCTCAATTTAGAAATATTTTTAAGTTTCCAAGTAAAAGCCACTCACAAGCCAATTTCATGCATTTTTTACCGAAATCAGTTTCCTGATTACTTTTCAAACCCAACAAAGATATCTCTGGAATCACTGCATAGATTTTCTTACAGCCTAGCGCATTTTGTTCCTCTAGTATCCCTCTATCAAAATGTGTAAGCTTAATTTAGTAATATTTTTAAGTTTCCAAGTAAAAGCCACTCGCATGCCACTTCCATGTATTCTTACCGAAATCAGTTACCTGATAACTATTCAACACCAACGCAGGTATCTCTGGAACCACTGCATATATTTTCTTACAGCCTAGCGCATTCTGTTCGTTAAATATCCCTCTTTCAGAATGTGTATGCTCAATTTAGAAATATTTTTAAGTTTCCAAGTAAAAGCCACTCGCATGCCTCTTTCATGTATTCTTACCGAAATCAGTTGCCTGATAACTTTTCAACACCAACGCAGATATCTCTGGAACCACTGCGTAGATTTTCTTACAGCCTGTGTAAGCTCAATTTAGAAATATTGTTAAGTTTCCAAGTAAAAGCCACTCGCATGCCACTTTCATGAATTCTTACCGAAATCAGTTTCCTGATTACTTTTCAAACCCAACAAAGATATCTCTGGAACCACTGCATAGATTTTCTTACAGCCTAGCGCATTTTGTTCCTCTAGTATCCTTCTTTCAGAATGTGTAAGCTTAATTTAGAAATATTTTTAAGTTTCCAAGTAAAAGCCACTCCCATGCCACTTTCATGAATTCTTACCGAAATCAGTTTCCTGCTTACTTTTCAACACCAACAAAGATATCTCTGGAACCACTGCATAGATTTTCTTACAGCCTAGCGCATTTTGTTCGTTTAATATCCCTTTTTCAGAATGTGTATGCTCAATTTAGAAATATTGTTAAGTTTCCAAGTAAAAGCCACTCGCATGCCACTTCCATGTATTCTTACCGAAATCAGTTTCCTGCTTACTTTTCAACACCAACAAAGATATCTCTGGAACCACTGCATAGATTTTCTTACAGCCTAGCGCATTTTGTTCGTTTAATATCCCTCTTTCAGAATGTGTAAGCTCAATTTAGAAATATTGTTAAGTTTCCAAGAAAAAGCCACTCGCATGCCACTTTCATGTATTCAACACCGACGCAGGTATCTCTGGAACCACTGCATATATTTTCTTGCAGCCTATCCTTTAATATCCCTCTTTCAGAATGTGTAAGCTCAATTTAGAAATATTTTTAAGTTTCCAAGTAAAAGCCACACGCATTCCACTTTCATTTATTCTTACCGAAATCAGTTACCTGATTACTTTTCAACACCAACGAAGATATCTCTGGAACTACTGCGTAGATTTTCTAACAGACTGTGTAAGCTCAATTTAGAAATATTGTTAAGTTTCCAAGTAAAAGCCACTCGCATGCCACTTTCATGAATTCTTACCGAAATCAGTTTCCTGATTACTTTTCAAACCCAACAAAGATATCTATGGAACCACTGCATAGATTTTCTTACAGCCTAGCGCATTTTGTTCCTCTAGTATCCCTCTTTCAAAATGTGTAAGCTTAATTTAGAAATATTTTTAAGTTTCCAAGTAAAAGCCACTCGCATGCCACTTTCATGTATTCTTACCGAAATCTGTTACCTGATAACTTTCAACACAAACGCAGATATCTCTGGAACCACTGCATAGATTTTCTTACAGCCTAGCGCTTTTTGTTCGTTTAATATCCCTCTTTGAGAATGTGTAAGCTCAATTTAGAAATATTGTTAAGTTTCCAAGTAAAAGCCACTCGCATGCCACTTTCATGTATTCTTACCGAAATCAGTTACCTGATTACTTTTCAACACCAACGAAGATATCTCTGGAACCATTGCATATATATTCTTACAGCCTAGCGCATTCTGTTCGTTTAATATCCCTCTTTCAGAATGTGTAAGCTCAATTTAGAAATATTTTTAAGTTTCCAAGTAAAACCCACTCACATGCCACTTTCATGTATTCTTACCAAAATCAGTTACCTGATAACTTTTCAACACCAACACAGATATCTCTGGAACCACTGCATAGATATTATTACAGCCTAGCGCATTTTGTTTGTTTAATATCCCTCTTTCAAGATGTGTAAGCTCAATATAGAAATATTTTTAAGTTTCCAAGTAAAAGCCACTCACAAGCCAATTTCATGCATTTTTTTACCGAAATCAGTTTCCTGATTACTTTTCAACACAAACGCAGATATCTCTGGAACCACTGCATAGATTTTCTTACAGCCTAGCGCATTTTGTTCGCTTAATATCCCTCTTTCAGAATGTGTAAGCTCAATTTAGAAACATTGTTAAGTTTCCAAGTAAAAGCCACTTGCATGCCACTTTCATGTATTCTTACCGAAATCTGTTACCTGAGAACTTTTCAACACAAACGCTGATATCTCTGGAACCACTGCATATATTTTCTTACAGCCTAGCGCATTTTGTTCGTTTAATATCCCTCTTTCAGAATGTGTAAGCTCAATTAACAAATATTTTAAGTTTTAAAGTAAAAGCCACTCACAAGCTAATTTCATGCATTTTTTACCGAAATCAGTTTCCTGATTACTTTTCAAGCCCAACAAAGATATCTCTGGAACCACTGCATAGATTTTCTTACAACCTAGCGCATTTTGCTCCTCTAGTATCCCTCTATCAGAATGTGTAAGCTTGATTTAGAAATATTTTTAAGTTTCCAAGTAAAAGCCACTCGCATGCCACTCTCATGTATT